>OX246738.1:108986708-109301708 GCA_945910005.1 Isoperla grammatica | reverse complement strand
TTGACGACCGAGATCGAGATGACGACCAGAGCGATAATGACGACGAAGACAATTAGTCGATCAGTCGAGGAAAAAAAATTGATTCGGGTGATAATATTAAATGTCCGAGGTATTCATTAATTAACCCAGCATTCGCATTGCACATGAAGGCATGACTGTTTTATAACATGAAATGTACAGTATATGGATTGATTGGTGGTGAGATTCAAATCTGGAACACCACGAATCATAGTTTTCCTTGATAAAGCTGCTTTTTAATCGGAAAAACTTTAATTATAGGCCGAGATTACCTAGAATTTTAGAAAAATAAGAGAAACGAAAGAAGTTGGAATGTTTAAATGTAAGTTTCGTAAATAATTGGTAGAAGGTAAATACATATAAATATACGATGGAAAAAAAAAAAGAAAAGAACAAATATAATAACATACAGATGCCTGTTGACCGTGAAAGTGGACTGTAATAAATAAGTAAAGAATAGTTGAACTTACTTTGAATGTTGACTACTCACTGTCTGGGTGTTATTGAAGTACGTCGATATTGAAATGCCGTATGAAACGTGAGACGATGTTGAGATAAAGAACAAAGAAACACTGATTTAGAAAGCACTATGGATGCGAAGCCACCGTAGTATACCAGCCTGGAGTCGATCAGAGGCCGACTATATTGTCACAGAAGGAGGGACTAGACGAGCAGGTACCACTGAGAGCGGTGACACAACACGGTGATGCCACAGGTAACAAATGTGGTGAGGCCGGGGTAGAGAGATAACGATGAGGACGAACTGAAAATGGCGTAATGTGAGTCAAAACAACGTCTACGCAAACACACGATTAGGAAATTCGTACATTCATCAATAATGCGTAATATTTCAGTTCAGCAGCCTCCGCTGCCTTCCTCAGACGTGATAAGTGGGTACACCGAGGGTACGTGTTTGTAGTGATGTCAATAAGATGTCCTTTTTAGCATGGGATATTTTATGTCCATACAAACAATATGGTGGGGTGAGCAGTTTTATATAAATTACATTGTAGGCCTATGACCGTTAGAATGGACGGGCAAAACAAAGAATCTTTACTCTGCAGTCTGCCCCCATATAATACATAATATGTATTATATTATATTATGATAAATATATGTATATGTATGTATTATGTATTGATTTGGGATAGCCATAGATAAAATAAAATACCAATATTTAATTAGATCTGTCAATTTGTAACGTATACTAATAGCAGCAAACAATTATCAAGTAATATGAAAAGGATAAGATACTGATGTACAATAAATAATTTAAATACTTTCATTAATTACATGTACATTCTTAGTTCAATCGAGAATCGAAAGCGAACACTTCTGATTTAGTTGAGCTTGTAGTGAGTAGGAAAGAGAAGGCTCTACGCTATTTCCGCCAGGAGCAGCACCAGCTATGATCGAACCACAGCTTGTGAGTGTGAGTTATGCCACCCTCTGACCTCAGTTATCGTGTAAATCAGTGTGAAATTTCTTTGGGTCTCTCAATGGTCCAAGCGCAACAAATGGCGTAACTGAGTCGGGGTTGCAGGACTATAAAACAACTATGAATAGCCATCGCTGTATGAGATGTGAGGAAAGTACACTGGCATCCCGTGACAAAGGACTTCTCAAGTGTATGAGCTGAGCAACCACAAACAGTCGTTGATAGCCTTCTCGGGACCAAACTACGCATGCTGTGGAGGAAAAACTAGACAAAGCTCCCCCCCCCCCCCACGTTGTTTACAGTGCGATATATTGTGGCTGGTTTAGTATCACACCGTAGACACGTGGCTACTAACGGTCCAGCACAGTTTACCCAATGCAGTACTGTATTCACATAAATTGTAAAGACATTATATAGCTTTGTAGAAATCTGAGACCTGTCGCATGAATTGCTATTACGAAAAACTACTGTCTCTAAATTCCCAATGCAACAACCTTGTGGATCTGACTTCATAATGTTGACATAAAACATCTCCTAGGTATAGAAGAAGTATCACATTGTCATATGTGGCCTTGTATTAAAAGCTGTATATAACCGTTGGGTGAGTAATATAGGGTAGAGGCGCAACGCCATCGGCAGTTTGACTACCACCTTTTCCTGCCCAACATACTTTAGTCGGGTAGTAGAAGTTCGCCAAGCGACGCGATGACGGAGCCTGATTGGTCGGATACTTCACCGAAGATATACGAAGACAGCCGAAAACTCCGTCTTCGCGTCGCTTGGCGAACTTGTACTACCCGACTAAAGTATGTTAGGCAGAATAAGGCGGTAGATAAATTGCCGATTGCGTTGCGACTCTACCCTATATTACTCTTTCAACGGTATATCCCTTCAGCAATCGTAATCAATCTACTTACAGTTAGACAGCAGGCATCAATCTCAAACATCGTTAAATTTGTCCTTGAGGTAACCCTGAAGTACACTGTGCGCTCAGTGGATCCCGATATGTCACATGTATTTATTAATCTATACGAGTGATACCAACACTAGTCACCGCTGGTTAGAGCAGATCGGAGGGTTCGATAACTTGTGTAACAGCTTCGTTCTCTTGTCAAAGGTGCATCGTCCTTTCGGATGGGACGTAAAGCCGATGGTCCCCTTGGTACTTTTCGACAGGAGTAGGCTACGTGCCGGTACCAGCTTCCCCTCATCCCTTCCTCATTATCATTCATCACTCATCACTCATCAGGCTAAAGAGGGTATTGTGCCCTACACTGGTCATTACAATAAAATAAATAAATATGAGTGATGTTGGCAATTATTGAAATTTAGAATTATAATTTAGGAAATGTTACGGTATCAAATTTAAAGTAGTATCAATCCGAGCAGATCTTTAATGCAGCTGTAACGATATTCCAGGTTGTGACGAGTGGGAGTGAGTTGACGAGAACAAACTAGGAACATCCTTGCCGTGTCCGGTCCTGAAGTTAACTACCGCTCTTCCTGAAGGTGTAACAACGTCTTCCTGTCTAACGCTTGATGACCATCTAGCATCGAAGACCGAAGGGTGGTTAAATACTTGGCAATGTGGCGTACAACCTTCGATTTATTTAAAATTTCCAAATCGATTTCTTAATTTTTTGTTTGAAATCTTTATTTTCCTTTCAACCTAATCTATTTTTAGTTTAATATTAGTTTTAGTTTTATCTCGCATATCATATTATCTTAATTTCATATTTTTTTTTTTTACATATTATTGTGTTTTTAAATTTATTTTATGGTTTTATAATCATTATACATTATTATTACTCTTTATTTAAACACACAACACCAGTATATTTACAAGTGTGGAGAAACGATGTACCACACCAAAAATGAACGATCCATATCTGAGGTGTTTTACATCACCTGATATTATATAATCAAAGATCAAGGAAAATAAAATATAGCTCATCCAGTGTTACACAATGTAGCAACAAGAAAATATACGCAACTTTGAATCAAAAGAACAAATTAATAAATTATAAAATATAGAAACCATGACACCGAACGAACTAGAAATATACATTTTACATTTTACATTTTATAATATACTTTTTGCAAAAGGTGAGTTGTTCCCAGGATTGCAATCGTCTAGATTTCATGGAAGTTGTGTACCTCTGTCCCCTGGTACAAGGGAACAATAATTCTGAGATAATTACTAATAATAATAATTATTATTATTATTTCGGGTATTAATATACTTTAGCTATAACATGTAATCGACATGCACACTGATTTTCGTCTTGTCCAAGGTACGATCATGGACTTATAATAGTAACTTCGTTACTGGACATGAATCAGCTAACAAATCAATGTACCAATTAAATAGCCACGGAAGAAGGCGGTGGGCGGCCATTTAGCCCTTAAGTTTTAGATTTTGACATTGTTCACATTGTTGTTGTGACTGTTGATGTGTAATTGCTTAGCGATAGGAGCTAAAATGTCCGAGAATGTCAAAACCGGAAATGAGAATCGCAAGACGCGTATTACCACCATGTTGCACATCCAGATAGTTGTAAGTCCATGGTATAATGATGTTTCTGTGTGGACCATGTATAGCGACCCTAGCCAACCTATTTTTATTCCTCACGGAGGATACCTTTTCTTCAACTTTGAAGTGGACCCCCTCGCGTGAAAACAATCTGAAACATTCTGTCCAACAGGCGTCAAATAGCCTCCTTGGCGTGGCGAACCTCAGACGTAAGTGTGGCCATTGTCGGTCGACATCCGTGATTCATGACCGTCAAGTATCCAAGACAGGGGGCTCAAGGGGGCCCCGGGGGAGACCATAAAGTGAAGCGAATGACTTCTCCCCTTGTCAGGTTCTGTGTGTGCTGGCAAGACCAGGTGTCGCATTCACGCTTGCGCAGTTTTACAGATATGATCGGCTTTTATCACAAATACGTTGACAAAAAAAAACAGTATTGAATCGGTATAATGTTAAAATACACTCGATGCACAAGGATGAACGAAAAATTATTGATAATCGAAAATCGGAAATATTACTGGGACAGACTACGGTATAAAAATCACCCGGTATTATATTTGAAATATCGATCTAGTTCTACTAAGATTCTCTCATAAGGGATGTTCAAAATATGAAGAGTCATGCATCACTTCTTGGCTTAGGAATAAGTAAACGGTGACTTTGGAGCCGTCCTATCAACGAAGCACTCAATAATTCAAAGTTGTTCTGAATCGGCCTTGTTGATTCTGGCATTTGTCCGCAGGGTGTTTGCACTGTCCAATCACTGATTCATATGTTCCGTATTTGAAATATCGATCTTTGATTGGTTATCGCTCACTCGTCGATGGTGTTCGGAGCCTACAGGGTTGGTTTAGTCACCCACTGAAAATCAGTTTCGTTACTGAGTGGGGTAGACTCTAAATGTAAATTTATTTATTTATTTGCCAAAGTAGAATAGAGAGTCTGGGGGGGGGGGGGGGGCAGTCAATGCGGGTCCGGGGCGCACAGTCCCAGAAATTTTTTGGATTCTTATAATGTGATTAGAGTGTTTTTAAAAATGTTTCTTTTATAACATTTGTTACTTGGTGTGGTATTAAGTTATATCAAGTCAAAATGGTCAATTCCCGGTATTTTTACCCGGTACCCGGGTTACCAGCCCCTAGTTACGGCCTGATTACTACTTTATCAAACGATAGTAAATTCACAAATATGAAGCAATCTTTTGTAGATTCCGTGCCGGGCGCCTAACGAACATTCCTTGGACACATATGATGGAAACTGTTGAGAGTAATCACATATGAGGCAAAATAAATATTCTGGCGGTATCTTTGAGTATTTCAATTCAACACTACACAGGCCAGAGAAACTATGTAATGGATGGATTGTTTGCACGCCGTCACTAATGTACTTCTCGTCAACATGTGACAGAGATCGTCAATGTTTTAGCGTGTTACTCTGCCAGTTCCGTGTAAAAATAAGTGTAATTCAAAAGAAATGTGGAAGAACTTAAAGTCATTGTTAAAGGGTAAAAACATAAATAACCGCTGCAAGGGTAAAATCCAATTTACAGGACAGGGTAAAGATATCATAAATGCAGCTACTAGTTTTAATATGTATTTTGTCCATAGTATTGAGGAAATAGTACGTGATATTCCAGATGAAACATTTGACATTAATGATATGCCAAAGAAGCCGGATTGTGATATGAAACAATTTAGACTAATTAATATAAGGGAACTGAAGGAAGTTGTGATGGGTCTAAATAACAAAAAAGGTACTGATGAGGGAATCTCCACGGAAATATTGAAAAACTCATTTGACACTATAGGGTTTGCCTTATTAAATGTAATAAACTCATCGTTAGAGGCTGGCAAGTTTCCAGATAAGTGGAAAACTTCGACAATATTACCTATCCCCAAAATCAAAGATACTCTCAAATGTGATGAATTCCGTCCTATTAATGTACTTCCAATTTTTGAAAAAGTATTAGAATTAGTTGTTCACAAACAAGTTATGCAATATTTTAATAATAATGACTTGTTTTATAGTAACCAGTCAGGCTTTCGCTCAGATCACTCGTGTGAAATGGCTCTGCAGTTAGCTATAAATAAGTGGTTAGAAGATAGAGATAATAAAAAAATCAACATTAATTGTATTTTTAGACTTTAAGCGTGCTTTTGAAACAATAGACAGATCAATTTTATTAAAAAAACTTAAACACTATGGTTTGTCAGGAAGTGTTATTGCATGGTTTGATAGCTACCTGGAAGATAGAAAACAAAAGACTGTTTTTGAGGGAGTGTCTTCTGAGCCAATTACTAACCAATATGGAGTTCCACAAGGGTCAGTTCTTGGCCCACTTCTATTTATTATTTACATTAATGATATATACGTGTGTATTCAGAAAGGGTTTATTAACTTATTTGCGGATGATACTCTAATATCGTTCTCTGATATGGACCTAAAACATATTATTCATATTATCAATGAAGAGTTAAAAAGATTGTATAAATGGCTAGTCAGAAACAAACTGAAGTTAAATGCAAGCAAATCAAAATGTATGTTAATAAGAGGTATGAAAAGTGGACTTAATATAGGAAAAATGGGTGCACAAGAAGATATTGTTATAAATGGTGTGAAACTTGAAATTGTCAATGAAATTAAATATTTAGGATGCATATTAGATGATCAACTTAGTTTTACTAACCATACGAAATATATTCAAAGGAAAATAAGTATGAAAATAGGCTTCCTCTATAGAATGACAAAATATCTTTCACCTTGGTCAATTGATTTAGTTTATAAAGTTATAATCCTACCACATTTTCAATACTGTAGTACAATTATGTTTGGAATATCTGAACATGATAAAAGTAAATTGCAATGTTTACAAAATAAAGCCATGAGGATTGTCCTTAAATGTGGTAGGGATACAAGGATTACGAGAATGAGTAAGGCTTTGAATTGGTTAACTGTAAGGCAAAATATAATATTTAATAGTCTAATTTTCATGTATAAACTAAAGAATAATTTTCTCCCAGGATATTTTGATAATTTACTACAATTAAGAAAAGATATTCATGAACATTTTACAAGGAAAAATGATAGTTTTAATTTTAGAAGAGTAAATAAAATGAGCACACATAAAACCTTATTATGTGGTGGGATGATTGAATTTAACAAATTGCCAAATGAAGTGAGACTGGAAAAATCATTGTCAAGGTTTAAAATTAAATGTAGAAAGTATGTAATCAGCTATGTTCAGAATTAGTAGTTAGAACATAATGCTTGTATTGGTCATAATTTCTATACGTTAATTTATATAAAGTTTATGTAATAAGTATGTACCAACATTATCTTTGTAAGATATACATGTAAATGTAATAGCGGTAAGCTAAATAAATACATTATTATTATTATTATTATTATTATCTAAATATGGTCACCATGTAATGAAATTTAATTTAATCTTTATTGGTCAAAATCAGCTTTTGCCCTTTACAATGGTAATTTTACTAACGAGGTAAAATTTAACAATGTTATGTGATTGCGTGTTGATAATGTTACTCGTGATAGCGTTATTGGACTGTTCCACACAAGGGCCAAACATGCCACTACAGTGGCGTATCCAAAGGGGGTTTTGAGGTTCACCCCCCCCCCATTGCAAAAAAAAATGAACGGGGAGGATGGAAATGAGGAGGGAGGAGGATACTTTGTTTATTTCTGTATTTAATTGATAATATTAACTCTATTTATTTTTTTTGTAATCATTCTTACATTCTCAAACCTACCATTGTCCGAGTATGAAACGTGTTTACAGGCGTTTAAAACGCCATATGTGGAAAAATCGTCTTCGGTGAATTGCCCCCCCCCCCCCCCCCCCCATTGTGAATTCCTGGATACGCCACTGTGCCACTATAGGTCCACCCAATATAGAACTTGTACATTGAATGCCACCGTCATGATGTTTGCAAAGGAGGCAGTTTTTATATCATTCAGTTTACTTTATAATCACACAATTAAATCTTGAAATTATAGGCTATACTAATAAAGACATTGATGTTGATGTTAATATTTAATGTAAATGGTGTGATAATATTACACAGTTCGACCTGTTTATGATCGTGAGATATCGTACACGCTATTTAAGAGTCTTGTGTACCCGTGATCTTAAGCACTTTTTTTTAATCTTTTTTTTTAACTTCTAATATCTTGGCTAAGGAATAAGTAAACGGTGACTTTGGAGCCGTCCTAGCAACGAAGCAATCAATAAATTCAAAGTTGTTCTGAATCGACCTTGTTGATTCTGACATTTATCCGCAGATGTTCGCACTGTCCAATCACTGATTCATATGTTTCATGTTTGAAATATAGATCTTTGATTGGTTATCGCTCACTCGTCGATGGTGTTCGGAGCCTACAAATCAGTCTTGTTACTGAGTGGGTAGACTCTATAAATACTAATTTATTTATTTTATTTACATAATCGTATGCGTGCACCTTGCCAATGTAATGACGGCCTTCAATTCACAGTCATGACAGCAGCACGGATGCCGGGTCGCCATGGGTTTGACGCCGGGTCGCCACATGATCTACAAGGTCCGTAAATCCCCTGGCGGGGGCTCGTTTGATGTATACTGAACCTCCGCTAGGGGACCGAAGGACCTTACATGATCTAATAATATCTCTCGTAACTGAGAAATATTATTAGATCATGGGGTCGCCATGGGTTCGACGCCGGGTCGCGGAAGACCGATTTAACGGCAGCCAATAAGGTAATAAGGTAATATATTACCTTATATACGCCCACGCGACTTTATCGACTTCTGTGTGGCTGAATGATTTTCCGTGTATTTCCTATCGAATAGAATTTGATCCCGGAACTCTATATATGAAGCAAAGTGTTTACATTCGTCAGTTCTACATCTTAAAGGCCCAGTAAGGGTTTCAAACAACATATTTTAAAAATAAAGATTGCTTCTTATAATTAGTAACGCAGAAAACTGTAGTGAAAACGCCCCGCTCGTTCTCCAGATATTTGCGCGCGACTGTAGCAGCACGTGGCCTATTGGCGCGTCACAAGGGGTCTACTCCGCCCGCATACCGCTACTCCAGGTAGAGAAACAAGCCACTGCAACTGTCAGTCGTATAGTGTCAGCTTGTCATTCCACTCGTGGCTCGTGTACTTGTCTGTGTTTGTACGTTAGTTAAAAAGTTTGTCAGTTCGTTCATTTGTTTGTTTGATTGCTCGTAAGTTTAATTGTGTGTGCGTGTGTTTTTGTTTCCATTATGGTCAACTAGTGTTGCGTTTCGGTGTAACAATTCCCGCAAGAGCCATCCGAACATATCTATGCACAGTTTCCCTGATAAGACACGATTTTCTGTTCTCCATAAACAGTGGTTAAATAAACTAAAACGAAAGCGGTCCGATTTTTTTGCCATGAATTCATCCAAAAAACAAATTGCCTATATGCGATATGCCTCCAAAGTGCGTTGCTTTCATTTTTAAATTCTTTTTTCTTATCATTACATTTCGTTTGAAACAGTA
Source organism: Isoperla grammatica (assembly GCA_945910005.1). NCBI lineage: Eukaryota > Metazoa > Arthropoda > Insecta > Plecoptera > Perlodidae > Isoperla > Isoperla grammatica. The sequence continues at coordinate 109,292,195 of OX246738.1, read as the reverse complement.
AGTTATGACGGGCAGTTCTCAAAGTATGTATATTGAGCACAACCGAATCAAATGCCTCGAGGTATATTATACAATCTGAATCTTGCCTTACATTGTTTATTTTAACTGATTCAGAGCAGCAAACCGATTCTGTGTCCGTTGTCATTTCTGAACACGCACCACATTAACACCATAGCACATTTCCACTTCTACCAAGCAACATTTCTGATCTTAGGTTTTCCGATTCCCGTTTTTCTTGAATTGCAGCGTACTCTTCTTCTGTGTAGCGCGGCTCATAACGATATGGCTTCGCGCCTGCCATAGCTATGAATGAATGTACGCCAAGCGCGAGCTAGGCTACCACCACCCCTTCGTCCGGCTGACCGCAGACCCGTGGTGACGTCACGCGCTTCTATAGCATTGGGCAGGTAGAGCGCAGAGAACTCGTGAGCCTGTGGACCGATTTCGATGATTCTTTTTCTGTTGTTGTACTAACGTTTCTTTGATGACACGTAGAAAAGTTTTATCAAACCCTTACTGGGCCTTTAAATAGGTTAAAAATATTAAATATATAGATACCCTTATATGGCCACAAAAGAAAAAACAGCTAAATTTACTTAACAACAAAATGCTAAATTTAGAGATAATTTATGGTAAAGAAATGTATCTATACTTATATATAATGATTATATATACATTATAATTTATGTTATATATTACAGTGGTGTAGTGCCAAATTTACCAGTACGTATACGCTTCAGTGGGAAGCTGGAGGGACACATCTTTCCATAGAAATAAACATGGGGGGTTTGGGGGCAGAGTCCCCCAACAATGGCGCCGCAGGCGATTTAAAAAAAAAAAAAAGGCTTTTTAAAGTGTGTGTTTGAGCGTTTTAGATACCAATACCTGACTGAATGCAATCCCGAAATACTGCAGTTTTGTAGTGCAAAACCAGAAAATCACCAAAAATAATTGGAACAATGACGAGAATTGTTCAGGAATACGTTTTGGGGCTCGGGAAGTGGTTTGGCGACACACACGCCACCCGTGGCCCGTATAGGTATCTGTTGATACTTGGCTGTTGATAATTGACACCGTAATATTTTTACTAAGCGAGACAATTGTATCCCACTTGGTGTATTGGCGGGACGTGGGACTTGAAATTGAGTATCGGGACTCCCAGATCTAGGGGTGGTCTTACAGGATTTGAAGCCTTGTGCCAATTAAATGCCAGTGCCAGCGAGTATAATTTTACCAATGGAGAAAAGCTGACAATCGTGAATAATGTGTCCGTCATTCGAGGCATGTTACGACCGTATCATTGCGTATCACTAGTATCATAACCAAAACCAGTGTGTATACGAAAGTTTTTTAGTCGGAGCAGCGTGTATACGGCGTATACGCCCGTATACGCACCACTACACTACTGATATATTATATATATTATTATAAAATATAAATAAATTATTATAAATACAAAAAATTATAAGTATAATTTTTTTCTAAATTTGGCATTCATTATTTAAAATTTAGCATTTTGTGGCACCTGCTTTATTTCCAGTTGTGTGAAGCTGGTATGCCCCACATCATCCTAACTGCAGAATAATAAATAACATATAAAAGTACATATAGAAAATATTACAAACATGAGATATGATTGGTCTAACTAATGCTATATAAGCTGTTATAGCTTACAACTTACAAAGATATGAATACAAACAATCAAGGCCCACTTTGCGTATGTACTACGCACATAGGCCTTCTTATCTAAAACGATTTCCGTTAATCGATTCGCACATTACGGCAAACTACGATAATATGCTCAATTGTGAGGTTATGTTGAGATTTATGGAGTATTTAATCGAAGCTACATCTCACATTAAGCTGTTTATTGCTTTTGAACCAAGTTTAACGTGCTAGTTACCGTTTATTAATGTGCGCAGCCATTAAAACCCGAAACATAATTAGAATTACCTCCATCGAAGACGCAATTAGACAAGAGAACAATATTGAACCGTCCCTTTATCACCAAACTACGACTTTTTATTGTTGTTTGAAAAGCATTAATAAAATAAAATAAAATAAATTTGAATTAATATCCTATACCCACACAGTCCCCCCCAGATCTCTTTTTATCCAAGCAAGTATTATTGTAACCCCCCCTCCCCCCCCCCCCCTCCACCAACCCGACAATTCGACCCCCTCTGCTCCTGCATTCGTTCCGCTCATCAATTAATATACATAATATAATATATATATAATATAATATTACATTAATTGTGATTAATTTACTTTATATATATTTACTTTTATTATGAACACTGTTACACAAGGGTTGGTCTCAAAGGCATACGATAGAATATATTTCGGGGGGTAGGGGGCTGCCCAGAGTATAACAAAACTGTAAAAAGGTGCTTCACAAATGGCACAATAGGGGGGGGGGGGGAAGGGAGATGCCTTCACAATAGCGCCGCAGCCCATGTTTTCAAAAATCCGTATTTTTGTTGTGGTTTTAATGTGTTTTAGAAGGTGCTTTGCTGAACTGGATACACATATACAGACAACTACACTACACAACTTATACTACATGTGTTTTCTGACTAAGCAAATACAGAAATGAAAACCTAAATGTATATACATTTAGATGATTTTCACTTTGCAGAGTAAAATTAAAGCTGGGAATTCGGGAGTAGGGGGGTGGGGTGGATCCAAACCCCCGAGAAACCCCTCCGATACGCCACTGGAGGTATATAGTAGAGCAAACCGCATCTTCCCAGTTTTACCCCGACTGTTACACGACTACGGATGCGGGCGGAACGCAGAGAAGTGTCTGATGTGATGTGGATAACGCATGAGCACATTTACAGCTGAACAAGACTCAAATTTATTAGCTTATTCTGCCTCAAAAACACAATAAGTTGTTGTCTAAACAAAGCCAGTAGGTATACATACAGGATACGAGTACACACCCGCTTGTAGCGTCTGCCTTCTGCGAAGCTGTTTACACTATTAATGGCAAGTCAACACGAAAAGACGGAATGCGAAATATGCCGCCGCTCACTCGAGCAGTTCAAAAATTAAAGACGATTTTAATATATTCATCTGAGCTGCTTCCCTCGCTTTAGTATATTCTGTTTACTTCTTGAAATTGTAGGCTCGACAAAAGAAAATATGACTGGGGTAGTTTTTAATTGACACTACTAAAACATTTTATATTAGGTTCGTTTGATTTACTGTCACTTCTTGTACTTTTTGACATGTACCCCATGAAATAACATAGAGTGAGTGCAAAAAGTACAAAAGGTGTAGCCAAATCAAACGAACCTAATGATAGATAACACGGTTGCTGGTAAAGAGGGGGGGGGGGGAGGCAAAACGTATACTTGTTCCCCCTTCCCCCCTCTACCCGTTGGACTAAACACATCTTTTGAAATTATGCTCGAATTAAAAAAACATTGATAGGTTATTTTCTTAAAATTAAATCATTATATAGTGTACCAGAAGTGGACTGAAATGAAACACTCTGCATTTTGGTAAGTCCAATTACTTGAACTAAAGTGAAGAAATGTTTAACAAAAGGTCGGATTTGAGCCAGAGTTTACTTTATACAGGTACGTTTTGTGCATGTAGTGTTTTTATGAAGCTCCCTCCGCCTCCCCCCTCCCCCCACCCCCCCTCCCTCTAGGCTAGGTCATGAACTTAGAGCGAGGCTCCCTTTCAAACTTTTCACGTTTGAGTTTTCGCTGATGTTTCAAAACTTGTAGCATCTTGTGTTTAATTAATAAAATTGTTCCACCCTTATAACCTTATCTATCTTATTCATGTCTTGTAAAATATACATGCACGATTTTCCGTTGTTCAATGTTAATAAACAGGAACACACCATTCATGAACAAACTGTATCTACAAGTAAACAGCGCAATTTATTAATAAAACCCCAATTTTGTAAAGATAGCTATAATTTTATATCACAGATTTTATCATCGATTTAGATGGCTCAGTATACGTAGCCCACGAGGCTCCAATTCGGGAGGTCGTCGGTTCGTTACCCGCTACTGACAATCCTGACTGAAAGTTTTTCAGAGGCTTTCGTCCTCCTTCACAAGGCGAATGCTGGGATTGTCATACTAACAGCCCTAGGACATTCCTTTCCAACACCGCAATACCTTGTTTGAGCAGGTTTCCCACGAAAAACGATTATTCATTCGCCGTTCGTAATTGATTCCCAAACAAGTCCTTCTAAAACAACTCGGAAGAGAGACCATTCCACCATGTCGACTGCCAGTCCGACTCTATTCCGAACTAAAGTCTTTGGTCACAAGAAAGGCCGCAGTTCAATAAAAAGTAGTTTGCTCTGCTATTGTGTTGCAAATGACCGTACATGAGGGTGGTGGCCTCGTCTGCTGGTAGTCCCCGCACCCCCCGCACCCCACCCCGCACCCAGAGCAGTAAGCCGCAAGCCTGCGGTCTACGCGCCACGCCGGCTGGGTATAAATACACAGACTGTCTGGGTAGAGCCGCAAATGCATTTCATTGACACTGCAACCTCCTTCAAAGAGCTCATTTTCCACCGAGAGTAATTTTCTAGCTTTGCTAATTGACCGCATACGGCGGTTATTGCCGTGGCGGCTCGACCTATTTTAGGCGTTGTGGTATTACAGCACTACTTAAATTTAAGAACGAAATCATTTCATTTTATTGTGCTCCCCAAATTTTAAGTGGTATTTTCACGTATCCTACGCAACACCCGATTTCGGTCTGAATTAAAATTGCTTTAAAATGTAAAAAACATTTTAAAAAACCGTCCCCAAAGAAAATCAAAGTAGGATAAGTAATGATCTGTTTTTATTCATTACTTTTACATTTTATCTTAGCTTCTATGCTACATTTAAAAATGAGATGTAATATTATAAAAAAGAAGAATACTTAACTACAAATGGAATGTTTTGTTCATCTTCTAGATAATTTAGTGCTATTTTGTATAAATGTTTCTTTATTCCAATATATATCGTTGTTTTACAAATGTTTTTAATTAGGCGTAAGGCATGCAGCAAAATCACATTACAAAAGTTAAAAGTTGCATATTTTATAAATTATTGTATTTTATTTTATTGTAATTAAGGCCAGTGTAGGGCACCAATACCCTCTTTAGCCTTATGAGTGATGATTGATGAATGATAACGAGGAAGGGAGGAGGGGAAGCTTAGTACCGGCATGTAGCGTACTCCCGTCGAAAAGTACCAAGGGGACCATCGGCTTTATACGTCCCATCCGAAAGGACGGTGTAACTTTGACCAGTCATATAGGTTCCTCCAATAACCTGGACTGCCGAGCAGTTGACGAGAAGAACGAAGCTGTTACACAAGCTAAGAACCCTCCAATCTGCTCTAACCAACGGTAACTAGTGTTACATGCAAAGCTCTCTATGGTATACGCACTACACCGGCTCGGCTGAACATAAATAATATAAATACACAGAGTACAGACTAGCTGGGATGTAAGACGTAACCACTAATGCATATTACTGCCACAGCTTCCTCATGGAAGACTTTGAGCTTTGCACCGAAAGTAATTCCCTAACTTTGCTGTCGACCAGCTGGGTTACAAAGGTGAAACTTATATTTCGATTCTTTTGATGTAAGCACTCTCAAATGCAATCTGTCAATCTGTACTGAATCCGTATCTGGCATGATATCAGTTGACCTAAGAAAAGCATCGCTGCATTTTGATTTCGTTTCGAAAAAATCGACACTTTGGATTTTCAGATACGGCACGTTCTACTTAGGTTATCTCATAAGGGATGTTCAAAATATGAAGAGTCATGCATCACTTTCTGGCCGTCCTAGAAACGAAGCACTCAATAAATTCAAAGTTGTTCTGAATCGGCCTTGTTGGTTCTAACATTTGTCCGCAGGTGTTCGCACTGTCCAATCACTGATTCATATGTTTCGTATTTGAAATATAGATCTTTGATTGGTTATCGCTCACTCGTCGATGGTGTTCGGAGCCTACAGGGTTGGTTTAGTCGCTTTAAATTAAAGTCACCCACTGACAATCAGTGTTGTTACTGAGTGGGTAGACTCTATAAATGTGAATTTATTTATTTTATTTTATTTTACTTATGATCTTGCATACAAGTTGTCCCAGACCCCTATAATGCTCTTTTATACACTCTGTTTTAAAATAAATCAACAGATTTCAGGCGTTCTTCCACACATCCATTCGTAAAGGTAAATGTAGAAAAACGTATTTTGCCGCTGCTATTTCAACTCTCAGAGGAGAAGAACAAAAAATAAAAGGACTAAAGAAGCGATTTTATACAGGCACAAGTAAACTTACAACAATTGTGAATGGGAGGGGGGGGGAGAGTTACTGCCAGTGACAGCTACTTATTCATATGTAGAGAATCGTTTCTGTCACTGGAGGCAAACAATTTGTTGCAGTTATACTCTCCAAAGTGCTCAGACATTCGGATGGCAATGGAATAATATGTAGCGACCAACTCACTGAAACTTAAAAATAAATAAATAAGTAAATAAATTCGTATTTATAGAGTCTACCCACTCAGTAACAAGACTGCTTTTCAGTGGGAGACTTTTATTTAAAGCGACTAAACCAATCTTGTAGGCTCCGAACACCATCGACAAGTTAGCGATAACCAATCAAAGATTAATATGTCAAATATGAAACATTTGAATAAGTGATTCAGTACACGGTACGGTTTGGTCGTGTATATATATTCGATGTACCCCCTACCGCCCCCCCCCCCCCATACACATCAACCACTTGCCTGCCACCTATGATGGCAGACGAATTTTCCAACCTAAAATCACCCCCTATGTTGAACATTTCACCCAAATAAAAAGTAATCTCAAATTTAAATTTTACTTCAAATAAAAGCTAAGAACTGCGAAGTGAACCTGTATGGCTAAATCAGATTATGTAGTGGCTGCTTCAGCTTGCCGTAGCTCGTAACACAGGTGTAAGACCTACCGTAGTGAAACTATAACAAGTCGTAGAAAACTTTATAGTTTGATTTTAGACGAAATTGAAAACATTGACAAAGTTATGTTCAAGATTGTGCGAGGCCCCCTGAGGACTCCGCCTTGCGATGCAAATGCAACCTACTTATAGTTTATTCTATACCTACCTACCGTAGTAGTTTTCCCTCCCCCTAGAGGTCACCACAGCACGGGTACGGGCCCGGGTACGGGCCTTGATATGTTTATGAAGACGGGCCCGGGCCGGGCCTGGGCCAACATATCACTGAACGAGGTGGGATTTTTTCTTTTTTTAAATTTTCATAATTGCTAATTGCAAGGGAAGAAAATTAATGTTCTTTTACCAAAATTCCCGAAACTTAAAGCAAGCCATTAATTTCCCGAAATAGTATAAACTACCGGTTACAAAATTTGTGTTGTATTGTAATTCTTCTTTTGTTACTTATACTTTCACTGGCAATAGTTACTAATGTCGTTTCATAGCTAATCTCCTTTTCATTCTCACCCTGTCGTTCGTATTCCTTGCCAAATACGGTACAATAAAAATGCTTTTACGGGTCAATTTATACTTCAGGCGGGCCTGGGCTTTCATAAGCTTAGGCCTACTCCTACGGGCCGGAACGGGCCCGGGCCGGGCAAGGCTTCTATATTTAGGCCCGTGAGACCTCTACACCACAGTATGTGTTCTACTCATCTTACGCATTACACACTGGCTCATACTCATACCTAACCTCCTGTTTCATGCACGCTGTTTCAAAGAAATTCAACACATTACCGGCGTTATTTCATACAGTCGAACACCGACGCGAGACTCTAATTCGGGAGGTCGCCGATTCGATTCCGGCCACCGGCAGTCCTGACTGAAGGTTTTTTCCGAGGTTTTCCTAAGTCGTAAAGGCGAATGCTGGGATTGAGTCCTATTGACAGCCCTCGGACATTCCTTCCCAACTATCCAAATATCCTTTAACATACCTATAGTTCGTCACCTGAAATGGGGCACATCAGGTAAAGCTGGTGAGCACCCTATAACGGGTGCCGGTCCCCATATGAACACCGAAGTTAAGCGACCTCGGCCTAGATCAGGAGGTGGATGGGTGACCACTCTACTCTGAAACACTAGTTACCGTTGGTTTGATCGGATTGGAGGGTTCGAAAGCTTGTGTAACAGCTTCGTTCTTCTCGTCTACTGCTCGGCAGTCCAGGTTAGTGGAGGAACCTATATGACTGGTCAAAGTTACACCGTCCTTTCGGATGGTACGTAAAGCCGATGGTCCCCTTGGTAGTTTTCGACAGGAGTAGGCTACGTGCCGGTACCAGGCTTCGCCTCCTCCCTTCCTCATTATCATTCATCAATCATCACTCATCAGGCTAAAGAGGGCATTGTGCCCTATACTGGCCTTAATTACAATAAAGTTAAGTAAAGTTAAGTAAAGTATAACGGGTATCCTACGAAAAATAATTATTAGCTATACCGTAGTAAATCTCCCCCCCCCCCCCCCTCCCCAGGAGAGCACCCAGTACGTGTTCTCTTCTTACTGCTCACATCAGTGCTTAATTTGTAATGGAGCGCGGGTATACGCAGTATACCCACCTATTTTCGTGGGTATACGCAGTATACCCACCTTTTTTCATGAATTATTAGGTACGCAACACTCAAATTTTGGCTAACATAATATAAAAAACAAAAATAATTTGTGTGTTTATATTATGTTGTTATTCGTTGGATTTCGGTATAACTTGATCTCATTCTCATCAATTTTCTTGCTGGTGTTTTTCTACTTTTAACCGACGAAAACAAAATATAAAAAAATAAAAAATAATTAAAAAAATAAATATAAAAAACAGTAATAATTTGTGTGTTTATATTATGTTGTTATTCGTTGGATTTCGGTATAACTTGATCTCATTCTCATCAATCTTCTTCCTGGTGTTTTTCTACTTTTAACCGACGAAAACTACAGTATTTTGGTAGTGCATTCAGTCTGCTATGTTTTTTTCTAAAACGCACCAAATGCCTTCTAAAAACCTGATTAAAAAAAATTTCGCCTGCGGCGCTGTTTCTTGGGGGGCCACAGCCTCCCAAACCCCCCGTGCCTGGCCTGGATCAAAAGTTTGCCCGGCCTGGATTTTTTCCCCAGTCCGCCCAGCTGGTCTGAAACACGCTTTGAGGTGATATCTTGTCATAAAAATAAATACAACGGATAAACATTTCTGCTATTGTTAGGTTGTTCCTCTTGGAAATGAATTGTTGCCAGTTGACACATAAAATTACTGTATAACTACTTAAATAACTGATATTTTATAATACGAGATGACTGTATCTGCTTTTAATCATTTAATGGTTAACTTACAGGACAATTAAAATAACGATTGGCTTTTGAAGACGAATAAAATTGTATCAAATGCAACCCAAAACTCCAAATCCAATTCCAGATTACGAGCCCAGAAGCTGAATTGGTAAGCGGGATGGGGGGGGGGGGGGGGGGGGGGCAATTTCCCACCGAGACATCAATTTTTATCACGAGCACATTGTAACATGAAACTATGATGCGTATACCTACCTTTTTCCTTACAAATTAACCACTGGCTCACATCACATCCATACCTATCCTTCTGTTTCATGCACGCTGTTTCAACGAAATTGAACACATTGTTGGGTTATTTCATGCATGCATAGGCGTGCGCAGCGTCTAACATTAGACCCGGCACGAGATGGTGTGGCACAGCTGGGGTCTGGGGCGAAGCCCCAGCTGCCAGAGGCAATTTCACCTTGGGCGCAAAATTTTTCTTGATGCAATAACTTTTATGGCCTAAAACGCGATTTAATTCTAAGACGCGACGCTTTCCGGTGCTATAGAATCTTGTGGCCCCTATAGAGCTATGTTTCGTTTCAAAATTATTTGCACAGCCCCGGGTAAAGTGTGCATTTGCGTAAAAACGCGCTACTGACAGTGCATTTTAATTTAAAGACTAATTGAAAGTTAAGTTTAAATTTAAACCGTTGAGTAAGTAAATTAGGGTAGATTCGCAACGCAATCGTCAGTTTGTCTACCGCCTTATGCTGCCAAACATACTTTAGTCGGGTAGTAGAAGTTCGCCAAGCGACGCGATGACGGAGTTTTCGGCTGTCTTCGTATATCTTCGGTGAAGCAGCCGACCAATCAGGCTCCGTCATTGCGTCGCTTATCGAACTTCTACTACCCGACTAAAGTATTTTGGGCAGTAAACGGCAGTAGACAAACTGCCGATGACGTGGGCGCTCTACCCTATATTACTCACTCAAGGGTTAAACCACCTGTTTAATCAATGGTTAAACTGCTCTCGGCCCAGGCCGGGTCTAAAGGAATTGGAGTCCAGCGCGGCCCGACCGCCAAGTTGACACTTGACACATTAGGTCCGGCCTGGGCCGAATAGGCCTGGGCCGTGCGCACGCCTATGCATGCATGCGAAGTTATATATAGCTTCATGGTGCAACTATGTATTCGCAAGGAGGAGTCGAACACTTGAGAATATCTCGGCATCTCGGCAGCTGTCTTGGGTGGTACTTGTAAAGTAGGCGGAGGAATTGGCTTCTATTGTTGCGGCCCTGTGCACAGCTGCGCGGGGCGACATGGCTGTGACATGGGTGTCAACAAGCGAGGAGAATGCGTCCATGTCGCTACGGTCGGCAACCGTGTATGGTGGATACAAGGGGGACAGAACAGGTGAGGTACTGCTGCGTGGTTCCTTGCGATCTAACGGCGTTGTCACGTCGGCGTTGTCACGTCACGCCACGCACGCACCACCACAACCACAGCTACAACCACACACGAGAATACTAAATTAAATAAATATCTTCTCGGTATTCGCTTAAAATGTTTTTTTTTTTATGTATTAGTATTATTATTATTATTATTAGTATTATTATTATTATTATTATTTTTTTTTTATACTTTTTATTATTATTATTATTTTTATTAATATTAATATTATTATTATTATTATTATTATTATTATTATTATTATTATTATTATTATTATTATTATTATTATTATTATTATTATTATTATTATTAGTATTAATGTGTTACACAAAATAAAAATGTTATCGAAATGGTTGGTAGGCCTACAAACAAGTCTAACATCAATAAATAATTTTTAGTACTGTACTAACGTTCAATTAAGGATTACATTAAATCATAGCCAAATACATTTTACATTCAGAAAAACAAGTATATAAGGCTTGATGCCCTTCTATTCTAGATACTAATAATTAAGATATAATAATATTGGCATTAAAACTAAGACTAACATACTATCAAATGATAATTTAAAACCAAACCAACCTTAATTAATTGCCATTTTATAAAAAAATAAACCAAAAACCAATATACAATTTAGTATAAATACCTGAAGTAAATCGTGTACAATCGTGTTGTAGGTAAAACGTTGTAAAATTTACTTCTGGAGGTAACGCCTGTAAAAGTAAAAAAAGTATTACATAAAATTAATGTTACTGCAAACAAATAAAAAATAACAATAAAAACTGTAACTGAGACTAAAATGAAAAGTGGAATAGAAAAATAAAAACAAGCTTCTGTCTTGTAGTGGACATAGAACTCAAGGAGACAACGACTCAAGTTAGAAGTGGTTTTCGTAGTTTTTAATTCGCCTCTGCGAGTAGCCAGGACGGATTAGTTGCTACACAACTTGACGTGCGCTGTATCTCCAGTTTTATGCTTCATGCGATTGTAAGAAAATACTTGAAATTACATATTGTCCAAATAAGGACTTTTTAGTTGACACACGATATAACCCAGTAATAAGTCAGTGAATATAAAACCAATAGAAAATATACATCTCCATGGCTAAATGTGAACGGATAGCAACGGAACTATTAATTATCCTAATTATTAGGATTATATAAAATATACATATATGTTATGTGGATGTGTTTTGTTTCAGACGAACATTGAAATGCACCAATCAAAGAAAACTACAACAATGGAGTTGACTAGCAACGGATTGTCTGCAAGAATGTGTTGTAGAGATAGCTTTTTAGCGTTTTATAGGTTCTAGATGGTAAATCGGTACACAAGTATTTTTGTAAACGCTACAAAATGCTAATTTTACAAAAAATAACGTGTCCATCTCTATTGAGATTTAGAATGCACATGATTTTCCATTATAAGGCCAAGAAACCCCTTCATATTTAAGGTTTTGACGAAAAGAAAACAATATATGCTACAAAATGACAAATTTAGAGAAAATCTATGCTAAAAGACATAAACATCCTCAACCGTAACTAACGTGATATCCGTCAACTAACCGTATAGAAGTGATGCAAGATTACATTAAAGTATACCTAGATCTCACCCTATCCGTTTCCCTCACTAGCGAAAGAAGCAGAGATAATCCCGCCGCACCGAAGCGCCACTACTGCTGCGATCTCTCGGCAGTCTCGCGCAACACTCTTCAACAGGGGACTCTTTGAAGAGGCCGCAACAAATGACTCAAAAGAAACCAACCAACTATAAATAATTCAAGCAACAATAATAATGCGATGCTGCTCGTCTTTCAAAGGAGATCAAATTAACCGGATAAGGTTCAAGAAGAGGAGAATCAAAAACCGCACACAAGGGTGGGGGGCAGGTGGTCGCGGCAAACCACACATCGCGCCCCGTCGTTCGTGTATGCACAGCTTTATTTACATTGCACCCTCGGAGTTCTTTACAACTTGCAGTGACTTTTACTTTTACTCGAGGAGGGAGGATGGGCAATGCCCAATGTCTATCGTGTTGACCAGTTTTACCACGCATGTGACGTATACCCCAGACTGAAGTCTTGCTTACATGATAAAATAACTTATCTGGTGACAAGTTAGAGAGTTACAAGTTACAAGTTACAAGTTACAAGTTACAAGTTACATGCAATTCTCCAGTTATTTGTGAGATTACGGCAACAGAGATACGCAAAGGTTCAACAATAAAAACGTAAATACCCCTCTTAGACACAAATAACAATTTTTTGTGATTTAATTTCTCGTTGTTGAACCTTTCGCTATATTATGCCACACAAATTTAGAATTTTTATAAATAGTATATACAAATAATGATGATAATGAGATAAGATACCAACAGAGGGTCTACAAAAAGTCTCCTTCATCCACACAAAAAAATTACCTAAAAATCGCTTTGATAAATCCTTTTCTACGATGATAATAGCGAATTTGTGGGGAGGGGGGGGGGGGGGGGGGCATTCAACAAGTTATCAACAAAGTAACGGGGCAAATTGATTATATATACTTCTTTTCACTCCGGGAAGTGAGCGAGAACGTGAAGCTTTCCTTATAACAGGGGCCTTTTACTGATCCCTAATAGAAGACAGATGTTCTTTTATTTTCATCAACAAAAGCACTGATTGTCCAACAAGTTATTTGTTTCTGTTGTTGTGGTAGGACCGGATCCATTAACTTGGCACCCCCACCAAAGAATGCATATTACTATTATGAGTAATCTTTGTGCATATGTGACTTTAAAAATCGTTTGCGCAATTTAAATGTATGCACAATTTTCTTTTTTTTTGTGATGAAAAGAATAGACACTTAATAATAATAATAATAATTTTTTCACAAGCGAAACAAAAACATTCCACCAATTTAATGCTAGTTACCAACTTCGAAATTCATGTAACAACACAGTCATATTTTTACACAATTTTGCACAACCATTCGATTTTTGCACAAACAGAACACAAAAGATACAACCTTATTTTGATTTTGGCGAGCCAATTGTGTAATTTAAATTTCTGCAACCTTTAGTTTTACTTGTGAAAAAATTAAATTAGCTGTGGAGGAAAAATTAATAATTTATAAATCTAGCATTAATTTGGTTCGCCAAATAAAATTACGGTACATTTTTCGTGCAAATATGTGCATGAATTTTGTAAACAAATAATTGTTGGTCGCAAAAAATTTAGGATACTAAATAAAATTCATTTCGAAGAAAATTTGAGCGTTTATAAAAATCAAGTTACCCAATAAATTAGCCATTTTTCAAAATGCACACGTCCGCAGTCGAGTACAATACTTGTGGTTGTAATCCTGACAGAAATCCTTTCTTCCTTTCATTTTTTATGCACGAATGGTGGCCGCGTTCCGGCTGCCGTGAATCCCCTTTGTGTGGTTCTATCGCAATGAAGATTAGTGATGTCAGTGCAGTGAAGGCAGATAAAGAATCTGCAGCCAGCCCTGATAGGATCACTCCAGAGAAATTTCAAACATGAGAGATTGCGAACACTGGTTCCAGTCCCTACACAGTTCAACACAAAGAAATTTCATGTATAAAATTGTATTGAATGGAGCGACAGAGTAATTCTATAAGGGTTTCTTGAGGTAGGCCGCTGTTACAGCAGCTGAGCTACCGAGATTAATCAGCTGTAAGATTCACACTGTGTTAGTTATTACATACTTTTTTCTTTCTTAATCCGAGGTATAAGAAGTGTAATCTTTGATGTTGCAAAGGCAACGGAAAAGGGCTTTACAGACTTGCCAATATAACATGTTACGTTGTATACAGTGTACTAGTAAAGTATATAACTGTGTATAATATACGGATGGGTGGGTGGGGGCGGGGGTCAAGGAAGTCCAGATAGCTAGAAGAACCCGAGCTTTTGGTGAACCGTATGTTTAAAGAGTGCTTTTAATATTATTCTTAAAAGTGAGCTGTGATTGTCAGCAAAATTAACTAAAATGGTAAATTACTAATGTATAAAACGCAATCTGGACATTTTCCTGGTGGTAAATCTGTCCCAATTTTAGTAGAATTTTTTTATCAGAAGCCGTATCTAGCAAACCGGCCATTTGCATGCTTTTTTCACCACTTCCTTTCATTATTTCATGTAAACACGGCCAGGGAAAGGGAGAAGGCTGTATATGGCTAGTAATTTATAAATAAATAAATAAATAAATAAATAAATTCACATTTAGAGTCTACCCACTCAGTAACTAAACTGATTTGCAGTGGGGGACTTTAATTTAAAGTGACTAAACCAACCCTGTAGGCTTCGAACACCATCGACGAGTGAGCGATAACCAATCAAAGATCGATATTTCAAATACGAAACATATGCATCAGTGATTGGACAGTGCGAACACCTGCGGACAAATGCCAGAATCAACAAGGCCGATTCAGAGCAACTTTGAATTTATTGAGTGCTTCGTTGCTAGGACGGCTCCAAAGTCACCGTTTACTTATTCCTTAGCCAAGAAGTAATGGATATGAATCCACATTAGAAGTTAAAAAAACTTCTGCCTGAAGCGGGATTTGAACCCGGAACCTTCTGCATTGGAAGCAGGGATGCTCACCACTGGACCAACGAGCCACCTGAACCATCATCGCATCGCCCATCCACACTCGAGGACTGGAGTGGACGAGTGAAGGGGGTGGGGGGGAGAGGGGGGGGGGGAGAACCCTTCAGTTCCGCTTCAGCCAATATCTCCTGCCAACTGTAACGGGACAAGATTTACAAGAGGATACGAATAGAAAATACAATTTCCCTCCTATTCTTGGCAAACGTTCCTCGATGCAGATCCAGATTATTATATTATGAAGAGTTATTACGAAGCTCGGTGCTTGTTTATCACTTTGAATGCTGAACGTGAATTATGAAGCTCTTCTTATAGAACGTGATGCATTGTGGTACTGCACTGTAAAAAATATTTGTAGAATTACCTGTTCAGTTAAATTAAAATTAAATATACACGTATGGCGAAATACGTTGTCTCGATAATGTACCAGCATTCCAGTTTTACTAGCCAATGTTAGTGTATTTCTAATACAATGTAAGTGTTTGTCTGACACAACTTAACATGAAATATAACTCGTACGATGTATTAATAAAACTGCTAAAGTTGTATCTTACCACCATTTGACTGGTACATTTAATAATACACGTATGCGTATATAAAACATACTTCAGCATGAATGATCCAACCTAGCACGAAATATAACTTGTACTATGGTAACGATAGGAAAAATAAGTTATCTCCAAAACTAGTGTGGTAACATCTACTTTTTAAAATTATATTTTAATAATCGTGTAATTATCTACAATGTGATGCATAATTGCAGTATGTGAAGACACATGTTAGATAACTGTACCAAGTTATTGGAAAACAAGTAACAGTTTTTTTTTCAATATGACAATGGTTGCGATAGGGAAATTTCGTAATCTAAAAAAAACGAGTTAAATAACATCTACTTTGTAAAGATCTATTTTAAAAAAACGTTAAATTACTTTTATGTGATACATAATAAACTCGTTCGTACGTACATGATTGTCTACTGTTCCGTGTTTTTGGTAAACTAATGTGGGTTTATTCACTATTACTATGGTAACGATAGGCAAAAAAAGTTATCTGCAAAACTAGTGTAATAACATCTCCTTTTTAGAATTATGTTTTAATAAGTGTGTAATTATCTACAATGTGATGCATAATTGCAGTATTTGTAGACACATGTTAGATAACTGTACCAAATTATTGGAATACAAGTTTGAGTTTTTTTTTTTTTTATTACAATGGTTGCGATAGGGAAATTTTGTAATCTTAAAAAACGAGTTTAATAACATCTACATTGTAAAGATCTATTTCAATAATCGTTTAATTATCTTCAATGTGATACATAATTAAATCGTTCGTTCGTACATGATTGTCTACTGTTCCGTGTTTTTGGTGAACAATTGTGAGTTTATTCAATCTAACTATGGTAACGATAGGAATAATAATTTATCTCCAAACCTAGTGTGGTAACATCTACTTTTTAAAATTATGTTTTATTAAGCGTGTTATTATCTACAATGTGATGCATAATTGCAGTATGTGTAGACACATGTTAGAAAACTGTACCAAGTTATTGGAAAACAAGTGTCAGTTTTTTTTCACTATAACAATGGTTGTGATAGGAAAATTTCGTTATCCAAAAAACGAGTTTAATAACATCTACTTTGTAAAGATATATTTCAATAATCGTTTAATTATCTTAAATGTGATACATAATTAAATCGTTCGTACGTTCATGATTGTCTACTGTTCCGTGTTTTTGGTAATCAAAGGTGGGTTTATTCACGCTTACTATGGTAACGATAGGAAAAATTAGTTCTCTGCCAAACTAGTGTAGTAACATCTCCTGTTTAAAATTATGTTTTGATAATAGTGTAATTATCGACAATGTGAGGCATAACTGCAGTATTTGTAGACACATGTTAGATAACTGTACCAAATTATTGGAAAACAAGTGCCAGTTTTTTTTTTCAGTATAACAATGGTTGCGATAGGGAAATTTCGTAATCTAAAAAAACGAGTTTCATAACATCTACTTTGTAAAGATCTATTTTAATAATCGTTTAATCATCTTCAATGTGACACATAATTAAATCGTTCGTACGTAGATGATTGTCTACTGTTCCGTGTTTTTGGTAAACAAATGTGGGTTTTTTCAATCTTACTATGGTCACAATAGGAATAATAATGTTTCTTTAAAACTAGTGTGGTAACATCCCGTTTTTAAAATTATGTTTTAATAATCGTGTCATTATCTACAATGTGATGCATAATTGCAGTATTAGTAGACACATGTTAGATAACTGTACCAAGTTATTGGAAAACAAGTGTAATTTTTGTTTTACTATAACAATGGTTGCGATAGGGAAATTTCGTTATCTAAAAAAACGAGTTTAATTACATCTACTTTGTAAAGATCTATTTCAATAATCGTTGAATTATCTTCAATGTGATACATTATTAAATCGTTCGTACGTACATGATTGTCTACTGTTCCGTTTTTTTGGTAAACAAATGTGGGTTTATACACTCTTACTATGTAAACGATAGGAAAAATTAGTTATCTCCAAAACTAGTGTGGTAACATCTTCTTTTTAAATTTATGTTTTAAAAAGCGTGATTTTATCTACAATGTGATGCATAATTGCAGTATGTGTAGACATATGTAAGATAACTGTACCAAGTTACTGGAAAACAAATGTCAGTTTTTTTTTCACTATTACAATGGTTGCGATAGGGAAATTTCGTATTATTAAAAACCGAGTTTATTAACATCTACTTTGTAAAGATCTATTTCAATAATCGTTTACCTATCTTCAATGTGATACATAATTTAATCGTTCGTACGTACATGATTGTCTACTGTTCCGTGTTTTTGGTAAGAAATGTGGGTTTTTTCACTCTTACTATGGTCAAGATAGGAAAAATTAGTTATCTCCAAAACTAGTGTGGTAACATCTACTTTTTAAAATTATGTTTTAATAAGCGTGAAATTATCTACAATGTGATACATAATTGCAGTATGTGTAGACACATGTGAGATAACTGTACCAAGTTACTGGAAAACAAATGTCAGTTTTTTTTTTCACTATAACAATGCTTGCGATTGGGAAATTTCGAAATCTAAAAAAACGAGTTTTATAACATCTTCTTTGTAAAGATCTATTTCAATAATCGTTTAATCATCTTCAATGTGATACATAATTAAATCGATCGTACGTACTTGATTGTCTACTGTTCCGTGTTTTTGGTTATCAAAGGTGGGTTTATCACGCTTACTACTGTAACGATAGAAAAAATTAGTTATCTGCAAAACTAGTGTGGTAACATCTCCTTTTTAAAATAAAATTTTAATAAGTGTGTAATTATCTACAATATGATGCATAATTACAGTATGTGTAGACTTAATTAAGATAACTGTACCAAGTTATTCAAAAACAAGTGTCAGTTTTTTTTTACTATTACAATGGTTGCGATAGCGAAATTTCGATATCCAAAAAACGAGTTTAATATTATCTACTTTGTAAAGATCTATTTCAATAATCGTTTAATTATCTTTAATGTGATACATAATAAAATCGTTCGTTCGTACATGATTGTCTACTGTTCCGTGTTTTTGGCAAACAAATGTGGGATTTTTAAATCTTACTATGGTCACAATAGGAATAGTAATGTTTCTTTAAAACCAGTGTGGTAACATCCTGTTAATAAAATTATGTTTTAATAATCGTGTCATTATTTACAATGTGATGCATAATTGCAGTATTAGTAGACACATGTTAGATAACTGTACCAAGTTATTGGAAAACAAGCGTAATTTTTTTTTAACTATAACAATGGTTGCGATAGGGAAATTTCGTTATCTAGAAAAAGGAGTTTAATTACATCTACTTTGTAAAGATCTATTTCAATAATCGTTTAATTATCTTCAATGTGATACATTATTAAATCGTTCGTACGTACATGATTGTCTACTGTTCCGTTTTTTTGGTAAACAAATGTGGGTTTATTCACTCTTACTATGTTTTCGATAGGAAAAATTAGATATCTCCAAAACTAGTGTGGTAACATCTACTTTTTAAATTTATGTTTTAATAAGCGTGTAATTATCTACAATGTGATGCATAATTGCAGTATGTGTAGACATATGTAAGATAACTGTACCAAGTTACTGGAAAACAAATGTCAGTTTTTTTTTTCACTATTACAATGGTTGCGATAAGGAAATTTCGTAATATTAAAAAACGAGTTTATTAACATCTACTTTGTAAAGATCTATTTCAATAATCGTTTCCCTATCTTCAATGTGATACATAATTTAATCGTTCGTACGTACATGATTGTCTACTGTTCCGTGTTTTTGGTAAGAAATGTGGTTTTTTCCAAAACTAGTGACGTAACATCTACTTTTTAAAATTATGTTTTAATAAGCGTGTAATTATCTGCAATGTGATATATTATTGCAGTATGTGTAGACACATGTGAGTTAACTGTACCAAGTTACTGGAAAACAAATGTCAGTTTTTTTTTTTACTATAACAATGCTTGCGATAGGGAAATTTCGTAATCTAAAAAAACGAGTTTAATAACATCTACTTTGTAAAGATCTATTTCAATAATCGTTTAATTATCTTAAATGTGATACATAATTAAATCGTTCATACGTACATGATTGTCTACTGTTTCGTGTTTTTGGTAATCAAAGTTGGGTCTATTCACGCTTACTATGGTAAAGATAGGAAAAAATAGTTATCTGCAAAACTAGTGTGGTAACATCTACTTTATAAAATAATATTTTAATGAGCGTGTAATTATCTACAATGTGAAGCATTATTGCAGTATGTGTAGACACATGTTAGATAACTGTACCAAGTTACTGGAAAACAAATGTCAGTTTTTTTTTCACTATTACAATGGTTGAGATAAGAAAACCTCGTAATCTAAAAAAACGAGTTTAATAACATCTTTTGTGTAAAGATCTATTTCAATAATCGTTTAATTATCTTCAATGTGATACATAATTAAATCGTTCGTGCGTACATGATTGTCTACTGTTCCGTGTTTTTGGTAAGCAAATGTGGGTGTATTTACTCTTACTATGGTAACGATAGGAAAAATTAGTTATCTCCAAAACTAGTGTGGGTACATGTACTTTTTAAAATTATGTTTTGATAAGCGGTTATTATCTACAATGAGATACATTATTGAAGTATGTGTAGACACATGTGAAATAACTGTACCAAGTTACTGGAAAACAAGTGTCAGTTTTTTTTTTTCACTATTACAATGCTTGCGATAGGAAAATTTTGTAATCTAAAAAAACGAGTTTAATAACATCTTTTTTGTAAAGATCTATTTCAATAATCGTTTAATTATCTTCAATGTGATACATTATTTAATCGTTCTTGAGTACATTGTTGTCTACTGTTCCGTGTTTTTTGTAAACAAATATGGGTGTTATCACTCTTACTATGGTTACGATAGCAAAAATTTAATATCTCCAAAACTAGTGTGGTAACATCTACTTTTTAAAATAATGTTTTAATAAGCGTGTAATTATCTACAATGTGATGCATAATTGCAGTATGTGTAGACACATTTAAGATAACTGTACCAAATTATTGGAAAACAATTGTCAGTTTTTTTTTACTATTACAATGGTTGCGATAGGGAAATTTCGATATCCAAAAAAACGAGTTTAATAACATCTACTTTGTAAAGATCTATTTCAATAATCGTTTTATTATCTTCAATGTGATACATAATAAAATTGTTCGTTTGTACATGATTGTCTACTGTTCCGTGTTTTTGGTAATCAAAGGTGGGTTTATTCACGCTTACTATGGTAACGACAGGAAAAAATAGTTATCTGCAAAACTAGTGTGGTAACATCTCCTGTTTAAAATAATATTTTAATGAGTGTGTAATTATCTACAACGTGATGCATAATTGCAGTATTTGTAGACACATGTAAGATAACTGTACCAAATAAGTGGAAAACAAGTGTCGGTTTTTTTTTCACTATTACAATGGTTGCGGTAGGGAAATTTCGTAATCTTAAAAAACGACTTTAATAACATCTACTTTGTAAAGATCTATTTCAATAATCGTTTAATTATTTTCAATGTGATACATATTTAAATCGTTCGTACGTACATAATTGTCTACTGTTCCGTGTTTTTGGTAAACAAATGTGGGTTTATTTACTCTTAACATGGTAACGATTGGAAAAATAAGTGATCTCCAAAACTAGTGTGGTAACATCTTCTTTTTAATATTATGTTTTAATAAGCGTGTAATTATCTACAATGTGATGCATAATTGCAGTATGTGTAGACACATGTTAGATAACTGTACCAAGTTATTGGAAAACAGGTGTCAGTTTTATTTTCACTATTACAATAGTTGCGATAAGGAAATTTCGTAATCAAATAAAACGAGTTAATTAACATCTTTTGTGTAAAGATCTATTTCAATAATCGTTTAATTATCTTCAATGTGATACATAATTAAATCATTCGTTCGTACATAATTGTCTACTGTTCCATGTTTTTGGTGAACAATTGTAAGTTTATTCAATCTTACTATGGTAACGATATGAATAATAATGTATCTTTAAAACTAGTGTGGTAACATCTACTTTTTTAAATTATGTTTTAATACGCGTGTTATTATCTACAATGTGATGCCTTATTGCAGTATGTGAAAACACATGTTAGATTACTGTACCAAGTTATTGGAAAACATGTGTCAGTTATTTTTTCACTATAATAACGGTTGCAATAGGGAAATTTCGTAATCTAAAAACGAGTTTAAAAACATCTTTTTTTAAAGATCTATTTCATTATAAGTTTAATTATTTTCAATGTGATACATAATTTAATCGTTCTTGAGTACATGATTGTCTACTGTTCCGTGTTTTTTGTAAACAAATGTGGGTGTATTCACTCTTACTATGGTAACGATAGGAAAAATTAAATATCTCCAAAACTAGTGTGGTAACATTTACTTTTTAAAATTATGTTTTAATAAGCGTGTAATTATCTACAATGTGATGCATAATTGCAGTATGTGTAGACACATGTTAGAAAACTGTACCAAGTTTTTGGAAAACAAGTGTCAGTTTCTTTTTTCACTATTACAATGGTTGCGATAGGGAAATTTCGATATCCAAAAAAACGAGTTTAATATTATCTACTTTGTAAAGATCTATTTCAATAATCGTTTAATTATCTTTAATGTGATACATAATTAAATCGTTCGTACGTACATGATTGTCTACTGTTCCGTGTTTTTGGCAAACAAATGTGGGTTTTTCAATCTTACTATAGTCACAATAGGAATAGTAATGTTTCTTTAAAACTAGTGTGGTAACATCCTGTTATTAAAATTATGTTTTAATAATCGTGTCATTATTTACAATGTGATGCATAATTGCAGTATTAGTAGAGACATGTTAGATAACTGTACCAAGTTATTGGAAAACAAGTGTCAGTTTTTTTTCACTATTACAATGGTTGTGATAAGAAAATTTCGTTATCCAAAAAAACGAGTTTAATAACATCTACTTTGTAAAGATCTATTTCAATAATCGTTTAATTATCTTCAATGTGATACATAATTTAATCGTTCGTACGTACATGATTGTCTACTATTCCGTGTTTTTGGTAAGAAATGTGGGTTTTTTCACTCTTACTATGGTCAAGATAAGAAAAATTAGTTATCTCCAAAACTAGTGTTGTAACATCTACTTTTTAAAATTATATTTTAATAAGCGTGAAATTATCTACAATGTGATGCATAATTGCAGTATGTGTAGACATATGTAAGATAACTGTACCAAGTTACTGGAAAACAAATGTCAGTTTTCTTTTTCACTATAACAATGGTTGCGATAGGGAAATTTCGAAATATTAAAAAACGAGTTTATTTACATCTACTTTGAAAAGATCTATTTCAATAATCGTTTACCTATCTTCAATGTGATACATAATTTAATCGTTCGTACGTACATGATTGTCTACTACTCCGTGTTTTTGGTAAGAAATGTGGGTTTTTTCACTCTTACTATGGTCAAGATAGGAAAAATTAGTTATCTCCAAAACTAGTGAGGTAACATCTACTTTTTAAAATTATGTTTTAATAAGCGTGTAATTATCTACAATGTGATGCATAATTGCAGTATGTGTAGACATATGTAAGATAACTGTACCAAGTTAATGGAAAACAAATGTCATTTTTTTTTTCACTATTACAATGGTTGCGATAGGGAAATTTCGTAATATAAAAAACGAGTTTTTTAACATCTACTTTGTAAAGATCTATTTCAATAATTGTTTACCTATCTTCAATGTGATACATAATTTAATCGTTCGTACGTACATGATTGTCTACTATTCCGTGTTTTTGGTAAGAAATGTGGGTTTTTTCACTCTTACTATGGTCAAGATAGGAAAAATTAGTTATCTCCAAAACTAGTGAGGTAATATCTACTTTTTAAAATTATGTTTTAATAAGCGTGTAATTATCTACAATGTGATACATAATTGCAGTATGTGTAGACACATGTGAGATAACTGTACCAAGTTACTGGAAAACAAATGTCAGTTTTTTTTTCACTATAACAATGCCTGCGATAGGGAAATCTCGTTATCTAAAAAAACGAGTTTAATAACATCTTCTTTGTAAAGATCTATTTCAATAATCGTTTAATCATCTTCAATGTGATACATAATTAATTCGTTCGTACGTACTTGATTGTCTACTGTTCCGTGTTTTTGGTAAACAAATGTGGGTTTATTCACTCTTACTATGGTAACGATAGGAAAAATAATTTATCTCCAAACCTAGTGTGGTAACATCTACTTTTTAAAATTATGTTTTATTAAGCGTGTTATAATCTACAATGTGATGCATAATTGCAGTATGTGTAGACACACGTTAGATAACTGTACCAAGTTATTGGAAAACAAGTGTCAGTTTTGTTCCACTATTACAATGGTTGTGATAGGAAAATTTCGTTTTCCAAAAAACGAGTTTAATAACATCTACTTTGTAAAGATCTATTTCAATAATCGTTTAATTATCTTAAATGTGATACATAATTAAATCGTTCGTACGTTCATGATTGTCTACTGTTCCGTGTTTTTGGTATTCAAAGGTGGGTTTATTCACGCTTACTATGGTAACGATAGGAAAAATTAGTTCTCTGCCAAAGTAGTGTGGTAACATCTCCTTTTTAAAATTATGTTTTAATAAGCGTGTAATTATCTACAATGTGATACATAATTGCAGTATGTGTAGACACATGTGAGATAACTGTACCAAGTTACTGGAAAACAAATATCAGTTTTTTTTTTCACTATAACAATGCTTGCGATAGGGAAATTTCGTAATCTAAAAAAACGAGTTTTATAACATCTTCTTTGTAAAGATCTATTTCAATAATCGTTTTATCATCTTCAATGTGATACATAATTAATTCGTTCGTACGTCCTTGATTGTCTACTGTTCCGTGTTTTTGGTAATCAAAATTGGGTTTATTCACGCTTACTATGGTAACGATACGAAAAATTAGTTATCTCCAAAACTAGTGTGGTAACATCTACTTTTTAAAATTATGTTTTAATAAGCGTGTAATTATCTACAATGTGATACATAATTGCAGTATGTGTAGACACATGTGAGATAACTGTACCAAGTTACTGAAAAACAAATGTCAGTTTTTTTTTTCACTATAACAATGCTTGCGATAGGGAAATTTCGTAATCTAAAAAAACGAGTTTTATAACATCTTCTTTGTTAAGATCTATTTCAATAATCGTTTAATCATCTTTAATGTGATACATAATTAAATCGTTCGTACGTACTTGATTGTCTACTGTTCCGTTTTTTTGGTAATCAAAGGTGGGGTTATACACGCTTACTATGGTAACGATAGGAAAAATTAGTTCTCTGCCAAAGTAGTGTGGTAACATCTCCTTTTAAAAATTATGTTTTAATAAGAGTGTAATTATCGACAATGTGAGGCATAATTGCAGTTTGTGTAGACACATGTTAGATAACTGTACCAAGTTATTGGAAAACAAGTGTCAGTTTTTTTCACTTTTACAATGGTTGTGATAGGAAAATTTCGTTATCCAAAAAAACGAGTTTAATAACATCTACTTTGTAAAGATCTATTTCAATAATCGTTTACCTATCTTCAATGTGATACATAATTTAATCGTTCGTACGTACATGATTGTCTACTATTCCGTGTTTTTGGTAAGAAATGTGGGTTTTTTCACTCTTACTATGGTCAAGATAAGAAAAATTAGTTATCTCCAAAACTAGTGTGGTAACATCTACTTTTTAAAATTATATTTTAATAAGCGTGAAATTATCTACAATGTGATGCATAATTGCAGTATGTGTAGACATATGTAAGATAACTGTACCAAGTTACTGGAAAACAAATGTCAGTTTTTTTTTTCACTATAACAATGGTTGCGATAGGGAAATTTCGAAATATTAAAAAACGAGTTTATTAACATCTACTTTGAAAAGATCTATTTCAATAATCGTTTACCTATCTTCAATGTGATACATAATTTAATCGTTCGTACGTACATGATTGTCTACTACTCCGTGTTTTTGGTAAGAAATGTGGGTTTTTTCACTCTTACTATGGTCAAGATAGGAAAAATTAGTTATCTCCAAAACTAGTGAGGTAACATCTACTTTTTAAAATTATGTTTTAATAAGCGTGTAATTATCTACAATGTGATGCATAATTGCAGTATGTGTAGACATATGTAAGATAACTGTACCAAGTTAATGGAAAACAAATGTCATTTTTTTTTTCACTATTACAATGGTTGCGATAGGGAAATTTCGTAATATAAAAAACGAGTTTTTTAACATCTACTTTGTAAAGATCTATTTCAATAATCGTTTACCTATCTTCAATGAGATACATAATTTAATCGTTCGTACGTACATGATTGTCTACTTTTCCGTGTTTTTGGTAAGAAATGTGGGTTTTTTCACTCTTACTATGGTCAAGATAGGAAAAATTAGTTATCTCCAAAACTAGTGTGGTAACATCTACTTTTTAAAATTATGTTTTAATAAGCGTGAAATTATCTACAATGTGATGCATAATTGCAGTATGTGTAGACATATGTAAGATAACTGTACCAAGTTACTGGAAAACAAATGTCAGTTTTTTTTTCACTATAACAATGGTTGCGATAGGGAAATTTCGAAATATTAAAAAACGAGTTTATTAACATCTACTTTGAAAAGATCTATTTCAATAATCGTTAACCTATCTTCAATGTGATACATAATTTAATCGTTCGTACGTACATGATTGTCTACTATCCCGTGTTTTTGGTAAGAAATGTGGGTTTTTTCACTCTTACCATGGTCAAGATAGGAAAAATTAGTTATCTCCAAAACTAGTGAGGTAACATCTACTTTTTAAAATTATGTTTTAATAAGCGTGTAATTATCTTCAATGTGATGCATTATTGCAGTATGTGTAGACATATGTAAGATAACTGTACCAAGTTACTGGAAAACAAATGTCAGTTTTTTTTTCACTATTACAATGGTTGCGATAGGGAAAATTCGTATTTTTAAAAACCGAGTTTATTAACATCTACTTTGTAAAGATCTATTTCAATAATCGTTTACCTATCTTCAATGTGATACATAATTTAATCGTTCGTACGTACATGATTGTCTACTGTACCGTGTCTTTGGCAATCAATGGTGGGTTTATTCACGATTACTATGGTAACGATAGGAAAAATAATTTATCTCCAAACCTAGTGTGGTAACATCTACTTTTTTAAATTATGTTTTATTAAGCGTGTTATTATCTACAATGTGATGCATAATTGCAGTATGTGTAGACACATGTTAGATAACTGTACCAAGTTATTGGAAAACAAGTGTCAGTTTTGTTCCACTATAACAATGGTTGTGATAGGAAAATTTCGTTATCCAAAAAACGAGTTTAATAACATCTACTTTGTAAAGATCTATTTCAATAATCGTTTAAGTATCTTAAATGTGATACATAATTAAATCGTTCGTACGTATATGATTGTCTACTGTTCCGTGTTTTTGGTAATCAAAGGTGGGTTTATTCACGCTTACTATGGTAACGATAGGAAAAATTAGTTCTCTGCCAAACTAGTGTAGTAACATCTCCTTTTTAAAATTATGTTTTGATAATAGTGTAATTATCGACAATGTGAGGCATAACTGCAGTATTTGAAGACACATGTTAGATAACTGTACCAAATTATTCGAAAACAAGTGTCAGATTTTTTTTACTATAACAATGGTTGCGATAGGGAAATTTCGTTATCTAAAAAAACGAGTTTAATTACATCTTCTTTGTAAAGATCTATTTCAATAATCGTTTAATTATCTTCAATGTGATACATTATTAAATCGTTCGTACGTACAAGATTGTCTACTGTTCCGTTTTTTTGGTAAACAAATGTGGGTTTATTCACTCTTACTATGGTTACGATAGAAAGAATTAGTTATCTCCAAAACTAGTGTGGTAACATCTACTTTTTAAATTTATGTTTTAATAAGCGTGTAATTATCTACAATGTGATGCATAATTGCAGTATGTGTAGACATATGTAAGATAACTGTACCAAGTTACTGGAAAACAATTGTCAGTTTTTTTTTCACTATTACAATGGTTGCGATAGGGAAATTTCGTTTTATTAAAAACCGAGTTTATTAACATCTACTTTGTAAAGATCTATTTCAATAATCGTTTACCTATCTTCAATGTGATACATAATTTAATCGTTCGTACGTACATGATTGTCTACTATTCCCTGTTTTTGGTAAGAAATGTGGGTTTTTTCACTCTTACTATGGTTTAGATAGGAAAAACTAGTTATCTCCAAAACAAGTGTGGTAACATCTACTTTTTAAAATTATGTTTTAATAAGCGTGTAATTATCTACAATGTGATACATAATTGCAGTATGTGTAGACACATGTGAGATAACTGTACCAAGTTACTGGAAAACAAATGTCAGTTTTTTTTTTCACTATAACAATGGTTGCGATAGGGAAATTTCGAAATATTAAAAAACGAGTTTATTAACATCTACTTTGAAAAGATCTATTTCAATAATCGTTTACCTATCTTTAATGTGATACATAATTTAATCGTTCGTACGTACATGTTTGTCTACTATTCCGTGTTTTTGATAAGAAATGTGGGTTTTTTCACTCTTACTATGGTCAAGATAGGAAAAATTAGTTATCTCCAAAACTAGTGAGGTAACATCTACTTTTTAAAATTATGTTTTAATAAGCGTGTAATTATCTACAATGTGATACATAATTGCAGTATGTGTAGACACATGTGAGATAACTGTACCAAGTTACTGGAAAACAATTGTCAGTTTTTTTTTCACTATAACAATGCTTGCGATAGGGAAATTTCGTTATCTAAAAAAACGAGTTTTATAACATCTTGTTTGTAAAGATCTATTTCAATAATCGTTTAATCATCTTCAATGTGATACATAATTAATTCGTTCGTACGTACTTGATTGTCTACTGTTCCGTGTTTTTGGTAAACAAATGTGGGTTTATTCACTCTTACTATGGTAACGATAGGAAAATTAATTTATCTCCAAACCTAATGTGGTAGAATCTACTTTTTAAAATTATGTTTTATTAAGCGTGTTATTATCTTCAATGTGATGCATAATTGCAGTATGTGTAGACACATGTTAGATTACTGAACCAAGTTATTGGAAAACAAGTGTAAGTTTTTTTCCACTATTACAATGGTTGTGATAGGAAAATTTCGTTATCCAAAAATCGAGTTTAATAACATCTACTTTGTAAAGATCTATTTCAATAATAGTTTATTTATCTTAAATGTGATACATAATTAAATCGTTCGTACGTTCATGATTGTCTACTGTTCCGTGTTTTTGATAATCAAAGGTGGGTTTATTCACGCTTACTATGGTAACGATAGGAAAAATTAGTTCTCTGCCAAGCTAGTGTAGTAACATCTCCTTTTTAAAATTATGTTTTGATGATAGTGTAATTATCGACAATGTGAGGAATAACTGCAGTATTTGTAGACACATGTTAGATAACTGTATCAAATTATTGGAAAACAAGTGTCAGTTTTTTTTTACTATAACAATGGTTGCGATAGGGAAATTTCGTTATCTAAAAAAACGAGTTTAATTACATCAACTTTGTAAAGATCTATTTTAATAATCGTTTAATTATCTTCAATGTGATACATTATTAAATCGTTCGTACGTACATGATTGTCTACTGTTCCGTTTTTTTGGTAAACAAATGTGGGTTTATTCACTCTTACTATGTTTACGATAGGAAAAATTAGTTATCTCCAAAACTTGTGTGGTAACATCTTCTTTTTAAATTTATGTTTTAATAAGCGTGTAATTATCTACAATGTGATGCATAATTGCAGTATGTGTAGACATATGTAAGATAACTGTTCCAAGTTACTGGAAAACAAATGTCAGTTTTTTTTTCACTATTACAATGGTTGCGATAGGGAAATTTCGTTTTATTAAAAACCGAGTTTATTAACATCTACTTTGTAAAGATCTATTTCAATAATTGTTTACCTATCTTCAATGTGATACATAATTTAATCGTTCGTACGTACATGATTGTCTACTGTTCCGTGTTTTTGGTAAGAAATGTGGGTTTTTTCACTCTTACTATGGTCAAGATAGGAAAAATTAGTTATCTCCAAAACTAGTGTGGTAACATCTACTTTTTAAAATTATGTTTTAATAAGCGTGTTATTATCTACAATGTGATACCTAATTGCAGTATGTGTAGACACATGTGAGATAACTGTACCAAGTTACTGTAAAACAAATGTCAGTTTTTTTTTCACTATAACAATGCCTGCGATAGGCTAATTTCGTAATCTAAAACAAGGTCGCTGGCGCGACCTTGTTCCCTCGCCAGTCATTTCCGGGGCATATGTTACAAACTAATCAAATACTGACAGTGTCACTTGTTATAATTTATAAAACGACGTGAAGTAAATAAATATTTTAAAAAATTAATAGTTGAAAGAAACACATTTCGCCCTCCGAGATACCAGGGTGATGTAATATTAGCTCTAAAAGAACATCCACGAGATTAAAAATAATCTGCTGATACGAAGATTCGATTACATTAATTAAAATCGTGATACACAACTCTTACAACACTATATCGACAACATTAGGATTATGATTTTATCTGTAAATGGACTTATGCCATTTACTGTAGGGCGCGATCAATTTAAAAAAAATATATTTAATGGAATTGGAACGTATATAACAATAGAAGCTCATTTTCCCCAAACGTAAATAGGACCCATCATTTCTTAAAAATGAATCATATTTTAAAATATTAAAACGGTCTTCTGCTATGAATTTAAATTGCCATTTAACCAATAATAAAAACTAAAAAGTGTGATAAGATAATCATTATAAATGTTTACGCATATTGACAAAATGTAAGGATAAAATTGAATTGTACACCATTTCATTTACCGAACTACTTATAACTCCAGTCCTCCAGACAGGCTTTGTAAGTCCCTGTCTCAACTACATACTGCACTTATGGACTACTCACACTAGGAAAACGCTCTGTTTGACGCGTTGATAAACGAGCGCGTCCATATGTCCACGAACTTTCTGGCGAAAAGTTCTCAAAGCCATCGTCATTGTTCAATGAAAGTGACAAAAATGTGGAAAGATTTGAGTTTTTACTGTTATAGTTATTACACTTCCTGCCATTGTTCAATAAAAGATCGATTGTCCATATAAATTATAGCTTGGATGTTTCGTTGTCATAGTTACTTCACTACAATTCAGCAATACAAAATTGTAATTTGTACCTACAATTCTCATCGGATCGCGTTGAAATTTGTATATTCGTGACCGGCTAGAAATTTACTAAAACATGGCTATCTCACATTTTGCCGCCATTGTGTTTGGGAATAACTTTGTAATAATTAAATTGTAACTTTGTAACTTTTCAACAGATTTGTCCACAAAACTAATGACGTTAAATCCACATCGAGGCTTGTAGATGGTCCAAATTTCAAATTGATCGGACTTTTCGTTCGACCGCTATCGCGATCAAAAAAAAAACAAACAATTTTTTTTAAACCCCGTTTAGTCACCCCTGAATAATAATTGTACGTATTATTTAGTTTTTTCTATCACACACGACTGGATTTACAATATGAATGTGTATTTTTCGTAACAATGCATAAACATTACTTCAGATTGGCCATAAAGTGTAAAACCAAAAACACACTCTAAAATTGTATGAATTTTCTGTAACACGTAGCGTCGCACAAGTGTAGGCCGTGTGATCGTAAATACAAGTGTATTCCACCTAAAGAATGCACTAAGTAGTAGCATTTCTCTGCCACTATCTACCCCCACCCACCCCTTGTGACGAGTGCAAAAGTTAGTATGTGAAATATACTTGTCAAGATGTCCCTTATAGTCTTTTGCACTCGCGACAAGGGTTGGGTAGGGGTAGATAGTGGCAGAGAAATGCTACTACTTAGTGCATTCTTTAGGTGGAATACACTTGTATTTACGATCACACGGCCTACACATGTGTTCATACAACGTGCACAAACAAAGACAAATAAATATAACACACACAAGGGTGAAGTGAACACCTTAAACGCAATATCCAATAATCACTTCATTAATGTTGATAGCACACTCATAGATCGTCGATTATACAAATCACATGGACAAGTCAACACGCACCCATGCACTCGCTGTGAAGACTACTGCATATGTGGACGGATTTTGTTCTCATACTGATTTTAAGAAACAACCCCCCTCACGCCACATAAATATCGGAAACCATAACGGCCACGGCCAGGCACAAATTCTGTGACACTTTCCAGATGAAATTTGATCCTTACAGTCAGCCCCACCGATTAAAGCATGACCAAACCATTACGCGGACCACAAGGCATCTGTTTTCACAGCACAAGAAATTCCACACAAATGGGGGAAATTAGGACATGGCAATAATCCGTAAACGATATACCAGGAAACATAGAAATAGGTAGGCCTAACGAGTGCATCAAAAAAATCATACAATACATATCATATTGCACAATGATCATCAACTTCATGAAACAATAATTATAACAGATTTCGTAGATATTGTTCTAAGTGCGATAAAACAATTTGAATTCAGTAAAACGTAATGCTTTGATACTTTGACTTTTGGGCAAGACACGTACTACATACCAAAATTATGAAAATAATAATTATTATTGGTGAACCAATAATATTAAAAATAAAATAATTAGAATCCTGAGACACAACTCCCATAAAACAATCCCGACATCATTAGGATTATGATTTTTTACCTGTAAATTGGACTTGCAAAAAGGAGAATGAATGCTATTTCTACTATATGAATATATTAATTTCTTTATGCATGTCATGTAAGGGCTGAAATTTATAATCTGATAATGTTTCTACATACTGTTGTGGCATTAGAACATAGTGACGAACAGTGTCCAGATAGGCAAAATGAATTCTATCACGGCGACACAGTCAAAACTGCGAGCTATACGATAATTTAGGTGCAAGTTCCGTTTTTTGTATAAACACATGGTAAGATTCCCCCTCCCTCTTCGCCTCCTGTGTCTGAGCCCGATATGAAACAGACCCTCATAATTCACTTGCCACTAAACATGATGCCATTAACCAATAAGCTGGCAGCGTGCTTTTACAGTGAAGCCACAGTTTACTGACGTTTCGTCACACAACATATCAATTAACTTCAATTAATTAAATACATACAGGGGGAAGTCGGAAGGGTTTATTTTATATCCAACTGTCCGGTTTGAGGATCACATGGAACAAGCGGAGAAAGTGGACCGTATGAAGAAGCATACCTATAACTCGACTATTTCCTACTATACGACCTATTACAATCTTACAGATATCAGAGTAATAGGTATTATGATAGTTGATAGGTGAACAAGAACCTTGTTTTTCGAGACGTTTCGAAAATTATTCAAGCTGAGTGCAAGCTTCACCGAAGATATTTTTTATGCATTTTACGTTCATCTATTTCTATTTTTAGGCATCACTTTCTTATTAGCTTTTTAAAACATACATTAAGTGTTAATTGCTTCAATTTCAATTTTTGTTTTTAATAAATGTTTTGTTATTGTTCTGTGTCGAATGGCAAGAGCTTTGGCTGTAGAGACCGATATTGTTAATAAAGGTTCTACTATCATCAAGTCGTTTGATGTTCTGGTTACGAGAGGTACGTGCATGGTTTCTTGCGAATATTAATCAGTGATACATACGAATAAATATATTCAAAGTAATACAACCAATTTGATAATCGCTGTCGTGTCATACGAAAGTATACTACAAAGTTGCAACTGCTCTAACTCCGGCCGTACATACAAATCTCTTGCTAATTGCGCTATCGGGTACATACCGCAAATATTAGAAAGAAAAAATGATACACTGTACACACTTAATAAAATCTTAGTATGTAAAATAGGCCTACACTTTACAGTGTAGGCCTACACCAAATAAATACAGCTCTGTGTAATATTAATATCATGTTTTAGTTTTCCGTATTACAACTTTCACGGTTTTATTTCAATAACAGCCATATGCATTTTGCAAGGGTAGTATCGTTGAGTGACTAACATATAATCCGGCTTTGAAGCATGGCGACATACGATCTGGGCCAGACTGCTTTTTGTATCACCGGACAAATCCTCGGTTTTTGCATTGCCATAATAGTAATTGGGCATCTGACAATGGAAGACTCATTTGCGTAAGTGTACTACAACAGTCATTCCACATTTTGTCCACGCACACGTAAACACGAGCATTCCACTTGTCGTTCTTTATAGCACGAGCCTGAGCTGTGGATCGTTCAAACTAGAATTATTCATCTATCCTTGGACCAATAGCATTGCTAATTTACATACTATTACATTCCTTTAGTGACAAATGCCATGCAAAAAATCAGTAATATGTGTTGCTATCTTCAACCAGAAATAAATTCATTTATCTTACCGAGCCCAAAATGCGGGCCAAAACTTGACCTGTTTAGTCACCCCTGGATAATATTTTATGTATTATTTTGTTTTTTCTATCACATACGACTGGATTTACAACATGAATGCGTATTTTTCGTAACAATGCATAAACATTACTTCAGATTGGCCATAAAGTGTAAAACCAAAAACACAATTAAAAATTGAATGAATTTTCTGTAACACGTAGCGTCTCAAATACAAGTGTCAGAAATGTAAATGTTACGCCATTCTAAAGTCAAAGGATTACTACAGGTCAAGTTTGAGTTTCATAATGATAACGCAAAATTGATAGCAGACATTTTTTAAAAAACCGTAGCGATGTGCAAAGTAACAAATTTTGTTGTCTTACAAAACTTGCACTTAGTGGTACTTACGGCCGGCTCAAAATATTGAGATTTACAAAACACATACGTCATTCTACTGAGATCATTATTGACAAGTTTCATTTATATTCGTTAATATCTTCTACTTCAAATAAATACATCTTTCTTGTCGCGCGTGAAATGCGAACGGATACATACATACATACATACATACATACATAAATCTGGTGCAAACTTATAAGGCCGCTGTCGCGCCCTAAAAACGAGTTTTATAACATCTTCTTTGTAAAGATCTATTTCAATAATCGTTTAATCATCTTCAATGTGATACATAATTAATTCGTTCGTACGTACTTGATTGTCTACTGTTCCGTGTTTTTGGTAAACAAATGTGGGTTTATTCACTCTTACTATGGTAACGATAGGAAAAATAATTTATCTCCAAACCTAGTGTGGTAACATCTACTTTTTAAAATTATGTTTTATTAAGCGTGTTATTATCTACAATGTGATGCATAATTGCAGTATGTGAAGACACATGTTAGATAACTGTACCAAGTTATTGGAAAACAAGTGTCAGTTTTGTTCCACTATTACAATGGTTGTGATAGGAAAATTTCGTTATCCAAAAAACGAGTTTAATAACATCTACTTTGTAAAGATCTATTTCAATAATCGTTTAATTATCTTAAATGTGATACATAATTAAATCGTTCGTACGTTCATGATTGTCTACTGTTCAATGTTTTCGGTTATCAAAGGTGGGTTTATTCACGCTTACTATGGTAACGATAGGAAAAATTAGTTCTCTGCCAAACTAGTGTAGTAACATCCCCTTTTTAAAATTATGTTTTGATAATAGTGTAATTATCGACAATGTGAGGCATATTTGCAGTATTTGTAGACACATGTTAGATAACTGTACCAAATTATTGGAAAACAAGTGTCAGATTTTTTTTACTATAACAATGGTTGCGATAGGGAAATTTCGTTATCTAAAAAAACGAGTTTAATTACATCTACTTTGTAAAGATCTATTTCAATAATCGTTTAATTATCTTCAATGTGATACATTATTAAATCGTTCGTACGTACATGATTGTCTACTGTTCCGTTTTTTTGGTAAACAAATGTGGGTTTATTCACTCTTACTATGTTTACGATAGGAAAAATTAGTTATCTCCAAAACTAGTGTGGTAACATCTACTTTTTAAATTTATGTTTTAATAAGCGTGTAATTATCTACAATGTGATGCATAATTGCAGTATGTGTAGACATATGTAAGATAACTGTACCAAGTTACTGGAAAACAAATGTCAGTTTTTTTTCACTATTACAATGGTTGCGATAGGGAAATTTTCTTTTTATTAAAAACCGAGTTTATTAACATCTACTTTGTAAAGATCTATTTCAATAATCGTTTACCTATCTTCAATGTGATACATAATTTAATCGTTCGTACGTACATGATTGTCTACTATTCCGTGTTTTTGGTAAGAAATGTGGGTTTTTCACTCTTACTATGGTCAAGATAGGAAAAATTAGTTATCTCCAAAACTAGTGTGGTAACATCTACTTTTTAAATTTATGTTTTAATAAGCGTGTAATTATCTACAATGTGATGCATAATTGCAGTATGTGTAGACATATGTAAGATAACTGTACCAAGTTACTGGAAAACAAATGTCAGTTTTTTTTTCACTATTACAATGGTTGCGATAGGGAAATTTCGTATTTTTAAAAACCGAGTTTATTAACATCTACTTTGTAAAGATCTATTTCAATAATCGTTAAACAATCTTCAATGTGATACATAATTTAATCGTTCGTACGTACATGATTGTCTACTGTTCCGTGTTTTTGGTAAGAAATGTGGGTTTTTTCACTCTTACTATGGTCAAGATAGGAAAAATTAGTTATCTCCAAAACTAGTGAGGTAACATCTACTTTTTAAAATTATGTTTTAATAAGCGTGTAATTATCTACAATGTGATAAATAATTGCAGTATGTGTAGACACATGTGAGATAACTGTACCAAGTTACTGGAAAACAAATGTCAGTTTTTTTTTTCACTATAACAATGCTTGCGATACGGAAATTTCGTAATCTAAAAAAACGAGTTTTATAACATATTCTTTGTAAAGATCTATTTCAATAATCGTTTAATCATCTTCAATGTGATACATAATTAAATCGTTCGTACGTACTTGATTGTCTACTTTTCCGTGTTTTTGGTAATCAAAGGTCGGGTTATTCACGCTTACTATGGTAACTATAGGAAAATATAGTTCTCTGCCAAAGTAGTGTGGTAACATCTTCTTTTTAAAATTATGTTTTAATAAGAGTGTAATTATCGACAATGTGAGGCATAATTGCAGTTTGTGTAGACACATGTTAAATAACTGTGCCAAGTAATTGGAAAACAAGTGTCAGTTTTTTTTCACTATTACAATGGTTGTGATAGGAAAATTTCGTTATCCAAAAAAACGAGTTTAATAACATCTACTTTGTAAAGATCTATTTCAATAATCGTTTACCTATCTTCAATGTGATACATAATTTAATCGTTCGTACGTACATGATTGTCTATTTTTCCGTGTTTTTGGTAAGAAATGTGGGTTTTTTCACTCTTACTATGGTCAAGATAGGAAAAATTAGTTATCTCCAAAACTAGTGTGGTAACATCTACTTTTTAAAATTATGTTTTAATAAGCGTGTAATTATCTACAATGTGATGCATTATTGCAGTATGTGTAGACATATGTAAGATAACTGTACCAAGTTACTGGAAAACAAATGTCAGTTTTTTTTTCACTATAACAATGGTTGCGATAGGGAAATTTCGAAATATTAAAAAACGAGTTTATTAACATCTACTTTGAAAAGATCTATTTCAATAATCGTTTACTTATCTTCAATGTGATACATAATTTAACCGTTCGTACGTACATGATTGTCTACTGTTCCGTGTTTTTGGTAAGAAATGTGGGTTTTTTCACTCTTACTATGGTCAAGATAGGAAAAATTAGTTATCTCCAAAACTAGTGTGGTAACATCTACTTTTTAAAATTATGTTTTAATAAGCGTGTTATTATCTACAATGTGATACATAATTGCAGTATGTGTAGACACATGTGAGATAACTGTACCAAGTTACTGGAAAACAAATGTCAGTTTTTTTTTCACTATAACAATGCCTGCCATAGGCTAATTTCGTAATCTAAAAGAACGAGTTTTATAACATCTTCTTTGTAAAGATCTATTTCAATAATCGTTTAATCATCTTCAATGTGATACATAATTAATTCGTTCGTACGTACTTGATTGTCTACTGTTCCGTGTTTTTGTTAAACAAATGTGGGTTTATTCACTCTTACTATGGTAACGATAGGAAAAATAATTTATCACCAAACCTAGTGTGCTAACATCTACTTTTTAAAATTATGTTTTATTAAGGGTGTTATTATCTACAATGTGATGCATAATTGCAGTATGTGTAGACACATGTTAGATAACTGTACCAAGTTATTGGAAAACAAGTGTCAGTTTTGTTCCACTATTACAATGGTTGTGATAGGAAAATTTCGTTATCCAAAAAACGAGTTTAATAACATCTACTTTGTAAAGATCTATTTCAATAATCGTTTAATTATCTTAAATGTGATACATAATTAAATCGTTCGTACGTTCATGATTGTCTACTGTTCTGTGTTTTTGGTTATCAAAGGTGGGTTTATTCACGCTTACTATGGTAACGATAGGAAAAAATAGTTCTCTGACAAACTAGTGAAGTAACATCTCCTTTTTAAAATTATGTTTTGATAATAGTGTAATTATCGACAATGTGAGGCATAACTGCAGTATTTGAAGACACATGTTAGATAACTGTACCAAATTATTGAAAAACAAGTGTCAGTTTTTTTTTACTATAACAATGGTTGCGATAGGGAAATTTCGTTATCTAAAAAAACGAGTTTAATTACATCTACTTTGTAAAGATCTATTTCAATAACCGTTTAATTATCTTCAATGTGATACATTATTAAATCGTTCGTACGTACATGATTGTCTACTGTTCCGTTTTTTTGGTAAACAAATGTGGGTTTATTCACTCTTACTATGTTTACGATAGGAAAAATTAGTTATCTCCAAAACTAGTGTGGTAACATCTACTTTTTAAATTTATGTTTTAATAAGCGTGTAATTATCTACAATGTGATGCATAATTGCAGTATGTGTAGACATATGTAAGATAACTGTTCCAAGTTACTGGAAAACAAATGTCAGTTTTTTTTTCACTATTACAATGGTTGCGATAGGGAAATTTCGTTTTATTAAAAACCGAGTTTATTAACATCTACTTTGTAAAGATCTATTTCAATAATCGTTTACCTATTTTCAATGTGATACATAATTTAATCGTTCGTACGTACATGATTGTCTACTGTTCCGTGTTTTTAGTAAGAAATGTGGGTTTTTTCACTCTTACTATGGTCAAGATAGGAAAAATTAGTTATCTCCAAAACTAGTGTGGTAACATCTACTTTTTAAAATTATGTTTTAATAAGCGTGTTATTAGATGAGCGCAGCGAAGCGGAGTGAATCTCTCCATACAACTCGATCGGCGCTTTGTCTGTGTGTGCGCCAAATTTTGTTCGTCGCGCACAGGTCAAACGGCTTAACGGATTTGGCTGACATTTAAAGTCAACACCCGTGACAACTAAACTAAATGCTGTTAACATAATCAGCAAAATCCGTCAAGATGCCAACCTACAAAAAAAGTAATTAGTGAAAAAAATCCAGTTTTATTTTTTTTAAATTAAAACTTATGTACAGATTTAAATAATGTTTTACATTTATATTCACACTAACAATGTCAACGCTGGATAAAAGTTTTGGAATTATTACGTTAACCGCCATGTAGCAAAAAAATATTTAGTTTCTATTTACGGGAATTTAGATTGGTTTCCTTACAGTGCTCCACTTATACGATTCTCATTTGAGGACCATTGAAGTTAGATGCACATACTATGCATAACGAATGGCGTGTACAAAGAGATCTTTCTAAAACTACTTTTGGAATTTCGATAACGTTAATAGAACGGCAACAAAGGCGTGGTATGTTTGATGACTTTTACGGCAAACCTCCAAAATTTAACAACGAACTGACGATTTAAATAGCTTTTATTGTGGTTTAAATGCAATAATTGTATGATTTAACAATACCACGTTTTAGGTATAGCTTGTATCTACATAAAGCAACTTACTATACACAAATAAGTAAAATAGTTTATAAATTAGAGCCTATTTAGAAGAGCACGGTTGAATGAAATTATGCGGTAATCCATTGAAAAATCAACTTGGAGGTTTTAATTTATTTAAAGAAAACTTCTTAACGGATTTAAATAATATTTCGTGTAATTATTAGCAACATATTAAGAAATAATATACACAAATTCTAAGGTTGTAACTTGAACCTCCATCTTGTAAAACAATCATATGTTTATCATAAATGTATTTTTTTTTAAGTAAGAGTAATATGATATGCAAATGATTTGTTTGATTTACTAAAAAAAAATGGCTCATCTGGCAACGCGGAGCGTTTTCCAAGTTATCTACAATGTGATACATAATTGCAGTATGTGTAGACACATGTGAGATAACTGTACCAAGTTACTGGAAAACAAATGTCAGTTTTTTTTTCACTATAACAATGCCTGCCATAGGCTAATTTCGTAATCTAAAAGAACGAGTTTTATAACATCTTCTTTGTAAAGATCTATTTCAATAATCGTTTAATCATCTTCAATGTGATACATAATTAATTCGTTCGTACGTACTTGATTGTCTACTGTTCCGTGTTTTTGTTAAACAAATGTGGGTTTATTCACTCTTACTATGGTAACGATAGGAAAAATAATTTATCTCCAAACCTAGTGTGCTAACATCTACTTTTTAAAATTATGTTTTATTAAGGGTGTTATTATCTACAATGTGATGCATAATTGCAGTATGTGTAGACACATGTTAGATAACTGTACCAAGTTATTGGAAAACAAGTGTCATTTTTTTTCCACTATTACAATGGTTGTGATAGGAAAATTTCGTTATCCAAAAAACGAGTTTAATAACATCTACTTTGTAAAGATCTATTTCAATAATCGTTTAATTATCTTAAATGTGATACATAATTAAATCGTTCGTACGTTCATGATTGTCTACTGTTCTGTGTTTTTGGTTATCAAAGGTGGGTTTATTCACGCTTACTATGGTAACGATAGGAAAAATTAGTTCTCTGACAAACTAGTGTAGTAACATCTCCTTTTTAAAATTATGTTTTGATAATAGTGTAATTATCGACAATGTGAGGCATAACTGCAGTATTTGAAGACACATGTTAGATAACTGTACCAAATTATTGGAAAACAAGTGTCAGTTTTTTAGGGCGCGACAGCGGCCTTATAAGTTTGCACCAGATTTATGTATGTATGTATGTATGTATGTATGTATCCGTTCGCATTTCACGCGCGACAAGAAAGATGTATTTATTTGAAGTAGAAGATATTAACGAATATAAATGAAACTTGTCAATAATGATCTCAGTAGAATGACGTATGTGTTTTGTAAATCTCAATATTTTGAGCCGGCCGTAAGTACCACTAAGTGCAAGTTTTGTAAGACAACAAAATTTGTTACTTTGCACATCGCTACGGTTTTTTAAAAAATGTCTGCTATCAATTTTGCGTTATCATTATGAAACTCAAACTTGACCTGTAGTAATCCTTTGACTTTAGAATGGCGTAACATTTACATTTCTGACACTTGTATTTGAGACGCTACGTGTTACAGAAAATTCATTCAATTTTTAATTGTGTTTTTGGTTTTACACTTTATGGCCAATCTGAAGTAATGTTTATGCATTGTTACGAAAAATACGCATTCATGTTGTAAATCCAGTCGTATGTGATAGAAAAAACAAAATAATACATAAAATATTATCCAGGGGTGACTAAACAGGTCAAGTTTTGGCCCGCATTTTGGGCTCGGTAAGATAAATGAATTTATTTCTGGTTGAAGATAGCAACACATATTACTGATTTTTTGCATGGCATTTGTCACTAAAGGAATGTAATAGTATGTAAATTAGCAATGCTATTGGTCCAAGGATAGATGAATAATTCTAGTTTGAACGATCCACAGCTCAGGCTCGTGCTATAAAGAACGACAAGTGGAATGCTCGTGTTTACGTGTGCGTGGACAAAATGTGGAATGACTGTTGTAGTACACTTACGCAAATGAGTCTTCCATTGTCAGATGCCCAATTACTATTATGGCAATGCAAAAACCGAGGATTTGTCCGGTGATACAAAAAGCAGTCTGGCCCAGATCGTATGTCGCCATGCTTCAAAGCCGGATTATATGTTAGTCACTCAACGATACTACCCTTGCAAAATGCATATGGCTGTTATTGAAATAAAACCGTGAAAGTTGTAATACGGAAAACTAAAACATGATATTAATATTACACAGAGCTGTATTTATTTGGTGTAGGCCTACACTGTAAAGTGTAGGCCTATTTTACATACTAAGATTTTATTAAGTGTGTACAGTGTATCATTTTTTCTTTCTAATATTTGCGGTATGTACCCGATAGCGCAATTAGCAAGAGATTTGTATGTACGGCCGGAGTTAGAGCAGTTGCAACTTTGTAGTATACTTTCGTATGACACGACAGCGATTATCAAATTGGTTGTATTACTTTGAATATATTTATTCGTATGTATCACTGATTAATATTCGCAAGAAACCATGCACGTACCTCTCGTAACCAGAACATCAAACGACTTGATGATAGTAGAACCTTTATTAACAATATCGGTCTCTACAGCCAAAGCTCTTGCCATTCGACACAGAACAATAACAAAACATTTATTAAAAACAAAAATTGAAATTGAAGCAATTAACACTTAATGTATGTTTTAAAAAGCTAATAAGAAAGTGATGCCTAAAAATAGAAATAGATGAACGTAAAATGCATAAAAAATATCTTCGGTGAAGCTTGCACTCAGCTTGAATAATTTTCGAAACGTCTCGAAAAACAAGGTTCTTGTTCACCTATCAACTATCATAATACCTATTACTCTGATATCTGTAAGATTGTAATAGGTCGTATAGTAGGAAATAGTCGAGTTATAGGTATGCTTCTTCATACGGTCCACTTTCTCCGCTTGTTCCATGTGATCCTCAAACCGGACAGTTGGATATAAAATAAACCCTTCCGACTTCCCCCTGTATGTATTTAATTAATTGAAGTTAATTGATATGTTGT
This sequence comes from Isoperla grammatica, assembly GCA_945910005.1. NCBI lineage: Eukaryota > Metazoa > Arthropoda > Insecta > Plecoptera > Perlodidae > Isoperla > Isoperla grammatica. The sequence continues at coordinate 109,249,097 of OX246738.1, read as the reverse complement.
GTGACGAAACGTCAGTAAACTGTGGCTTCACTGTAAAAGCACGCTGCCAGCTTATTGGTTAATGGCATCATGTTTAGTGGCAAGTGAATTATGAGGGTCTGTTTCATATCGGGCTCAGACACAGGAGGCGAAGAGGGAGGGGGAATCTTACCATGTGTTTATACAAAAAACGGAACTTGCACCTAAATTATCGTATAGCTCGCAGTTTTGACTGTGTCGCCGTGATAGAATTCATTTTGCCTATCTGGACACTGTTCGTCACTATGTTCTAATGCCACAACAGTATGTAGAAACATTATCAGATTATAAATTTCAGCCCTTACATGACATGCATAAAGAAATTAATATATTCATATAGTAGAAATAGCATTCATTCTCCTTTTTGCAAGTCCAATTTACAGGTAAAAAATCATAATCCTAATGATGTCGGGATTGTTTTATGGGAGTTGTGTCTCAGGATTCTAATTATTTTATTTTTAATATTATTGGTTCACCAATAATAATTATTATTTTCATAATTTTGGTATGTAGTACGTGTCTTGCCCAAAAGTCAAAGTATCAAAGCATTACGTTTTACTGAATTCAAATTGTTTTATCGCACTTAGAACAATATCTACGAAATCTGTTATAATTATTGTTTCATGAAGTTGATGATCATTGTGCAATATGATATGTATTGTATGATTTTTTTGATGCACTCGTTAGGCCTACCTATTTCTATGTTTCCTGGTATATCGTTTACGGATTATTGCCATGTCCTAATTTCCCCCATTTGTGTGGAATTTCTTGTGCTGTGAAAACAGATGCCTTGTGGTCCGCGTAATGGTTTGGTCATGCTTTAATCGGTGGGGCTGACTGTAAGGATCAAATTTCATCTGGAAAGTGTCACAGAATTTGTGCCTGGCCGTGGCCGTTATGGTTTCCGATATTTATGTGGCGTGAGGGGGGTTGTTTCTTAAAATCAGTATGAGAACAAAATCCGTCCACATATGCAGTAGTCTTCACAGCGAGTGCATGGGTGCGTGTTGACTTGTCCATGTGATTTGTATAATCGACGATCTATGAGTGTGCTATCAACATTAATGAAGTGATTATTGGATATTGCGTTTAAGGTGTTCACTTCACCCTTGTGTGTGTTATATTTATTTGTCTTTGTTTGTGCACGTTGTATGAACACATGTGTAGGCCGTGTGATCGTAAATACAAGTGTATTCCACCTAAAGAATGCACTAAGTAGTAGCATTTCTCTGCCACTATCTACCCCTACCCAACCCTTGTCGCGAGTGCAAAAGACTATAAGGGACATCTTGACAAGTATATTTCACATACTAACTTTTGCACTCGTCACAAGGGGTGGGTGGGGGTAGATAGTGGCAGAGAAATGCTACTACTTAGTGCATTCTTTAGGTGGAATACACTTGTATTTACGATCACACGGCCTACACTTGTGCGACGCTACGTGTTACAGAAAATTCATACAATTTTAGAGTGTGTTTTTGGTTTTACACTTTATGGCCAATCTGAAGTAATGTTTATGCATTGTTACGAAAAATACACATTCATATTGTAAATCCAGTCGTGTGTGATAGAAAAAACTAAATAATACGTACAATTATTATTCAGGGGTGACTAAACGGGGTTTAAAAAAAATTGTTTGTTTTTTTTTTGATCGCGATAGCGGTCGAACGAAAAGTCCGATCAATTTGAAATTTGGACCATCTACAAGCCTCGATGTGGATTTAACGTCATTAGTTTTGTGGACAAATCTGTTGAAAAGTTACAAAGTTACAATTTAATTATTACAAAGTTATTCCCAAACACAATGGCGGCAAAATGTGAGATAGCCATGTTTTAGTAAATTTCTAGCCGGTCACGAATATACAAATTTCAACGCGATCCGATGAGAATTGTAGGTACAAATTACAATTTTGTATTGCTGAATTGTAGTGAAGTAACTATGACAACGAAACATCCAAGCTATAATTTATATGGACAATCGATCTTTTATTGAACAATGGCAGGAAGTGTAATAACTATAACAGTAAAAACTCAAATCTTTCCACATTTTTGTCACTTTCATTGAACAATGACGATGGCTTTGAGAACTTTTCGCCAGAAAGTTCGTGGACATATGGACGCGCTCGTTTATCAACGCGTCAAACAGAGCGTTTTCCTAGTGTGAGTAGTCCATAAGTGCAGTATGTAGTTGAGACAGGGACTTACAAAGCCTGTCTGGAGGACTGGAGTTATAAGTAGTTCGGTAAATGAAATGGTGTACAATTCAATTTTATCCTTACATTTTGTCAATATGCGTAAACATTTATAATGATTATCTTATCACACTTTTTAGTTTTTATTATTGGTTAAATGGCAATTTAAATTCATAGCAGAAGACCGTTTTAATATTTTAAAATATGATTCATTTTTAAGAAATGATGGGTCCTATTTACGTTTGGGGAAAATGAGCTTCTATTGTTATATACGTTCCAATTCCATTAAATATATTTTTTTTAAATTGATCGCGCCCTACAGTAAATGGCATAAGTCCATTTACAGATAAAATCATAATCCTAATGTTGTCGATATAGTGTTGTAAGAGTTGTGTATCACGATTTTAATTAATGTAATCGAATCTTCGTATCAGCAGATTATTTTTAATCTCGTGGATGTTCTTTTAGAGCTAATATTACATCACCCTGGTATCTCGGAGGGCGAAATGTGTTTCTTTCAACTATTAATTTTTTAAAATATTTATTTACTTCACGTCGTTTTATAAATTATAACAAGTGACACTGTCAGTATTTGATTAGTTTGTAACATATGCCCCGGAAATGACTGGCGAGGGAACAAGGTCGCGCCAGCGACCTTGTTTACTATAACAATGGTTGCAATAGGGAAATTTCGTTATCTAAAAAAACGAGTTTAATTACATCTACTTTGTAAAGATCTATTTCAATAATCGTTTAATTATTTTCAATGTGATACATTATTAAATCGTTCGTACGTACATGATTGTCTACTGTTCCGTTTTTTTGGTAAACAAATGTGGGTTTATTCACTCTTACTATGTTTACGATAGGAAAAATTAGTTATCTCCAAAACTAGTGTGGTAACATCTACTTTTTAAATTTATGTTTTAATAAGCGTGTAATTATCTACAATGTGATGCATAATTGCAGTATGTGTAGACATATGTAAGATAACTGTTCCAAGTTACTGGAAAACAAATGTCAGTTTTTTTTTCACTATTACAATGGTTGCGATAGGGAAATTTCGTTTTATTAAAAACCGAGTTTATTAACATCTACTTTGTAAAGATCTATTTCAATAATCGTTTACCTATCTTCAATGTGATACATAATTTTATCGTTCGTACGTACATGATTGTCTACTGTTCCGTGTTTTTGGTAAGAAATGTGGGTTTTTTCACTCTTACTATGGTCAAGATAGGAAAAATTAGTTATCTCCAAAACTAGTGTGGTAACATCTACTTTTTAAAATTATGTTTTAATAAGCGTGTTATTATCTACAATGTGATACATAATTGCAGTATGTGTAGACACATGTGAGATAACTGTACCAAGTTACTGGAAAACAAATGTCAGTTTTTTTTTCACTATGTCAATGCCTGCGATAGGCTAATTTCGTAATCTAAAAAAACGAGTTTTATAACATCTTCTTTGTAAAGATCTATTTCAATAATCGTTTAATCATCTTCAATGTGATACATAATTAATTCGTTCGTACGTACTTGATTGTCTACTGTTCCGTGTTTTTGGTAAACAAATGTGGGTTTATTCACTCTTACTATGGTAACGATAGGAAAAATAATTTATCTCCAAACCTAGTGTGGTAACATCTACTTTTTAAAATTATGTTTTATTAAGCGTGTTATTATCTACAATGTGATGCATAATTGCAGTATGTGAAGACACATGTTAGATAACTGTACCAAGTTATTGGAAAACAAGTGTCAGTTTTGTTCCACTATTACAATGGTTGTGATAGGAAAATTTCGTTATCCAAAAAACGAGTTTAATAACATCTACTTTGTAAAGATCTATTTCAATAATCGTTTAATTATCTTAAATATGATACATAATTAAATCGTTCGTACGATCATGATTGTCTACTGTTCAATGTTTTCGGCTATCAAAGGTGGGTTTATTCACGCTTACTATGGTAACGATAGGAAAAATTAGTTCTCTGCCAAACTAGTGTAGTAACATCTCCTTTTTAAAATTATGTTTTGATAATAGTGTAATTATCGACAATGTGAGGCATATTTGCAGTATTTGTAGACACATGTTAGATAACTGTACCAAATTATTGGAAAACAAGTGTATTTTTTTTACTATAACAATGGTTGCGATAGGGAAATTTTGTTATCTAAAAAAACGAGTTTAATTACATCTACTTTGTAAAGATCTATTTCAATAATCGTTTAATTATCTTCAATGTGATACATTATTAAATCGTTCGTACGTACATGATTGTCTACTGTTCCGTTTTTTTGGTAAACAAATGTGGGTTTATTCACTCTTACTATGTTTACGATAGGAAAAATTAGTTATCTCCAAAACTAGTGTGGTAACATCTACTTTTTAAATTTATGTTTTAATAAGCGTGTAATTATCTACAATGTGATGCATTATTGCAGTATGTGTAGACATATGTAAGATAACTGTACCAAGTTACTGGAAAACAAATGTCAGTTTTTTTTCACTATTACAATGGTTGCGATAGGGAAATTTTCTTTTTATTAAAAACCGAGTTTATTAACATCTACTTTGTAAAGATCTATTTCAATAATCGTTTACCTATCTTCAATGTGATACATAATTTAATCGTTCGTACGTACATGATTGTCTACTATTCCGTGTTTTTGGTAAGAAATGTGGGTTTTTTCACTCTTACTATGGTCAAGATAGGAAAAATTAGTTATCTCCAAAACTAGTGTGGTAACATCTACTTTTTAAATTTATGTTTTAATAAGCGTGTAATTATCTTCAATGAGATGCATAATTGCAGTATGTGTAGACATATGTAAGATAACTGTACCAAGTTACTGGAAAACAAATGTCAGTTTTTTTTTCACTATTACAATGGTTGCGATAGGAAATTCGTATTTTTAAAAACCGAGTTTATTAACATCTACTTTGTAAAGATCTATTTCAATAATCGTTAAACAATCTTCAATGTGATACATAATTTAATCGTTCGTACGTACATGATTGTCTACTGTTCCGTTTTTTTGGTAAACAAATGTGGGTTTATTCACTCTTACTATGTTTACGATAGGAAAAATTAGTTATCTCCAAAACTAGTGTGGTAACATCTACTTTTTAAATTTATGTTTTAATAAGCGTGTAATTATCTACAATGTGATGCATAATTGCAGTATGTGTAGACATATGTAAGATAACTGTACCAAGTTACTGGAAAACAAATGTCAGTTTTTTTTTCACTATTACAATGGTTGCGATAGGGAAATTTTCTTTTTATTAAAAACCGAGTTTATTAACATCTATTTTGTAAAGATCTATTTCAATAATCGTTTACCTATCTTCAATGTGATACATAATTTAATCGTTCGTACGTTCATGATTGTCTACTATTCCGTGTTTTTGGTAAGAAATGTGGGTTTTTTCACTCTTACTATGGTCAAGATAGGAAAAATTAGTTATCTCCAAAACTAGTGTGGTAACATCTACTTTTTAAATTTATGTTTTAATAAGCGTGTAATTATCTACAATGTGATGCATAATTGCAGTATGTGTAGACATATGTAAGATAACTGTACCAAGTTACTGGAAAACAAATGTCAGTTTTTTTTTCACTATTACAATGGTTGCGATAGGGAAATTTCGTATTTTTAAAAACCGAGTTTATTAACATCTACTTTGTAAAGATCTATTTCAATAATCGTTTACTTATCTTCAATGTGATACATAATTTAATCGTTCGTACGTACATGATTGTCTACTATTCCGTGTTTTTGGTAAGAAATGTGGGTTTTTTCACTCTTACTATGGTCAAGATAGGAAAAATTAGTTATCTCCAAAACTAGTGAGGTAACATCTACTTTTTAAAATTATGTTTTAATAAGCGTGTAATTATCTACAATGTGATACATAATTGCAGTATGTGTAGACACATGTGAGATAACTGTACCAAGTTACTGGAAAACAAATGTCAGTATTTTTTTCACTATAACAATGCCTGCGATAGGGAAATTTCGTAATCTAAAAAAACGAGTTTTATAACATCTTCTTTGTAAAGATCTATTTCAATAATCGTTAAATCATCTTCAATGTGATACAAAATTAATTCGTTCGTACGTACTTGATTGTCTACTGTTCCGTGTTTTTGTTAAACAAATGTGGGTTTATTCACTCTTACTATGGTAACGATAGGAAAAATAATTTATCTCCAAACCTAGTGTGCTAACATCTACTTTTTAAAATTATGTTTTATTAAGGGTGTTATTATCTACAATGTGATGCATAATTGCAGTATGTGTAGACACATGTTAGATAACTGTACCAAGTTATTGGAAAACAAGTGTCAGTTTTGTTCCACTATTACAATGGTTGTGATAGGAAAATTTCGTTATCCAAAAAACGAGTTTAATAACATCTACTTTGTAAAGATCTATTTCAATAATCGTTTAATTATCTTAAATGTGATACATAATTAAATCGTTCGTACGTTCATGATTGTCTACTGTTCTGTGTTTTTGGTTATCAAAGGTGGGTTTATTCACGCTTACTATGGTAACGATAGGAAAAATTAGTTCTCTGACAAACTAGTGTAGTAACATCTCCTTTTTAAAATTATGTTTTGATAATAGTGTAATTATCGACAATGTGAGGCATAACTGCAGTATTTGAAGACACATGTTAGATAACTGTACCAAATTATTGGAAAACAAGTGTCAGTTTTTTTTTACTATAACAATGGTTGCGATAGGGAAATTTCGTTATCTAAAAAAACGAGTTTAATTACATCTACTTTGTAAAGATCTATTTCAATAATCGTTTAATTATCTTCAATGTGATACATTATTAAATCGTTCGTACGTACATGATTGTCTACTGTTCCATTTTTTTGGTAAACAAATGTGGGTTTATTCACTCTTACTATGTTTACGATAGGAAAAATTAGTTATCTTCAAAACTAGTGTGGTAACATCTACTTTTTAAATTTATGTTTTAATAAGCGTGTAATTTTCTACAATGTGATGCATAATTGCAGTATGTGTAGACATATGTAAGATAACTGTTCCAAGTTACTGGAAAACAAATGTCAGTTTTTTTTCACTATTACAATGGTTGCGATAGGGAAATTTCGTTTTATTAAAAACCGAGTTTAATTACATCTACTTTGTAAAGATCTATTTCAATAATCGTTTAATTATCTTCAATGTGATACATTATTAAATCGTTCGTACGTACATGATTGTCTACTGTTCCGTTTTTTTGGTAAACAAATGTGGGTTTATTCACTCTTTCTATGTTTACGATAGGAAAAATTAGTTATCTCCAAAACTAGTGTGGTAACATCTACTTTTTAAATTTATGTTTTAATAAGCGTGTTATTATCTACAATGTGATACATAATTGCAGTATGTGTAGACACATGTGAGATAACTGTACCAAGTTACTGGAAAACAAATGTCAGTTTTTTTTTCACTATAACAATGCCTGCGATAGGCTAATTTCGTAATCTAAAAAAACGAGTTTAATAACATCTTCTTTGTAAAGATCTATTTCAATAATCGTTTAATCATCTTCAATGTGATACATAATTAATTCGTTCGTACGTACTTGATTGTCTACTGTTCCGTGTTTTTGGTAAACAAATGTGGGTTTATTCACTCTTACTATGGTAACGATAGGAAAAATAATTTATCTCCAAACCTAGTGTGGTAACATCTACTTTTTAAAATTATGTTTTATTAAGCGTGTTATTATCTACAATGTGATGCATAATTGCAGTATGTGAAGACACATGTTAGATAACTGTACCAAGTTATTGGAAAACAAGTGTCAGTTTTGTTCCACTATTACAATGGTTGTGATAGGAAAATTTTGTTATCCAAAAAACGAGTTTAGTAACATCTACTTTGTAAAGATCTATTTCAATAATCGTTTAATTATCTTAAATATGATACATAATTAAATCGTTCGTACGATCATGATTGTCTACTGTTCAATGTTTTCGGTTATCAAAGGTGGGTTTATTCACGCTTACTATGGTAACGATAGGAAAAATTAGTTCTCTGCCAAACTAGTGTAGTAACATCTCCTTTTTAAAATTATGTTTTGATAATAGTGTAATTATCGACAATGTGAGGCATATTTGCAGTATTTGTAGACACATGTTAGATAACTGTACCAAATTATTGGAAAACAAGTGTCAGTTTTTTTTTACTATAACAATGGTTGCGATAGGGAAATTTTGTTATCTAAAAAAACGAGTTTAATTACATCTACTTTGTAAAGATCTATTTCAATAATCGTTTAATTATCTTCAATGTGATACATTATTAAATCGTTCGTACGTACATGATTGTCTACTGTTCCGTTTTTTTGGTAAACAAATGTGGGTTTATTCACTCTTACTATGTTTACGATAGGAAAAATTAGTTATCTCCAAAACTAGTGTGGTAACATCTACTTTTTAAATTTATGTTTTAATAAGCGTGTAATTATCTACAATGTGATGCATTATTGCAGTATGTGTAGACATATGTAAGATAACTGTACCAAGTTACTGGAAAACAAATGTCAGTTTTTTTTCACTATTACAATGGTTGCGATAGGGAAATTTTCTTTTTATTAAAAACCGAGTTTATTAACATCTACTTTGTAAAGATCTATTTCAATAATCGTTTACCTATCTTCAATGTGATACATTATTTAATCGTTCATACGTACATGATTGTCTACTATTCCGTGTTTTTGGTAAGAAATGTGGGTTTTTTCACTCTTACTATGGTCAAGATAGGAAAAATTAGTTATCTCCAAAACTAGTGTGGTAACATCTACTTTTTAAATTTATGTTTTAATAAGCGTGTAATTATCTTCAATGTGATGCATAATTGCAGTATGTGTAGACATATGTAAGATAACTGTACCAAGTTACTGGAAAACAAATGTCATTTTTTTTTCACTATTACAATGGTTGCGATAGGGAAATTTCGTATTTTTAAAAACCGAGTTTATTAACATCTACTTTGTAAAGATCTATTTCAATAATCGTTAAACAATCTTCAATGTGATACATAATTTAATCGTTCGTACGTACATGATTGTCTACTGTTCCGTTTTTTTGGTTAACAAATGTGGGTTTATTCACTCTTACTATGTTTACGATAGGAAAAATTAGTTATCTCCAAAACTAGTGTGGTAACATCTACTTTTTAAATTTATGTTTTAATAAGCGTGTAATTATCTACAATGTGATGCATAATTGCAGTATGTGTAGACATATGTAAGATAACTGTACCAAGTTACTGGAAAACAAATGTCAGTTTTTTTTCACTATTACAATGGTTGCGATAGGGAAATTTTCTTTTTATTAAAAACCGAGTTTATTAACATCTACTTTGTAAAGATCTATTTCAATAATCGTTTACCTATCTTCAATGTGATACATAATTTAATCGTTCGTACGTACATGATTGTCTACTATTCCGTGTTTTTGGTAAGAAATGTGGGTTTTTTCACTCTTACTATGGTCAAGATAGGAAAAATTAGTTATCTCCAAAACTAGTGTGGTAACATCTACTTTTTAAATTTATGTTTTAATAAGCGTGTAATTATCTACAATGTGATGCATAATTGCAGTATGTGTAGACATATGTAAGATAACTGTACCAAGTTACTGGAAAACAAATGTCAGTTTTTTTTTCACTATTACAATGGTTGCGATAGGGAAATTTCGTATTTTTAAAAACCGAGTTTATTAACATCTACTTTGTAAAGATCTATTTCAATAATCGTTTACTTATCTTCAATGTGATACATAATTTAATCGTTCGTACGTACATGATTGTCTACTATTCCGTGTTTTTGGTAAGAAATGTGGGTTTTTTCACTCTTACTATGGTCAAGATAGGAAAAATTAGTTATCTCCAAAACTAGTGAGGTAACATCTACTTTTTAAAATTATGTTTTAATAAGCGTGTAATTATCTACAATGTGATTCATAATTGCAGTATGTGTAGACACATGTAAGATAACTGTACCAAGTTACTGGAAAACAAATGTCAGTATTTTTTTCACTATAACAATGCCTGCGATAGGGAAATTTCGTAATCTAAAAAAACGAGTTTTATAACATCTTCTTTGTAAAGATCTATTTCAATAATCGTTTAATCATCTTCAATGTGATACAAAATTAATTCGTTCGTACGTACTTGATTGTCTACTGTTCCGTGTTTTTGTTAAACAAATGTGGGTTTATTCACTCTTACTATGGTAACGATAGGAAAAATAATTTATCTCCAAACCTTGTGTGCTAACATCTACTTTTTAAAATTATGTTTTATTAAGGGTGTTATTATCTACAATGTGATGCATAATTGCAGTATGTGTAGACACATGTTAGATAACTGTACCAAGTTATTGGAAAACAAGTGTCAGTTTTGTTCCACTATTACAATGGTTGCGATAGGGAAATTTCGTTATCCAAAAAACGAGTTTATTAACATCTACTTTGTAAAGATCTATTTCAATAATCGTTTACCTATCTTCAATGTGATACATAATTTAATCGTTCGTACGTACATGATTGTCTACTATTCCGTGTTTTTGGTAAGAAATGTGGGTTTTTTCACTCTTACTATGGTCAAGATAGGAAAAATTAGTTATCTCCAAAACTAGTGTGGTAACATCTACTTTTTAAATTTATGTTTTAATAAGCGTGTAATTATCTACAATGTGATGCATAATTGCAGTATGTGTAGACATTTGTAAGATAACTGTACCAAGTTACTGGAAAACAAATGTCAGTTTTTTTTTCACTATTACAATGGTTGCGATAGGGAAATTTCTTTTTTTTTAAAACCGAGTTTATTAACATCTACTTTGTAAAGATCTATTTCAATAATCGTTTACCTATCTTCAATGTGATACATAATTTAATCGTTCGTACGTACATGATTGTCTACTGTTCCGTGTTTTTGGTAAGAAATGTGGGTTTTTTCACTCTTACTATGGTCAAGATAGGAAAAATTAGTTATCTCCAAAACTAGTGAGGTAACATCTACTCTTTAAAATTATGTTTTAATAAGCGTGTAATTATCTACAATGTGATAAATAATTGCAGTATGTGTAGACACATGTGAGATAACTGTACCAAGTTACTGGAAAACAAATGTCAGTTTTTTTTTCACTATAACAATGCTTGCGATAGGGAAATTTCGTAATCTAAAAAAACGAGTTTTATAACATATTCTTTGTAAAGATCTATTTCAATAATCGTGTAATTGGTGTAATCATCTTCAATGTGATACATAATTAAATCGTTCGTACGTACTTGATTGTCTACTTTTCCGTGTTTTTGGTAATCAAAGGTGGGGTTATTCACGCTTACTATGGTAACGATAGGAAAAATTAGTTTTCTGCCAAAGTAGTGTGGTAACATCTCCTTTTAAAAATTATGTTTTAATAAGAGTGTAATTATCTACAATGTGATACATAATTGCAGTATGTGTAGACACATGTGAGATAACTGTGCCAAGTTATTGGAAAACAAGTGTCAGTTTTTTTTCACTATTACAATGGTTGTGATAGGAAAATTTCGTTATCCAAAAAAACGAGTTTAATAACATCTACTTTGTAAAGATCTATTTCAATAATCGTTTAATTATCTTCAATGTGATACATAATTAAATCGTTCGTACGTACATTATTGTCTACTGTTCCGTGTTTTTGGCAATCAAAGGTGGGTTTATTCACGCTTACTATGGTAACGATAGGAAAAATTAGTTATCTCCAAAACTAGTGTAGTAACATCTACTTTTTAAATTTGTGTTTTAATAAGCGTGTAATTATCTACAATGTGATGCATAATTGCAGTATGTGTAGACACATGTTAAATAACTGTACCAAGTTACTGGAAAACAAATGTCAGTTTTTTTTTCACTATTACAATGGTTGCGATAGGGAAATTTCGTAATATAAAAAACGAGTTTATTAACATCTACTTTGTAAAGATCTATTTCAATAATCGTTTACCTATCTTCAATGTGATACATAATTTAATCGTTCGTACGTACATGATTGTCTACTATTCCGTGTTTTTGGTAAGAAATGTGGGTTTTTTTAATCTTACTATGGTCAAGATAGGAAAAATAAGTTATCTCCAAAACAAGTATGGTAACATCTACTTTTTAAAATTATGTTTTAATGAGCGTGTAATTATCTACAATGTGATACATAATTGCAGTATGTGTGGACACATGTGAGATAACTGTACCAAGTTACTGGAAAACAAATGTCAGTTTTTTTTTTCACTATAACAATGCCTGCGATAGGGAAATTTCGTAATCTAAAAAAACGAGTTTTATAACATCTTCTTTGTAAAGATCTATTTCAATAATCGTTTAATCATCTTTAATGTGATACATAATTAATTCGTTCGTATGTACTTGATTGTCTACTGTTCCGTGTTTTTGGTAAACAAATGTGGGTTTATTTACTCTTACTATGGTAACGATAGGAAAAATAATTTATCTCCAAACCTAGTGTGGTAACATCTACTTTTTTAAATTATGTTTTATTAAGCGTGTTATTATCTACAATGTGATGCATAATTGCAGTATGTGTAGACACATGTTAGATAACTGTACCAAGTTATTGGAAAACAAGTGTCAGTTTTGTTCCACTATTACAATGGTTGTGATAGGAAAATTTCGTTATCCAAAAAACGAGTTTAATAACATCTACTTTGTAAAGATCTATTTCAATAATCGTTTAATTATCTTTAATGTGATACATAATTAAATCGTTCGTACGTTCATGATTGTCTACTGTTCCGTGTTTTTGGTAATCAAAGGTGGGTTTATTCACGCTTACTATGGTAACGATAGGAAAAATTAGTTCTCTGCCAAACTAGTGTAGTAACATCTCCTTTTTAAAATTATGTTTTGATAATAGTGTAATTATCGACAATGTGAGGCATAACTGCAGTATTTGTAGACACATGTTAGATAACTGTACCAAATTATTGGAAAACAAGTGTCAGTTTTTTTTTACTATAACAATGGTTGCGATAAGGAAATTTCGTTATCTAAAAAAACGAGTTTAATAACATCTACTTTGTAAAGATCTATTTCAATAATCGTTTAATTATCTTCAATGTGATACATTATTAAATCGTTCGTACGTACATGATTGTCTACTGTTCCGTTTTTTTGGTAAACAAATGTGGGTTTATTCACTCTTACTATGGTTACGATAGGAAAAATTAGTTATCTCCAAAACTAGTGTGGTAACATCTACTTTTTAAATTTATGTTTTAATAAGCGTGTAATTATCTACAATGTGATGCATAATTGCAGTATGTGTAGACATATGTAAGATAACTGTACCAAGTTACTGGAAAACAAATGTCAGTTTTTTTTTCACTATTACAATGGTTGCGATAGGGAAATTTCGTTTTATTAAAAACCGAGTTTATTAACATCTACTTTGTAAAGATCTATTTCAATAATCGTTTACCTATCTTCAATGTGATACATAATTTAATCGTTCATTCGTACATGATTGTCTACTATTCCGTGTTTTTGGTAAGAAATGTGGGTTTTTTCACTCTTACTATGGTCAAGATAGGAAAAATTAGTTATCTCCAAAACTAGTGAGGTAACATCTACTTTTTAAAATTATGTTTTAATAAGCGTGTAATTATCTACAATGTGATACATAATTGCAGTATGTGTAGACACATGTGAGATAACTGTACCAAGTTACTGGAAAACAAATGTCTGTTTTTTTTTTTCACTATAACAATGCTTGCGATAGGGAAATTTCGTAATCTAAAAAAACGAGTTTTATAACATCTTCTTTGTAAAGATCTATTTCAATAATCGTTTAATCATCTTCAATGTGATACATAATTAATTCGTTCGTACGTACTTGATTGTCTAGTGTTCCGTGTTATTGGTAAACAAATGTGGGTTTATTCACTCTTACTATGGTAACGATAGGAAAAATAATTTATCTCCAAACCTAGTGTGGTAACATATACTTTTTAAAATTATGTTTTATTAAGCGTGTTATTATCTACAATGTGATGCATAATTGCAGTATGTGTAGACACATGTTAGGTAACTGTACCAAGTTATTGGAAAACAAGTGTCAGTTTTTTTTCACTATTACAATGGTTGTGATAGGAAAATTTCGTTATCCAAAAAACGAGTTTAATAACATCTACTTTGTAAAGATCTATTTCAATAATCGTTTAATTATCTTAAATCGGAAACATAATTAAATCGTTCGTACGTTCATGATTGTCTACTGTTCCGTGTTTTTGGTAATCAAAGGTGGGTTTATTCACGCTTAGGGCCGGTTTCACCAGCATTGACTTTTGTCGAGTTCAGCTTGAACCTGAATGTTACCAATTTGACAAAAACAATAACTTGTACCTATTAAATTTCTCACATATCTCGCCTTTTTGTTGTTTTGGATACTTAAGTATTGTCACTGCATGTTTATTGTTTACGGAGAGATGGAAATAATTTCTCACAATGCCACTTATTGCCTTTTGTAATACCATGAAGTTTAAAATAATCCATGTAAAGATTGGTATACATGTTTGTTTACTCATTGTACAGCGTGGTACTGGTGGTACAGATGTATTTTTCTGTAAAAATTATTAAACAAAAACGGCAAATGCATTGTTGGATAGAACCATCGATGCCCACCGTTCAGATTTGTGATGATAATCTCCAAAGCAGTTCTGTCACTGTCTTCTGTACGTATATTGCACAAGCAGAGTACAAGTTATTCAGTAGGCAATGGCTAAACAATTGACTGTAAATATCTTTGACATTTATTACCAATCTAAGAAAATCTTCCTTCAATATCCTTCATATTTGCCACTAACAGGATGCAATCGCATACAAATCGGATTTAAATGTGTATCTTGTTTCACATCATTACTGAAACTATCTGTAAATCGGCGTATAAAGCAACACATTATCAATAAAACATTTTACTCTTCGTGCAGTGGATTTTGCAGTTAAAAGTTGGTGTTAGTGTCGTTCAACTGAACTTGGCCAAAGTTGATCTTGGTAAAACCGGCCCTTACTATGGTAACAATAGGAAAAATTAGTTCTCTGCCTAACTAGTGTCGTAACATCTCCTTTTTAAAATTATGTTTTGATAATAGTGTAATTATCGACAATGTGAGGCATAACTGCAGTATTTGTAGACCTATGTTAGATAACTGTACCAAATTATTGGAAAACAAGTGTCAGTTTTTTTTTTCAGTAAAACAATGGTTGCGATAGGAAAATTTCGTAATCTTAAAAAACGAGTTTAATAACATCTTCTTTGTAAAGATCTATTTCAATAATCGTTTAATCATCTTCAATGTGATACATAATTAAATCGTTCGTACGTACTTGATTGTCTACTGTTCCGTGTTTTTGGTAATCAAAGGTGGGGTTATTCACGCTTACTATGGTAACGATAGGAAAAATTAGTTCTCTGCCAAAGTAGTGTGGTAACATCTCCTTTTTAAAATTATGTTTTAATAAGAGTGTAATTATCGACAATGTGAGGCATAATTGCAGTTTGTGTAGACACATGTTAGATAACTGTACCAAGTTATTGGAAAACAAGTGTCAGTTTTTTTTCACTATTACAATGGTTGTGATAGGGAAATTTCGTAATCTTAAAAAACGAGTTTAATAACATCTTCTTTGTAAAGATCTATTTCAATAATCGTTTAATCATCTTAAATGTGATACATAATTTAATCGTTCGTACGTACATGATTGTCTACTATTCCGTGTTTTTGGTAAGAAATGTGGGTTTTTTCACTCTTACTATGGTCAAGATAGGAAAAATTAGTTATCTCCAAAACTAGTGTGGTAACATCTACTTTCTAAAATTATGTTTTAATAAGCGTGTAATTAACTACAATGTGATACATAATTGCAGTATGTGTAGACACATGTTAGATAACTGTACCAAGTTACTGGAAAACAAATGTCAGTTTTTTTTTTCACTATAACAATGGTTGCGATAGGGAAATTTCGAAATATTAAAAAACGACTTTATTAACATCTACTTTGAAAAGATCTATTTCAATAATCGTTTACCTATCTTCAATGTGATACATAATTTAATCGTTCGTACGTACATGATTGTCTAGTATTCCGTGGTTTTGGTAAGAAATGTGGGTTTTTTCACTCTTACTATGGTCAAGATAGGAAAAATTAGTTATCTCCAAAACTAGTGAGGTAACATCTACTTTTTAAAATTATGTTTTAATAAGCGTGTAATTATCTACAATGTGATACATAATTGCAGTATGTGTAGACACATGTGAGATAACTGTACCAAGTTACTGGAAAACAAATGTCAGTTTTTTTTTTCACTATAACAATGGTTGCGATAGGGAAATTTCGTAATCTAAAAAAACGAGTTTTATAACATCTTCTTTGTAAAGATCTATTTCAATAATCGTTTAATCATCTTCAATGTGATACATAATTAATTCGTTCGTACGTACTTGATTGTCTACTGTTCCGTGTTTTTGGTAAACAAATGTGGGTTTATTCACTCTTACTATGGTAACGATAGGAAAAATAATTTATCTCCAAACCTAGTGTGGTAACATCTACTTTTTAAATTTATGTTTTATTAAGCGTGTAATTATCTACAACGTGATACATAATTGCAGTATGTGTAGACACATGTGAGTTAACTGTACCAAGTTACTGGAAAACAAATGTCAGTTTTTTTTTCACTATAACAATGCTTGCGATAGGAAAATTTCGTAATCTAAAAAAACGAGTTTTATAACATCTTCTTTGTAAAGATCTATTTCAATAATCGTTTAATCATCTTCAATGTGATACATAATTAAATCGTTCGTACGTACTTGATTGTCTACTGTTCCGTGTTTTTGGTAATCAAAGGTGGGGTTATTCACGCTTACTATGGTAACGATAGGAAATATTAGTTCTCTGCCAAACTAGTGTGGTAACATCCCTTTTTTAAAATTATGTTTTAATAAGAGTGTAATTATCGACAATGTGAGGCATAATTGCAGTTTGTGTAGACACAGGTTAGATAACTGTACCAAGTTATTGGAAAACAAGTGTCAGTTTTTTTTCACTATTACAATGGTTGTGATAGGAAAATTTCGTTATCCAAAAAAACGAGTTTAATAACATCTACTTTGTAAAGATCTATTTCAATAATCGTTTAATTATCTTAAATGTGATACATAATTAAATCGTTCGTACGTACATGATTGTCTACTGTTCCGTGTTTTTGGTAATCAAAGGTGGGTTTATTCACGCTTACTATGGTAACGATAGGAAAAATTAGTTCTCTGCCAAACTAGTGTGGTAACATCTCCTTTTTAAAAATTTTTTTTAATATGAGTGTAATTATCGACAATGTGAGGCATAACTGCAGTATTTGTAGACACGTTAGATAACTGTATCAAATTATTGGAAAACAAGTGTCAGTTTTTTTTTCAGTATAACAATGGTTGCGATAGGGAAATTTCGTAATCTAAAAAAACGAGTTTAATAACATCTACTTTGTAAAGATCTATTTTAATAATCGTTTAATTATCTTCAATGTGATACATAATTAAATCGTTCGTACGTACATGATTGTCTACTGTTCCGTGTTTTTAGTAAACAAATGTGGGTTTATTCACTCTCGCTATGGTAACGAAAGGAATTATAATCTATCTTTAAAACTAGTGTGGTAACATCCACTTTTTAAAATTATCTTTTTATAAGCGTGTCGTTATCTACAATGTGATGCATAATTGCAGTATGTGTAGACACATGTTAGATAACTGTACCAAGTTATTGGAAAACAAGTGTCATTTTTTTTTTCACTATTACAATGGTTGCGATAGGGAAATTTCGTTATCTAAAAAAACGAGTTTAATAACATCTACTTTGTTAAGATCTATTTCAATAATCGTTTAATTATCTTCAATGTGATACATAATTTTTTTTAGATAATTAAGAAGCACACTTACTTTAGTGTATGTTGCGAATTTCAGCCAAATGTCAATGGATCGACTTTAAGCCTCAACACAACGCAAGAGACTTGCTGTCACACGAAAATAACTCAAAAAGTAGGCCGGTTACCATCATTTTTATTTTTAGAAAATTGAAAAGATGTTGTGACTTTCAGCCAAGTATTAATGGATCGACTTTAAGCCTCAACACAACGCAAGAGACTTGCTGTCACATGGAAATAACTCAAAAAGTAGTCCGGTTACCTTCATTTTTATTTTTAGAGTATTGAAAAGCACACTTACTATAGTGTTTGTTGTGAATTTCAGCCAAATATCAATGGATCGACTTTAAGCCTCATCACAACGCAAGAGACTTGCTGTCACACGGAAATAACTCAAAAAGTAGGCCGGTTACCTTCATTTTTATTTTTAGAGTATTGAAAAGCACACTTACTATAGTGTATGTTGTGAATTTCAGCCAAATATCAATGGATCGACTTTAAGCCTCAACACAACGCAAGAGACTTGCTGTCACACGGAAATAACTCAAAAAGTAGGCCGGTTACCTTCATATATATTTTAAGAATGTTGAAAAGCACACTTACTATAGTGTAAGTTGTGAATTTCAGCCAAATATCAATGGATCGACTTTCAGCCTCAACACAACGCAAAAGTCTTGCTGTCACCCGGAAATAACTTTAAAAGTAGACCGGTTACCTTCATTTTTATTTTTAGATAATTGAAAAGCACACTTACTATAGTGTATGTTGTGAATTTCAGCCAAATATCAATGGATCGACTTTAAGCCTCTACACAACGCAAGAGACTTGCTGTCACACGGAAATAACTCAAAAAGTAGGCCGGTTACCTTCATTTTTATTTTTAGATAATTCAAAAGCACACTCACTATAGTGTATGTTGTGAATTATAGCCAAATATCAATGGATCTCCTTTAAGCCTTAACACAACGCAAGAGACTTGCTGTCACACGGAAATAACTCAAAAATTAGGCCGGTTACCTTCATTTTTATTTTTAGATAATTGAAGAAGACGCTTTATGTAGTGTTTATTGTTAAAAATAACATTGTTATACAGCCTGCTGGATCCCTGGTATATATTATTTTCTTCATTCGTAAATTCGTTGTTACTGACTGGTCTATGTAACGACTTTAAAACTAAAGATATGTTTGAAGAGCCCTTACAAAACTACGATTGGGTAGGGACTGCACATTTTATTATTCTTGTTAATAATAACACTGTTATACAGCCTGCTGGATCCTTGGTATATCTTATTTTCTTCATTCGTAGATTCGTTCTTACCGATCGGTCTACACAACGATTTTAAAACTCAAGAAATGTTTGCAGCTCCCTTACAAAACTTCAATGGGGTAGGGAATGCAAATTTCATTATTATTGTTAATAATAACACTGTTATACAGCCTGCCGGATCCTTGGTGTATCTTATTTTCTTCATTCGTAGATTCGTTCTTTCCAACTGGTCTATGAAACGATTTAAAAACTAAAGATATGTTTGAAGAGCCCTTACAAAACTTTGATTGGGTAGGGAATGCCAATTTTATTATTATTATTAATAATTACACCGTTATACAGCCTGCTGGATCCCTGGGCCCAGATTCACAAAAGTGCCTAGTGCTAAGACGTCCTAGTTTAGGCAAATCTTAGTGAAATTAATCACGCATATATCGCTCTGCAATGTCCTAAAGGTACAATATAGTATAATAACAACAATTTAACTAATAATATTGTATTTGTGAATGTGCAGTAATACCCAAGGATGATTTATCTTGATTTATCGATCTAGGATTTGCCTAACTTAGGACAACTTAGAGTTAGGCATCTTTGTGAATCCAGGCCCTGGTATATATTATTTTCTTCATTCGTAGATTCGTTCTTACCGATCGGTCTATACAACTATTTTAAAACTAAAGATATGTTTGAACTTACAAAACTACAATTGGGTAGGGAATGCCAATTTTATTATTATTGTTTATAATAACACTGTTATACAGCCTGCTGGATCCCTGGTATATATTATTTTCTTCATTCGTAGATTCGTTCTTACTGACTGGTCTATGAAACGATTTTAAAACTAAAGATATGTTTTAAGAGCCCTTACAAAACTACGATTGTTAGGGAATGCAAATTTTATTATTGTTGTTAATATTAACACTGTTTTACAGCCGATGCATCGCATCGCCCATCCACACTCTAGGACCCGAGTGGTCGTGTGAAGGGGGGGTGGGGGAGAACCCTTCAGTTCCGCTTCAGCCAATATCTCCTGCCAACTGTAACGGGACAAGATTCACAAGAGGACGCGAATAGAAAATACAATTTCCCTTCTATTCTTGGCAAACGTTCCTCGATGCAGATCCAGATTATTATATTATGAAGAGTTATTACGAAGCTCGGTGCTTGTTTATCACTTTGAATGCTGAATGTGAATTATGAAGCTCTTCTTATAGAACGTGATGCATTGTGGTACTGCAGACGCAAACCAACCACCAACTACTACACAATAAGATGGAGTAACAATCTCGAATAACTTTACTCATCCCCTTATTTAAATGGGAGAATAATAGTTCATTTGAGACCATTAGAAGAAAAAAAAGCCTGTGTCACAAATGAGTAAAATTATGGGCTGGATCCGAAACCAAACATTTCAAGTTAGTAATCACAGAGGACAATAAAAATTGCAACATTAAAAATATCCGTTTTCATTTTCATTCTCATACGTTCATTTGTCCTCAAATAAAACTAATCCCTTAATTTACACGTAGCAAGGTAAATTTGAAAAAAAAAATGTATTATAGAAACAGGGTAAAAAATTGTTTGTTTTCAAAGAAAACTCACTGCATACTTTGTTCAAAGTAAACACTTCCATGGCAGGTGAAGGTAGTTTGGTCTAAAAAAAAACAGTTAATTCCATGGCAGTAGAAGGTAAGTTGTTCTCAAATTAAACAGTTAATTTCATGGCAGTAGAAGGTAAGTTGTTCTCAAAGTAAACAAGTCCATATTTAAAATGTTAGCAGCATGATTAATTCATTATTCTCATAGAAAATAATTCCATACTAACATCAGAGGTAATTTGATGTACAGTAATTTAATTCAAAAGAGGTTTTATGTAAGTTGCCAAAGTATGTTCAAGTTGTATAAAAACGTTCAACTCATGATTTTGTGTAAGTTGGCGAAGTTTACGTTCAGCCCATCGTGGGTTTTAGTGTTGCTAACAGCGGTGAAAGGTGAAATGAGTAAGATGGCTTTCGCAATAAAGAGAAAAAGAAAGGCGAGAAAGCTTATGAATAATTTCCGTTCACGAAAACGTTTTCAAATTGGTGGATAAACGATTGTCTTCACTATTCATGCACGAACAGATCAGGCTCTAACTTTAGATCATTTCGCGAGACGAATAGCGTTCCAGACGCTCACAAGAAACGCGCGTAAATCGATAGAGTGATGACATTTGGACTTGACGTCTCATATTCTGACATTTAACTGCACTGACTTTTGTAATGTTTTGTTGCTGCCACGTCAAAAACCGCAGAAACGTTTCATTTTTTAATTATATCTCAAGATTGAAACACAAAATCGAAAATCTGAGTAATCATAGCGCTGTGGTTTGGTAAGCCCTACAGACTGAATGATAAATGTATCTCACATTATAATCAGAATGTCTGGGATTTTTATTTCGTTAAATTACTAATGAAATAAGTATCACAGTCATACTGATTATAATGTAAAATACATTTACATTCAGTCTGTAGGGTTTATCAAACCACAGCGCTATGATTACTCAGATTTCCGATTTTGTGTTTCAATCTCGAGACATAATTAAAAAATGAACATTTTCTGCGGTTTTTGAAGTAGAGCTATCCTTCGCTCTTAAGAACATTTTAAAACTGGAAAAATGTATTGGAAAAAAGCAACATTCATAAGAAAAGTAAAGTACAAAAGAGGAAACAAATTTTGATTTTTTTTTTTTGGGGACAGTTAAAAAATATTTTAAAGCAAATTGAATAGACCGAAATGAGGTATTCCGCATGGTATACGTTAACACATCCTAATATAATTCTGACATACTGGCAAGATAGATAAATGATCAACCAATTATCAAATAGTATAAATAAATGCTATCACAAATTTTAAAACAAATATGTCACAATCGGGCTGAAACAAAACGTCGAAAAATTATGGGAGGTCATGTGGTCTCAAAAACCGTGTTTCATAAAGAAAAGCAAGTTTTGAAACCAAGACGCTTATTATTATTATTAGACGTAAGAATACTTCTTTTGTTACCCACGGAAAGAAATCCCGTGGTTTGATACTTTTAAACGAATTCTCAATTACGGCCGCCTCTGAATCGACTGAAATTAGTGATACTCGATTTTAATTGGTCCATGATTGCCCGAAACTACAACAAATCAAGTTAACATCACAATTCGCCAGTACAAATATTCAAGACTAGCAATTACTTTATTCAAATATAATATTTATAATTCAATATTGAAATATATTATAAGCGCGCGGTATATGAGCTGTTGTTTTGATTCAAGCCAAAGCAAAACAAATGTCAAATTGTAAACACTTGTTTGCCAAATGCTGACTAGCGTTTTTCTTTTTTTTTTGAGGAAACTCAACTGATTCAAGACGTTATAGTACCAGATTTCAGTCCCAGAGTTAATATCTATATATGATCGAGAAAGCAAAACAAGTGTCCAGTTGAAAACACTTGTTTGCTACATGCTGACCAGCGTTTTTTTTTTTTTTTTTTTTTTGCGGAAATTCAACTCTAAGAGACGCTGTCTTTCGTTTCTCTGTCTTGTGTTCGCTGTTGTGTATTGATGCGTATAGACGCCTTATATTGCCTATAACGAAGCAGCTTTGCACACTCGATACGATATAACATACTAAATTGCAGACTGAGAATTGGCTTTACAGCTTCTCACTGTGTCGGGCGGCCATCATGGGTAACTCAAGCTGAACTGAAGGCGAGACTGTGTATATTGGTATCTGCAGTGAATTATATCGTGCTTTATGACTTCTCGCTACAAGATTAGCCTAGATAGTAGATACTACGTCACATGGATATAGATGCTCAATGAGGCTTAGCCGGTTCAATACCCGGTACCGGCAATACTGACTCAAGGCGAGACTGTGTATATTGGTATCTAAGTGAATTATATCGTGCTTTATGACTTCTCGCTACAAGATTAGCCTAGATAGTAGATACTACGTCACATGGATATAGATGCTCAATGAGGCTTAGCCGGTTCAATACCCGGTACCGGCAATACTGACTCAAGGCGAGACTGTGTATATTGGTATCTGCAGTGAATTATATCGTGCTTTATGACTGCTCACTACAAGATTAGCCTAGATAGTAGATACTACGTAACATGGATATAGATGCTCAATGAGGCTTAGCCGGTTCAATACCCGGTACCGGCAATACTGACTCAAGGCGAGACTGTGTATATTGGTATCTGCAGTGAATTATATCGTGCTTTATGACTTCTCGCTACAAGATTAGCCTAGATAGTAGATGCTACGTTACATGGATAGAGATGGTCAATGAGGCTTAGCCGGTTCAATACCCGCTACCGGCAATACTGACTCAAGGCGAGACTGTGTATTGGTATCTGCAGTGAATTATATCGTGCTTTATGACTTCTCGCTACAAGATTAGCCTAGATAGTAGATGCTACGTTACATGGATAGAGATGGTCAATGAGGCTTAGCCGGTTCAATACCCGCTACCGGCAATACTGACTCAAGGCGAGACTGTGTATATTGGTATCTGCAGTGAATTATATCGTGCTTTATGACTTCTCGCTACAAGATTAGCCTAGATAGTAGATACTACGTAACATGGATATAGATGCTCAATGAGGCTTAGCCGGTTCAATACCCGCTACCGGCAATACTGACTCAAGGCGAGACTGTGTATATTGGTATCTGCAGTGAATTATATCGTGCTTTATGACTGCTCACTACAAGATTAGCCTAGATAGTAGATACTACGTAACATGGATATAGATGCTCAATGAGGCTTAGCCGGTTCAATACCCGGTACCGGCAATACTGACTCAAGGCGAGACTGTGTATATTGGTATCTGCAGTGAATTATATCGTGCTTTATGACTTCTCGCGACAAGATTAGCCTAGATAGTAGATGCTACGTTACATGGATATAGATGCTCAATGAGGCTTAGCCGGTTCAATACCCGCTACCGGCAATACTGACTCAAGGCGAGACTGTGTATATTGGTATCTGCAGTGAATTATATCGTGCTTTATGACTTCTCGCTACAAGATTAGCCTAGATAGTAGATACTACGTCACATGGATAGAGATGGTCAATGAGGCTTAGCCGGTTCAATACCCGCTACCGGCAATACTGACTGAAGGCGAGACTGTGTATATTGATATCTGAGTGAATTATATCGTGCTTTATGACTTCTCGCTACAAGATTAGCCTAGATAGTAGATACTACGTAACATGGATATAGATGCTCAATGAGGCTTGGCTGGTTCAATACCCGCTACCGGCAATACTGACTCAAGGCGAGACTGTGTTTATTGGTATCTGCAGTGAATTATATCGTGCTTTATGACTGCTCACTACAAGATTAGCCTAGATAGTAGATGCTACGTTACATGGATATAGATGCTCAATGAGGCTTAGCCGGTTCAATACCCGGTACCGGCAATACTGACTCAAGGCGAGACTGTGTATATTGGTATCTGCAGTGAATTATATCGTGCTTTATGACTTCTCGCTACAAGATTAGCCTAGATAGTAGATGCTACGTTACATGGATATAGATGCTCAATGAGGCTTAGCTGGTTCGATACCCGCTACCGGCAATACTGACTCAAGGCGAGACTGTGTATATTGGTATCTGCAGTGAATTATATCGTGCTTTATGACTTCTCGCTACAAGATTAGCCTAGATAGTAGATACTACGTCACATGGATAGAGATGGTCAATGAGGCTTAGCCGGTTCAATACCCGCTACCGGCAATACTGACTGAAGGCGAGACTGTGTATATTGGTATCTGCAGTGAATTATATCGTGCTTTATGACTTCTCGCTACAAGATTAGCCTAGATAGTAGATGCTACGTTACATGGATAGAGATGGTCAATGAGGCTTAGCTGGTTCAATACCCGGTACCGGCAATACTGACTTAAGGCGAGACGGTGTATATTGATATCTGCAGTGAATTATATCGTGCTTTATGACTTCTCGCGACAAGATTAGCCTAGATAGTAGATACTACGTCACATGGATATAGATGCTCAATGAGGCTTAGCCGGTTCAATACCCGGTACCGGCAATACTGACTGAAGGCGAGACTGTGTATATTGGTATCTGAGTTAATTATATCGTGCTTTATGACTTCTCGCTACAAGATTAGCCTAGATAGTAGATACTACGTCACATGGATATAGATGCTCAATGAGGCTTAGCTGGTTCGATACCCGCTACCGGCAATACTGACTTAAGGCGAGACGGTGTATATTGATATCTGCAGTGAATTATATCGTGCTTTATGACTTCTCGCGACAAGATTAGCCTAGATAGTAGATACTACGTCACATGGATATAGATGCTCAATGAGGCTTAGCCGGTTCAATACCCGGTACCGGCAATACTGACTGAAGGCGAGACTGTGTATATTGGTATCTGAGTTAATTATATCGTGCTTTATGACTTCTCGCTACAAGATTAGCCTAGATAGTAGATACTACGTTACATGGATATAGATGGTCAATGAGGCTTAGCCGGTTCAATACCCGGTACCGGCAATACTGACTCAAGGCGAGACTGTGTATATTGATATCTGAGTGAATTATATCGTGCTTTATGACTTCTCGCTACAAGATTAGCCTAGATAGTAGATACTACGTAACATGGATATAGATGCTCAATGAGGCTTGGCTGGTTCAATACCCGCTACCGGCAATACTGACTCAAGGCGAGACTGTGTTTATTGGTATCTGCAGTGAATTATATCGTGCTTTATGACTTCTCGCTACAAGATTAGCCTAGATAGTAGATACTACGTAACATGGATATAGATGCTCAATGAGGCTTGGCTGGTTCAATACCCGGTACCGGCAATACTGACTCAAGGCGAGACTGTGTTTATTCGTATCTGCAGTGAATTATATCGTGCTTTATGACTTCTCGCTACAAGATTAGCCTAGATAGTAGATACTACGTAACATGGATATAGATGCTCAATGAGGCTTGGCTGGTTCAATACCCGCTACCGGCAATACTGACTCAAGGCGAGACTGTGTATATTGGTATCTGCAGTGAATTATATCGTGCTTTATGACTTCTCGCTACAAGATTAGCCTAGATAGTAGATACTACGTCACATGGATATAGATGCTCAATGCGTAGCACATGAGGCTTAGCCGGTTCGATACCCGGTATTGGCAATACTGACTTAAGGCGAGACTGTGTATATTGGTATCTGCAGTGAATTATATCGTGCTTTATGACTTCTCGCTACAAGATTAGCCTAGATAGTAGATACTACGTAACATGGATATAGATGGTCAATGAGGCTTAGCCGGTTCAATACCCGCTACCGGCAATACTGACTCAAGGCGAGACTGTGTATATTGGTATCTGCAGAAAATTATATCGTGCTTTATGACTTCTATCGACAAGATTAGCCTAGATAGTAGATACTACGTAACATGGATATAGATGGTCAATGAGGCTTAGCCGGTTCAATACCCGCTACCGGCAATACTGACTCAAGGCGAGACTGTGTATATTGGTATCTGAGTGAATTATATCGTGCTTTATGACTTCTCGCTACAAGATTAGCCTAGATAGTAGATACTACGTCACATGGATATAGATGCTCAATGAGGCTTAGCCGGTTCATTACCCGCTACCGGCAATACTGACTCAAGGCGAGACTGTGTATATTGGTATCTGCAGTGAATTATATCGTGCTTTATGACTTCTATCGACAAGATTAGCCTAGATAGTAGATACTACGTAACATGGATATAGATGGTCAATGAGGCTTAGCTGGTTCAATACCCGCTACCGGCAATACTGACTCAAGGCGAGACTGTGTATATTGATATCTGAGTGAATTATATCGTGCTTTATGACTTCTCGCTACAAGATTAGCCTAGATAGTAGATACTACGTTACATGGATATAGATGCTCAATGAGGCCTAGCCGGTTCGATACCCGCTACCGGCAATACTGACTTAAGGCGAGACGGTGTATATTGGTATCTGCAGTGAATTATATCGTGCTTTATGACTTCTCGCTACAAGATTAGCCTAGATAGTAGATACTACGTCACAAGGATATAGATGCTCAATGAGGCTTAGCCGGTTCAATACCCACTACCGGCAATACTGACTTAAGGCGAGACTGTGTATATTGGTATCTGAGTGAATTATATCGTGCTTTATGACTTCTCGCTACAAGATTAGCCTAGATAGTAGATACTACGTCACATGGATATAGATGCTCAATGAGGCTTAGCCGGTTCGATACCCACTACCGGCAATACTGACTTAAGGCGAGACTGTGTATATTGGTATCTGAGTGAATTATATCGTGCTTTATGACTTCTCGCTACAAGATTAGCCTAGATAGTAGATACTACGTCACATGGATATAGATGCTCAATGAGGCTTAGCCGGTTCGATACCCACTACCGGCAATACTGACTCAAGGCGAGACTGTGTATATTGGTATCTGCAGTGAATTATATCGTGCTTTATGACTTCTCGCTACAAGATTAGCCTAGATAGTAGATACTACGTCACATGGATATAGATGGTCAATGAGGCTTAGCTGGTTCAATACCCGCTACCGGCAATACTGACTGAAGGCGAGACTGTGTATATTGGTATCTGCAGTGAATTATATCGTGCTTTATGACTTCTCGCTACAAGATTAGCCTAGATAGTAGATACTACGTTACATGGATATAGATGCTCAATGAGGCCTAGCCGGTTCGATACCCGCTACCGGCAATACTGACTGAAGGCGAGACTGTGTATATTGGTATCTGCAGTGAATTATATCGTGCTTTATGACTTCTCGCTACAAGATTAGCCTAGATAGTAGATACTACGTTACATGGATATAGATGGTCATTGAGGCTTAGCCGGTTCAATACCCGCTACCGGCAATACTGACTTAAGGCGAGACTGTGTATATTGGTATCTGAGTGAATTATATCGTGCTTTATGACTTCTCGCGACAAGATTAGCCTAGATAGTAGATACTACGTTACATGGATATAGATGGTCATTGAGGCTTAGCCGGTTCAATACCCGCTACCGGCAATACTGACTTAAGGCGAGACTGTGTATATTGATATCTGAGTGAATTATATCGTGCTTTATGACTTCTCGCGACAAGATTAGCCTAGATAGTAGATACTACGTTACATGGATATAGATGGTCATTGAGGCTTAGCCGGTTCAATACCCGCTACCGGCAATACTGACTTAAGGCGAGACTGTGTATATTGATATCTGAGTGAATTATATCGTGCTTTATGACTTCTCGCTACAAGATTAGCCTAGATAGTAGATACTACGTTACATGGATATAGATGCTCAATGAGGCTTAGCTGGTTCAATACCCGCTACCGGCAATACTGACTCAAGGCGAGACTGTGTATATTGGTATCTGCAGTGAATTATATCGTGCTTTATGACTTCTCGCTACAAGATTAGCCTAGATAGTAGATACTACGTTCCATGGATATAGATGCTCAATGCGTAGCACATGAAGCTTAGCCGGTTCAATACCCGCTCCCGGCAATACTGACTCAAGGCGAGACTGTGTATATTGATATCTGAGTGAATTATATCGTGCTTTATGACTTCTCGCTACAAGATTAGCCTAGATAGTAGATACTACGTTACATGGATATAGATGCTCAATGAGGCCTAGCCGGTTCGATCCCCGCTACCGGCAATACTGACTTAAGGCGAGACGGTGTATATTGGTATCTGCAGTGAATTATATCGTGCTTTATGACTTCTCGCTACAAGATTAGCCTAGATAGTAGATACTTCGTCACAAGGATATAGATGCTCAATGAGGCTTAGCCGGTTCAATACCCGCTACCGGCAATACTGACTGAAGGCGAGACTGTGTATATTGGTATCTGAGTGAATTATATCGTGCTTTATGACTTCTCGCTACAAGATTAGCCTAGATAGTAGATACTACGGTACATGGATATAGATGCTCAATGCTTAGCACATGAGGCTTAGCCGGTTCAATACTCGGTACCGGCAATACTGACTCAAGGCAAGACTGTGTATATTGGTATCTGAGTGAATTATATCGTGCTTTATGACTTCTCGCTACAAGATTAGCCTAGATAGTAGATACTACGTTACATGGATATAGATGGTCAATGAGGCTTAGCCGGTTCAATACCCGCTACCGGCAATACTGACTGAAGGCGAGACTGTGTATATTGATATCTGAGTGAATTATATCGTGCTTTATGACTTCTCGCTACAAGATTAGCCTAGATAGTAGATACTACGTTACATGGATATAGATGGACAATGAGGCTTAGCCGGTTCAATACCCGCTACCGGCAATACTGACTGAAGGCGAGACTGTGTATATTGATATCTGAGTGAATTATATCGTGCTTTATGACCTCACGCTACAAGATTAGCCTAGATAGTAGATACTACGTCACATGGATATAGATGCTCAATGAGGCTTAGCTGGTTCAATACCCGCTACCGGCAATACTGACTTAAGGCGAGACTGTGTATATTGATATCTGAGTGAATTATATCGTGCTTTATGACTTCTCGCGACAAGATTAGCCTAGATAGTAGATACTACGTCACATGGATATAGATGCTCAATGAGGCTTAGCTGGTTCAATACCCGCTACCGGCAATACTGACTCAAGGCGAGACTGTGTATATTGGTATCTGCAGTGAATTATATCGTGCTTTATGACTTCTCGCGACAAGATTAGCCTAGATAGTAGATACTACGTCACATGGATATAGATGCTCAATGCGTAGCACATGAGGCTTAGCCGGTTCAATACCCGCTACCGGCAATACTGACTCAAGGCGAGACTGTGTTTATTGGTATCTGCAGTGAATTATATCGTGCTTTATGACTTCTCGCTACAAGATTAGCCTAGATAGTAGATACTACGTTACATGGATATAGATGGACAATGAGGCTTAGCCGGTTCAATACCCGCTACCGGCAATACTGACTGAAGGCGAGTCTGTGTATATTGATATCTGAGTGAATTATATCGTGCTTTATGACTTCTCGCTACAAGATTAGCCTAGATAGTAGATACTACGTCACATGGATATAGATGCTCAATGCTTAGCACATGAGGCTTAGTTGGTTCAATACCAGCTACCGGCAATACTGGCTTAAGGCGAGACTGTGTATATTGGTATCTGCAGTGAATTATATCGTGCTTTATGGCCTCTCGCTACAAGATTAGCCTAGATAGTAGATACTACGTCACATGGATATAGATGCTCAATGAGGCTTAGCTGGTTCGATACCCGCTACCGGCAATACTGACTTAAGGCGAGACTGTGTATATTGGTATCTGAGTGAATTATATCGTGCTTTATGACTTCTCGTTACAAGATTAGCCTAGATAGTAGATACTACGTTACATGGATATAGATGGACAATGAGGCTTAGCCGGTTCAATACCCACTACCGGCAATACTGACTCAAGGCGAGACTGTGTATATTGGTATCTGAGTGAATTATATCGTGCTTTATGACTTCTTGCTACAAGATTAGCCTAGATAGTAGATACTACGTTACATGGATAGAGATGGTCAATGAGGCTTAGCCGGTTCAATACCCGGTACCGGCAATACTGACTCAAGGCGAGACTGTGTATATTGGTATCTGAGTGAATTATATCGTGCTTTATGACTTCTTGCTACAAGATTAGCCTAGATAGTAGATACTACGTTACATGGATATAGATGGTCAATGAGGCTTAGCCGGTTCAATACCCGGTACCGGCAATACTGACTCAATTGGCGAGACTGTGTATATTGGTATCTGAGTGAATTATATCGTGCTTTATGACTTCTTGCTACAAGATTAGCCTAGATAGTAGATACTACGTTACATGGATAGAGATGGTCAATGAGGCTTAGCCGGTTCAATACCCGGTACCGGCAATACTGACTCAAGGCGAGACTGTGTATATTGGTATCTGCAGTGAATTATATCGTGCTTTATGACTTCTCGCTACAAGATTAGACTAGATAGTAGATACTACGTTACATGGATAGAGATGGTCAATGAGGCTTAGCCGGTTCAATACCCGCTACCGGCAATACTGACCGAAGGTTTTTTCCGAGTTTTTCCGGCGCCGTTGCCATTATTGCCATAATTGCCATTGTCAGTGTCACTATCACTGTCATCGTCATTGTATTTGTCATCGTCATTATCGTTCGGCTCTTTTAGTAGCCTCGTACGTCGGGCAGAGCTGCCCTAGAACCGAGCCCAGTCGGGGCAAAATGTTTCACGTTGATAAGCACAAAATTTAGTACCTATAGAAGTACCTTGGTCGTTTGTTGTTGCGGGGATATAGACTCAAGTACCAGAATGCGGTGTACTCAGTAAACAAATAAATATAAACACAAAATAGCCCTTCGTAATTTTCAATGCGTGTGTTAAAGTAGCTTTTTTTCTACTTTTCTGGGGTAAGTTGGCCATGACTTATACTTAACTCTAAAAACATGTAACTTATCTTCCAGATTAACTTTATATTTTTAAATGTATGATTTATATCCTTACAATCCATCATTCGAAATGGACGTGTTCGTACTGGGCCTGTCTGTATAACAAGGCAGGTCCACGCGAACCCCCAATAAGCTTGATGTAGCCCAGCCTGAGTTGCGCTCAAGGGGCTATAGTCGCGTCGCGTTAACTTGCAAGGTGTTGTCACGGATTATCTAATAGTGAAGTGACGCGTGTCACAACTATAGTCGCGTCACGTTAACTTGCAAGGTGTTGTCGTCACGGATTATGTAATAGCGAAGTGACGCGTGTGACAACTATAGTCGCGTCGCGTTAACTTGCAAGGTGTTGTCGTCACGGATTATGTAATAGCGAAGTGACGCGTGTCACAACTATAGTCGCGTCACGTTAACTTGCAAGGTGTTGTCGTCACGGATTATGTAATAGTGAAGTGACGCGTGTGACAACTATAGTCGCGTCGCGTTAACTTGCAAGGTGTTGTCGTCACGGATTATGTAATAGCGAAGTGACGCGTGTGACAACTACCCGTCGCGTTAACTTGCAAGGTGTTGTCGTCACAGATTATCTAATAGTGAAGTGACGCGTGTGACAACTATAGTCGCGTCGCGTTAACTTGCAAGGTGTTGTCGTCACGGATTGTGTAATAGTGAAGTGACGCGTGTGACAACTATAGTCGCGTCACGTTAACTTGCAAGGTGTTGTCGTCACGGATTATGTAATAGCGAAGTGACGCGTGTGACAACTATAGTCGCGTCACGTTAACTTGCAAGGTGTTGTCGTCACGGATTATCTAATAGTGAAGTGACGCGTGTGACAACTATAGTCGCGTCGCGTTAACTTGCAGAGGTGTTGTCGTCACGGATTGTGTAATAGTGAAGTGACGCGTGTGACAACTATAGTCGCGTCACGTTAACTTGCAAGGTGTTGTCGTCACGGATTGTGTAATAGTGAAGTGACGCGTGTGACAACTATAGTCGCGTCACGTTAACTTGCAAGGTGTTGTCGTCACGGATTATCTAATAGTGAAGTGACGCGTGTGACAACTATAGTCGCGTCGCGTTAACTTGCAAGGTGTTGTCGTCACGGATTGTGTAATAGTGAAGTGACGCGTGTGACAACTATAGTCGCGTCGCGTTAACTTGCAGAGGTGTTGTCGTCACGGATTATGTAATAGCGAAGTGACGCGTGTGACACCTATAGTCGCGTCGCGTTAACTTGCAAGGTGTTGTCGTCACGGATTATTATGTAATAGTGAAGTGACGCGTGTGACAACTATAGTCGCGTCGCGTTAACTTGCAAGGTGTTGTCGTCACGGATTATTATGTAATAGTGAAGTGACGCGTGTGACAACTATAGTCGCGTTGCGTTAACTTGCAAGGTGTTGTCGTCACAGATTATCTAATAGCGAAGTGACGCGTGTGACAACTATAGTCGCGTTGCGTTAACTTGCAAGGTGTTGTCGTCACGGATTATTATGTAATAGTGAAGTGACGCGTGTGACAACTTTAGTCGCGCCGCGTTAACTTGCAAGGTGTTGTCGTCACGGATTATTATGTAATAGTGAAGTGACGCGTGTGACAAGTGACAACTATAGTCGCGTCACGTTAACTTGCAAGGTGTTGTCGTCACGGATTATGTAATAGCGAAGTGACGCGTGTGACAACTATAGTCGCGTCGCGTTAACTTGCAAGGTGTTGTCGTCACGGATTTTTATGTAATAGTGAAGTGACGCGTGTGACAACTACCCGTCGCGTTAACTTGCAAGGTGTTGTCGTCACGGATTTTTATGTAATAGTGAAGTGACGCGTGTGACAACTACCCGTCGCGTTAACTTGCAAGGTGTTGTCGTCACGGATTATGTAATAGCGAAGTGACGCGTGTGACAACTATAGTCGCGTCGCGTTAACTTGCAAGGTGTTGTCGTCACGGATTGTGTAATAGTGAAGTGAGGCGTGTGACAACTACCCGTCGCGTTAACTTGCAAGGTGTTGTCGTCACGGATTATGTAATAGCGAAGTGACGCGTGTGACAACTATAGTCGCGTCGCGTTAACTTGCAAGGTGTTGTCGTCACGGATTTTTATGTAATAGTGAAGTGACGCGTGTGACAACTACCCGTCGCGTTAACTTGCAAGGTGTTGTCGTCACGGATTTTTATGTAATAGTGAAGTGACGCGTGTGACAACTACCCGTCGCGTTAACTTGCAAGGTGTTGTCGTCACGGATTATTATGTAATAGTGAAGTGACGCGTGTGACAACTATAGTCGCGTTGCGTTAACTTGCAAGGTGTTGTCGTCACGGATTATTATGTAATAGTGAAGTGACGCGTGTGACAAGTCACAACTATAGTCGCGCCGCGTTAACTTGCAAGGTGTTGTCGTCACAGATTATCTAATAGCGAAGTGACGCGTGTGACAACTATAGTCGCGTCGCGTTAACTTGCAAGGTGTTGTCGTCACGGATCGTGTAATAGTGAAGTGACGCGTGTGACAGCTATAGTCGCGTCACGTTAACTTGCAAGGTGTTGTCGCCAAGGATTGTGTAATAGTGAAGTGACGCGTGTGACCACTTCCAACCTAAATCTAGTTGCATCCCGTTCTCCAGCCTCAGGTATTGATTGTAGTGATAATATTGCTCGCATGTTTTCAGACGTGGTGGGGTTGTATTCCATTCACGGTCGGTGCAGTCAATACAGTAGACAATAACAATACAGCTATAGGGCAATCTCGAGGTAAATACCGTTGAAATAGACCGTGAGGAGCGACCGTCTCTTCTCGGAATTTTAGGGGACACCTCGCTTCTTACGGCGTCGCCAGTATACGCGTCGCGCTATAGGTCTCTCACACCAAGAAGTAAGATAGTGTCAGGGGAGTCAGGACCGCCCACAATTAGTTTCCAACTTAAAAAGTGCGAGTAACTAACGTTTTTCCCAATTATCTAGTACAATTTGGTTGCGTTAAGTTTTTTGACGGAAACCTGCTTGCACGTTCTCTTGTGCGTTATCGTCAAAAAACTTACCGCAACCAAATTGTACGAGATATCGAGAAAAACGTCAGTGAAACTAAATGTGGGCGGTCCTAATACTATCTTACTTCTTGCTGTGAGAGACCTATAGTATTCCTATGCTAATGTCTGCACGATCTAGTCACACTCAGACTGGTCACGCTCAGACTAGGCTGAGTGGGTCGCGTTCTGAGCGGCGGCGCGTGGGGTTGTACGCTTATTAAGATTAGATCGAGATAGTTAAAAGTGCATAATCATGTTATTTGTCAATGCAGGGGATTAACTGAAAATGAATGGTTTGAATTGTGTAGCCTCGATTATTGCCAACCGAACGTACACTTCGATGTAAAAAGCAATGTTTTTGACACATGTAGGATAGAATGAACATTTTTGAACTGAGAACTTCAAGAAGTTCTCCACCCTGATGGTGGTTTTCGTGGTTTCCACCATAATACTGGGATGAGTACAAATCGGCCACGACCGTACATAGCATCCACAGTTTGTTTTGGAATTAAATAAGGTAAGCACATGGAAATACTTGACATTTATGTCAGTACAACATGTTTACGCCGGTTTTGACCGAGTTTGTATGTATTGCAATTGCAACAATAAAATAACAAGAATATGTTTTTTTCATAGTATTACCAGTACTTTACAAAAAAAAAATATTATTATATTCCTGAAGAATGAGTATAAAATGAAGACAAACAAGAAACATAAAGGTAATGGTAAGTTGAAAGATTGCAAGGGATAAATAAATATTGTAAAGTACGATCAGGAAATGGGGGGTGGGGGTCTGGAAGAAGTTGTAGAATTTTAGTATGCAGCAGGCTCCAAGATTACGGTTGAAAGTTCCTTTAGCCCGTTCAGTACGTTTATTCTTGATAACGGTATACCTAGTTGTAGCACGCAGGCAAGTTTTAATTTCAATTGCAGTTTCAAGAATACAAAATGCAGATCAACAAAGTGCATTCTGGGAGGATTTTCGAGGGGCTTCGATGTACAGAAAACAATTTTGCATAGCCTTGGGAGTATGTTATCACTCTCGTGAATATTTTCGTTTTGAAAACCCATTTCAACTTTCGAAATTTGTATACGAAAGTTTGATACGTTCAATAAATACATTCGAAAAGTTTAGATATAGTTCCCGATGGAAGGAAAACAATGTTATTCAGGCTATCTCACACTTTTCCATTGATCAGCGCATTTGCTTTGCAGCATGGTTCGTTCATATTATCAAGAGCCCCTATTGCAAATAAATACATAGGTACATAGCCATTGAATACATGTGTACTATTTAAGATGCCAGCAGCTCCATGAATCTGTAGAAATGTGCCACCACATTGACAATCACAGTTGCTTGAGAAACGAAATTTGAAATCTGAAATAAATTCTATGATTTGTTTCCTGAAATCTATGAAAACTGTGCGGTTAACCGATGTGGCAATCGAACTCAGAACCATCCGAATCATATTTCGCTCTCTCAAACCATTTACTGTAGGCTATCTTTCTCCCCAACAGGTCCGTGAAAATGGGATATTTTAGTTTTAGAGTTAATTTCGTCTTTGAAATATTAAATTTTGGTTTTACATTCAGTCAAACTGATATTTTAGCGGTTTTATCCATATTTTCACAAACCAATGTATGTTTGTGAAAAGTTTGAATATGAAGAATGGAATGAG
The DNA here is from genome assembly GCA_945910005.1 of Isoperla grammatica. Classification (NCBI taxonomy): domain Eukaryota; kingdom Metazoa; phylum Arthropoda; class Insecta; order Plecoptera; family Perlodidae; genus Isoperla; species Isoperla grammatica. The sequence continues at coordinate 109,212,354 of OX246738.1, read as the reverse complement.
ACATTTTGCTTCAAGATCTTTTCAAAACTTAGATTGAATAATTGATGTCATAATCTCTTAATATTGTGGATTTAAATAAGCAAAATTATTTAAAGAAAAAAAAACTCGGAATGAAAATTGTATCGTGCTTTTCGTCCTTAAAAACATGAATAATGTGAATTTCGGCGTTAGTCGTCAATTTATACAAATCGATGTTTGGAATTGGGATATTATCTGTTTTAAAATGTATCAATGTATACTCATTTTGTGAAATAAAACTAGTTTTACACAAAATGTCGATATTATCATCTTTAACGAATCATTTACGGACCTCTAGGGCCTATACCTCCTCTACCTCTATGAGCTGATACAGTTTTCAGGTCCTCTAATCTTCGACGAAAGAAATATTCAGATTTTTCTTTTAAAGCTGTGTGATTTGTCTCTAAACGTCTTAAAGGTTATATACTATAGGATTTGATCTTACCATGGCCCGTTTCTGAACAAAATTTAAAATTACAAACACAAAAGGAGGGAATTCTTTGTAACCGTCCACGGACCACTTCGACACCACTCGCGGATAAGGATACCTCTACGTCAAAAACCGTACAAAATTTTCGTTTTAAAATTATAGGCTATCTCAAGAATGTACTAAGAAATCGAAAATATGAATCAACAGCGCACTGTGGTTTGGTAAGCCCTACATACTGAATGCTCTAAATTGTGTCTTGCATTTTAAACAGTATGGTTTTTATATCTAATTAATTTGATTACCTACTAATTATCGATTTAATAATCAAAATAACTACGCTAATGGTTATAATATTCTATTCAGTCTGTAGGGCTTACCAAAACACAGTGCGCTGTTGACTCAGATTTTCGATTTTGTTTTGCAATCTTGAGATATAATTAAAAAATAAAATTTCTCTGCAGTTTTTGACGTAGGAGTACCCTTCGCTCTTAAGAACCGCTACTTTAGGACATCGTGGGGCTCGGCAACTATCCCGGAATTACGACTGTAATATACACGTTGACCTAAATGTTGATTTGAAGTCGTAACAAATTGTACAATATTAACATCTTTCACTGAGCAACTCTTATTTGTTGAGCGAAGAGATATACTGTCTATATATTATCATGAAAGGTGCGTGTTACCCTTACGCGTCGGGTGGTGTGAGTTATGATCGCGTCAGTGTATATTGAGGGGTAATAGAGGGCGAGAAAGCCCACTCTGACACGTGTGCTCCACGTGACATGTTAATTACTAGTGGTCATTTGAGGGTTGTAAATAATTTTAATGGTTACTTTTGTTTATTCATTTTGCTCCGTAGAGCGACTTTGGCCATTGTATCTCTAAAAGTTCATTTTTCACCGCTAGATCGCATCAGCGTGCATGTATTTTTCAAGGTAGGTCTACTTGATTGCCGCCTAGCGGCTAGTCGTATTTTGCTAAAGAGGGTACCTATGGGCATGCTCATAACCCTGCACTGGGCCGTCCTGTCCTTTTATGGGACAGGAAAATAACAATAAACTTGAAATTGCTAGTCGTATAACTCCTTTTTAAATTAAAAACCGCAACAATGAAAAATTGTGTGAAAAATTATGGAAAAGTCAATTGGTCAACAACAACAAAAAACCTAAAACGAGTGCTTCAACAACAACCTTGCGGATGCTGATGTCATAGATGAGTGAGTAGCCAATCAGCGGGTGGCTTTTTCAAATACTGATATTTGGTTGGCCAATGCCTCAACTCATCTACGACGTCAGCAAGGTTGCAGTGGAACGACTGTTAACGAGAATTTGAATTGGACATGGAGCCTCACTAACACATTGTTAAAGTAAAGTCTGGTTAAGGCTCGTCCACACAAAAACATAAGACATAAGATTTAAGGTTTAACGCATAGTCGTAACATTGGAACATAGGAAACACGTACTAACGTTCACACAAATGTTTAAGCATAAGCACAAGCATAAGCGTAAGCATAACGCATAAGAAAGTTGAACAATGTTCAACTTTATGCTTAAACCTTAAAACAACGCACGAAAAACTTGAGTCAAAGAAGCATCTACTTTAAAAGGTTATGACTACCACAGTCATGTAGTGGCCTACGTCACCGAATAATAATAATAATATATATATAATAATATATAGTAATATATACATAATAATATATAGAATAATTCTGTGGCTAGGTGCAAAAAGGGTCAATGTCAGAAAAGTGCTGTTTGAGCTAGGATATGGGTTACTATGTAAAAAACTCCCAGCTTTCGAATGCAAGAACGGCCAATGTCATAGCTAGCCTGTGTAGAAGATGGGGTTTGACATTGGCTAATGACTTATAGTTTTAAAACCGCAAATGTAATTTGTAAAAGGGCCAATGTATGACATTGGCCCTTAAATTTCTTAATTTTCCCCCTCCAAGTTGGGTTTCGATGACATTGGCCTTTTATTATTTTTTCATAAGTTGGTTAAATTGAGTCCATTTCTATAGATGGCGGTGCTTGTAAGGTTATGGTATCCCAGAAGATGGGAGGGGCAGACATTCAAACCACCCTGTCATCAGTGAGGAATCTAAAAACGATGTAAGATCGCACATTAGCAGCTTTCCCGCTTGTGAAAGCCATTGCTCAAGGTCACACACACACACAAAAATTTGAATCCTGATCTTACTATTGCGGAGATGTATCGCCTCTACGGCACATGGTGCACAGAGCAGGGAAAGAAGCCCGTTCATCCGAATATTATGTATAGGGAAATATTCAATGAAGATTTTAACCTCGCATTCCACCAGCCATGTAATGATACACGTGCAAAATGTGACAAATTCAAAGCGTTATTAGGACACATTGATACAATTGAGGCAAAGGCGGAAATTCAATCTGAGTATGACTCTCATCTTACGTTGGCGGAGGAAGCATACACATCCAAACGTGTGGTTAAGGCAAAAAGCAAAAACAATGCAAATGACATAACAGCTTCATTTGATTTTCAAAAATGTCTTCCCACACCTTTCCTCAGAAATGGTGTTGCTTTTTACAAGAGACAACTGTGGTGCTTCAATCTCACAATATATGAAACAAAGGGCCAGGCAAATACACCCATATGCTTGATTTGAATAAACAAACTGGAATTTACCAAACGGCCAATGTCATTTTTACTTATTTTTTTTTTCAAAAGGGCCAAAGTAAAAGGTCAAAATTGACCAGTTTACACTTTTTTTTAGTTTTAGTTTTAATTTATTATTTCAATGTAAATACATAATTAATATCACTTGTATCCGTGGTTCCAGAGAAATAAAGTTGTCCATTAAATGAAAATAACCAAATTATTTTTATTGCTGTTTCATTCAAACCTTAATAACTCAAAACTCACTTTTCTGACATTGGCCCTTTTTGTACCTAGCCACAGAATTATGTTGTACAGTATTCGGCCGCAACCTCCAAAGAACTTCAACGAGTGCCATGCCTTCTCATAAACTCTTTGTGCTTACGTTTGTATGTGTACCGGAGCCCTTATGCGTTAAACCTTAATCCTTAAAACTACGCTTATGCTTATGCTTATGTTTTTGTGTGGACTCGCCTTTACCAAATTAAATGCGTTAAGTATTTTTTTGTTAAGGCTGGTCCACACAGATTTTTAAGACATAATGCATAAGGTTTTAAGACGTTGTTTTAAAAACAACAATGAAAACAACGTCTTAAAACTAAAACTTTGTGTGAACGCCAGTACGTGTTTCCTATGATCCAACTTTACGACTACGCGTTAAACCTTAAATCGTATTGCTACGTTTACAGCTACGCGTTGCGAGCGAAGCGAGGGCGCGAGCTCCAATCACCGGCCGAGTTTCATGCAAAGAAGTTAATAGTTTCACGCAAACTCGGCCACTGATTCGAGCTCGCGCCTTTGCTTCGCTCGCAACGCGTAGCTGTAAGGTCTGTTCGTTTGTCTTACTCCAGAGTAGAGTAAAGCAACTCCGATAACTTCAGAGTCAGAGTAAAAACGTCATCACCTGCTCTATGCTGCTTGGAGTACGTACTCCAGATCATGACAAAAGAACGCCATTTTTAGCAGATAGACAAGCATGTTGTCAACATAACCGCTTCGACGTGACAGTTCTGCTGATTTTTCATCTTTTTGTCGCAATGAATGATGCATTTGAGTTGGAATTGTTTAACGATGACGAGTATGAAAGTTTACTTGTATCGATTTCTGACTCAAGTTCCGACGATGACGTTGAGATGATTATGAGAATTGTAGAAATAGATCAAGAGAGAAATAAGAGAAATACCATAAAGAAGTACTGTGAAGATGTAAGCCCTACGCCCCAGTATTTCTTTATATGCAAAGACCAGCCCTAGGTGCAATAAATGTAGGCCTGGGATGGCCTAGGGCAAAGACTTACATATACCCTGCCTAGGGGATATATAAGACTAGGCCTAGCTTAGCTAGGGCCTATAATAATTTGCTCCATGTCATTTTGCATAGTAAAATAATCACGTTAAATTAATACCTCAATCCTCAATCAAATAATCCTTCAATATCAACGCATTTACATATTTTGTTGACATTGCTTCTTGCCGCTCATCCGCCATTTGTATTTACTCTCCCTACTCTACTCTACTTACACCTCCTCCAGACCCAGAGTAGATATTCGAACTCTAGCTTACTTCGAGTAACTTACTTCGGACAAACGAACACACGCCTCATCTTGATCTGGAGTACCAATTTACAAAAGAACGGCCATAAGTTGCTCTGACTGATCTAGATCAATCAGAGTACGACAAACGAACAGACCTTGTAAATCGACTGTAAGTCTTAAAAATCTGTGTGGACCAGCCCTTAAGTATTTCCGGTTGGCTATGCTGTTCATGCGCCACAACCAAAGATGGCTGCTCTCTTGAATGAAGTCCATAGGAGAACATAACCTAAAACTGCTAAAACCAAGCTTGCACGAAGCCTTCTGTGTAGACTTGCCGTCACTAAACGTTAGAGATTTTGTTTCCAGACTTACCTTTACATGTAAACTGTGTTCAGTTATCCAGTTGATGTCGAAATAATTGGACATAAACACTAGAATATCAGATACACGATTGGACCATATCAACACACATGGGTTGGCTACAGCTACAGGCTTTCACCGGGAAACGTCAGTGTTGACTTTTGACAAAAACAAATTTCACTAGGGGTTTGAAATCATGTTTCGTTTAGCACTAACTGAAAATTCAGTTGTGAAATGAGATATAATACAACATACAAATTACAATGCTTTCGCATTTCACGCATTTTAGTGCAACAATTATTATCCTCTATGACTTTTAATTAGGATATCGCCAACTTGATTCAACTTTGTGAGATATCGCCACGATTCCTTAAATGTCCCCTCCTGTCACCCTTTCTGTACCACAGCACAATCGCCACTATTAATTATTATATTATTATACATTATATTATTAACACTACATAGGTATCGACTCTTGGATGTTCCTAAAAACTGTCAAGACACCTTTTCCACCATACAAACGCCATACGTCACGGCTGTCAAAATCAGTTACATATTAGGTTTGAAAGTTTTTTTTTTATAATCAAATAATTTTTTTTATCAAACATTTGTCACGAAGTTTTGAATGTTTGTCCTGGGTAGGAAATTATGCTTACATTTTTATGTAACGGAAGTGATAAAGATAAAGCAAACCTGATGATAAAAAAAAGTCATTATAATTGATTATTAACTGTTCCGTGAAACACTAAAGCCCCAAACAGAATTGTCTGTATCGGGATTGCAATCAAACTCGTGAAAAAGTTTAACTTACAAGGTTCTTATGGCGCTGTTCACAATACAATACACATGATGTAATGATTGAGCATGAGAAAATGTGCGATTGCAATCCCGATTACAATCACGTTGCCGACAATTGTCGTAAGGGTTGTAGTTTTCATCGTGGAACTAAAACTCCCCACTCGATCAAGTCATTGAAAGTGAAAGTTTATAAAAACGTGCACAACATTATATTAATAGTAGGTTATAGTTCACAGAAATAAATGTCGAAGTGAAACATTCGTATTAATTTTAGACCCGAGTTGTATGGTTCGTGTGATCACGCTATGCGGTCATTGAGTGATATGATACGATCTGGCAACAGCGCCGTGGTGCCCCAGCCTACCGACACAGGATATTACAGTGTTGCGACCTAGTGCCGTGGTTTATGACTTATCTCATGTGATGTCATTGAGTGATATGATACGATCTGACAACAGCGCCCCAGCCTACTGACCCAGGATATAACAGTGTTGCAACCTAGTGCCGTGGTTTATGACTTATCTCATGTGATGCCATTGAGTGATATAATACGATCTGACAACAGCGCCGTGGTGCCCCAGCCTACTGACACAGGATATAACAGTGTTGCAACCTAGTGCCGTGTTTTAAGACTTATCTCATGTGACGTCATTGAGTGATATGATACGATCCGACAACACCGCCGTGAGGCTCGAGCCTACTGACACAGGATATTACAGTGTTGCAACCTAGTGCCGTGGTTTATGACTTATCTCATGTGATGCCATTGAGTGATATGATACGATCTGACAACAGCGCCGTGGTGCCCCAGCCTACTGACACAGGATATTACAGTGTTGCAACCTAGTGCCGTGGTTTATGACTTATCTCATGTGATGCCATTGAGTGATATGATACGATCTGGGAACAGCGCCCCAGCCTACTGCCACAGGATATTACAGTGTTGCAACCTAGTGCCGTGGTTTATGACTTATCTCATGTGATGCCATTGAGTGATATGATACGATCTGACAACAGCGCCGTGGTGCCCCAGCCTACTGACACAGGATATTACAGTGTTGCAACCTAGTGCCGTGGTTTATGACTTATCTCATGTGATGTCATTGAGTGATATGATACGATCTGACAAAAGCGCCCCAGCCTACTGACACAGGATATTACAGTGTTGCAACCTAGTGCCGTGGTTCATGACTTATCTCATGTGACGTCATTGAGTGATATGATACGATCTGGCAACAGCGCCGTGGTGCCCCAGCCTACTGACACAGGATATTACAGTGTTGCAACCTAGTGCCGTGGTTTATGACTTATCTCATGTGATGCCATTGAGTGATATGATACGATCTGGCAACAGCGCCCCAGCCTACTGACACAGGATATTACAGTGTTGCAACCTAGTGCCGTGGTTTATGTCTTATCTCATGTGATGTCATTGAGTGATATGATACGATCTGGCAACAGCGCCCCAGCCTACTGACACAGGAAATTACAGTGTTGCAACGTAGTGCCGTGGTTTATGACTTATCTCATGTGATGCCATTGAGTGATATGATACGATCTGGCAACAGCGCCCCAGCCTACTGACACAGGAAATTACAGTGTTGCAACGTAGTGCCGTGGTTTATGACTTATCTCATGTGATGCCATTGAGTGATATGATACGATCTGGCAACAGCGCCCCAGCCTACTGACACAGGATATTACAGTGGTGCAACCTAGTGCCATGGTTTATGACTTATCTCATGTGATGCCATGTGGTAATTCTTGTCCTGTTCTGAATGGGCAACAATAAATAACTCTATCATCAGTTTTGGTTGTTACAGAAGGCTGATTAAATTTTTGTAGCGATCGAAACCGATGATTACCTTATCGCCACCCATTTATAATCGCACTCCAGAGCGGATCAATCAATCAATCAATCAAACAATCAATCAATCAATCAATCAATCAATCAATCAATCAATCAATCAATCAATCAATCTGTCGCGCCTCGCGTCGACATGTAGCCATATTTACTAAAACAAATACGCTATTATAAATCAATAGTCTTTAATAGTTCAAAAAACTTACATTGCCTGGACCATTCCAACACAAAGAGAGACTAGCAATCAACAATACATAGTTGCTAGGCAACCATCTGATCCATTCACAGTGATCACCGCCACCTCAGCCTCCCTGTCTCCTAGCCAAGGTCAGTTGTATTTGAGGGGCCGTGATCACTGTGAATGGATCATATGCTTGTGGATATGACACAATCAATCAGGCATACAACCTACCACCTCTCTTCACCTCAGACCTCACCCGAAAAGCAAGAGTCACCATTCCATCACCCTCTGACCAACTGGAAAGTATATTTTATGATAAAGATGGCTTTCGTACCCCAGTCACCTCGGCCAGGCGCAAGAGGTCACTGCAACCGGATCAAAGCAAGATTCCATCTGATCAGATTTTAAAGTGTTCTTTGTTTATTGATTCAATGCCATCGGGCCTGTGTACATTGTATATGAATGCATCTGATGACCTTTTTGGAGTAGCCATTGTATCCAAGCCACACAACTCTAGTTTACAATGATAAAATAGTGTTTTCTTGTGTTACCCTGGGTTATAATAGTGTTTCAATGTCATAATAAAACCAGAATGCACATTGTTATCATATTTTCAAGGTCCTTATTAATATCAACATGATCAAACGGATGCGTCGAGCTTGCGTGATGTTCCTATCTATGTCCCATCCAAGGAGGTTATATAAAGCACTGGAGGGGCGCTGGCCTCTGTTGCAGTGAAGCCAGTTTTGCGGCACGCGGCCGAGCGGCGGCCATATTGGTACTGGAAGGATTTCAATGCATGCATCTTTCCCCGCCCCCTCGGCAGCCCCCCGCACGTGACTTTTTCCATGATGTGTCGCTACAGTTTTCGGCGCCCGGCCTTTGGCTACTCGTGGGTATTTTTTTCGACTTTCCACCCCCACCCCTTCACCCCCTCACGACGTGTTTTATCTCGTCAAGTGTGCGATTTCGGCGCTCTCGTTTTGCGGTAAAAATTGTAAAAAATTCAAATGTTTTTTTGGGAATTTTTCGGATGCTCTTGATCGCAAGTCAATTGATTGGCGCATCTTTTTGTAAGAATTTTATGAATTTTAATGGTCCCTTTTAAAAGTTACGGGCACTCAAACTCGAAAAATTTGCGAAATTTGGATTTGACGGATCTGGTACGTTTTTAACGCGTCACATTCAAACGGCTCTGCCCGTCGAACCAAACGAGATATAACGTTCGTTTTTGTTTCGTTACCAACGCTTACCATCTGGGTAACTGGAATTTGAAAATTTTTTAGATTCGTCCCAGAACTTTCGTCAATCAAATTGTGTACATTTGGTAAAGTGCGTTTTCAAAAAGCGCGTGTAACACTTTTTTTCCACATTTTTTCTTTGAAAATTTTCTCGACTTTTTCATTTTGATAAATAACCACTAATCTTGATTATTAACGAAGCGATTTTTTAATTTCGGCCCGGATGCTTAGTTATGGGCACTTTTCCATTAATTCTACACGGTTTCAGTTTTGATTTTTTTGCGTCAAGTTGGTACTTTCGAAATGGGTTTTTCTTCTTTAAGCCAAAGCAGAACCCTTGATCGTACAGGGGCATGAAAAAACATTTTCGAAAAGTCACCCCTTTACCGAATGACAGATGTTCCCGCAACGCACTTTTCACGGCGTTAAGAAAACACGCATACAAAAGTTTTGTGTTTGTATATTAAAAGGGATTTTAATATGCCATCCAACATACATTTGTGATTAGTATTATTAAATGCACATTTGTCTATCCGAAAACGTTACGTTAAAAAATTAGACTTTACGGGTGTCCGAGTTACGGTGCTTTAACGGATTTCACGCGTAGCCGTTTTTTGTCGGAATTTGTCTTTGGGAATTTTTCAAAGTCTTAAAAAAGCATGTTTGAATTTTTTCTAATTATCGTTTTCCGTTTTACCGTGTCCGAGACTATTTTTGACATATTGAATGTACCCGGACGTACCGGGCACGTACCGTCTTCGTATTTTTGTAATTTTAATTTTTAATTTTCAGTTTTGAACGTCCCCCAAATGTCCCGTTTTGAAATCGGACAACCCGTTTTGGTATCATTAAAAAGAGCGTTTCAATACCTTTCAGTACATGTGCAGTTTGTTGACGTCACACTTACCGGGACGTACCGGAAAGCTTTTGTACGTGCAAAATTCAACTTTTTTGTTTTTGACCACCCAAATAACGAATTTGTTATGAGTTTTTTCGGAATTTTTCGTCGGAATAACTTTTCTCTATTCTTTATTAAACATGTTTAGTTTTTAATTTATCGAAAAAGCTCAAAACACGACGACGGGGGGGTGCCGTATACATTGATGTAATCTGAAGATAATCAATTTCGACACTCACATTTGTCTTTGATGGCTTATTGTGGGTGTCGTAGATACTTGAGTGAAGAAAGAAACTTGAAAATTGTGTGATTTTGAAAAAAGAAAAAAGAATAAGTGTACAAAAAGTACATGTACCATGTAAAACTGTCGTGGATACTTGAGTAAAGAAAGAAACTTGAAAATTGTTGGTTTCGAATCGCTGACCCATATGGCACTGGACGCTTGAACTCGATATACTATGCTACAACATTGGGCAATTTATTCGTTAAGTATCGTGTAACACGGGCGCGTATAAAAAGTCCGGGTTGATCTTTTTTGGTGAATTAAAGATATCGTATATTTAATATTGAATCACGCTTTCTAAAAAAGTTGACACGAAGTCTGTAAGTCATATTGGTCGCCCCCGTTAAAGCACCGTAACTCGGACACCCGTAAAGTCTAATTTTTTAACGTAACGTTTTCGGATAGACAAATGTGCATTTAATAATACTAATCACAAATGTATGTTGGATGGCATATTAAAATCCCTTTTAATATACAAAAACAAAACTTTTGTATGCGTGTTTTCTTAACGCCGTGAAAAGTGCGTTGCGGGAACATCTGTCATTCAGTAAAGGGGTGACTTTTCGTAAATGTTTTTTCATGCCCCTGTACGGGCAAGGGTTCAGCATCGGCCTAAAGAAAAAAAACCCATTTCGAAAGTACCAACTTGACGCAAAAAAATCAAAACTGAAACCGTGTAGAATTAATGGAAAAGTGCCCATAACTAAGCATCCGGGACGAAATTAAAAAATCGCTTCGTTCATAATCAAGATTAGTGGTTATTTATCAAAATGAAAAAGTCGAGAAAATTTTCAAAGAAAAAATGTGGAAACAAAGTGTTACACGCGCTTTTTTAAACGCACTTTACCAAATGTACACAATTTGATTGACGAAAGTTCTGGGACGAATCCAAAAAATTTTCAAATTCCAGTTACCCAGATGGTAAGCGTTGGTAACGAAACAAAAACGAACGTTATATCTTGTTTGGTTCGACGGGCAGAGCCGTTTGAATGTGACGCGTTAAATACGTACCAGATCCGTCAAATCCAAATTTCGCAAATTTTTCGAGTTTAAGTGCCCGTAACTTTTAAAAGGGACCATTCAAATTCATAAAATTCTTACAAAAAGATGCGCCAATCAATTGACTTGCGATCAAAAGCATCCGAAAAATTCCTCAAAAAACATTTGAATTTTTTACAATTTTTACCGCAAAACGAGAGCGCCGAAATCGCACACTTGACGTGATAAAACACGTCGTGAGGGGGTGAAGGGGTGGGGGTGGAAAGTCGAAAAAAATACCCACGAGTAGCCAAAGGCCGGGCGCCGAAAACTGTAGCGACACATCGTGGAAAAAGTCACGTGCGGGGGGCTGCCGAGGGGGCGGGGAAAGATGCATGCATTGAAATCCTTCCAGTCCCAATATGGCCGCCGCTCGGCCGCGCGCCGCAAAACTGGCTTCACTGCAACAACCAGGTAAACATAGGCCACCGCCCCTCCAGTGCTTTATATAACCTCCTTGGTCCCATCTATGCCCTGACACTGATTTCATTGTATTGATACAACATTACAGATGACTGTGTCTAGTTTTAATTTAACCTTGGCGTCCGTATTCCTACGGTCATTACTATAGTCTTTGGCGGTCAGTACTCAGTACTATGGTCTTTGGCGGTCAGTACTATAGTCTTTGGCGGTCAGTACTCAGTACTATAGTCTTTGGCGGTCAGTAGTCAGTACTATAGTCTTTGGCGTTTTTTTTTATAGTCTTTGGCGGTCAGTACTCAGTACTATAGTCTTTGGCGGTCATTACTATAGTCTTTGGCGGTCAGTACTTTAGTCTTTGGCGGTCAGTAGTCAAAGAATGTAAGACAGAATATTGTGTGGGTAAAGAGGATCGCATTTTGGGGCGAACACACTCCAATTTACTCCTCAGTGGCTGCAACATCAGAACAAAGGCAAACTACATTAACATGAAACTCTGTCTAGTATTTATGTCTGCGAGTCTGGTGATGGTGCTTGTGGTAAGTTCAGAGCTAAATATTTATGTCTTGCTTTAATTTTGCTACCGATCTTAAGCCAATCAAAGACATGTGCAATGTTATGTTATCTGTGTCGATTTCGATTGATTATTTGATGTAGGGGGGTGTTTGGAGGAAAGAGACAAGTAGGACGTAACGGGCGTGGAAAGGGAAAGGGGAAGACGTAGACTATTTTTTGTCTGGCTTCTGCCCCTCGATTGATATTTGGGCTTTACGTCTCATATTTTTGCAACTTGGCTAATCGAGACGATGAGTTGGTGAAATATGAAGATGAAATAGGGGGCTGTTTGGAGGAAAGGGGCAAGTAGTAGGGCGGGGAGGAATGGGAAAGGGGGAGGAAAAGGGTTGTCATGGTGGCCCTATATACCAGAACCATACGCTTCCGCCGGCATAGCTGCCGGAATCATCATAGCATGCACACCAGTCCACCACGATAAGGTAGCAGTGCCTGGACAGTTTTCAAATGTTATATAATGCATGTCATTGATGTATACACGGTACGATGGCTTTCTAAATTAGCCTTGATTTTACATTATTAACTGTTGTCATTTAGATTTAGAGGACATTGCTGAGAATCTACAAAGGGTTCTTGACAGTTTTTAAATGTTATATAATGCTTGTCATTGATGCATACACAATACGATGGCTTTCCAATAAACCTTGATTTTACATTTCTAACTGTTTTCGTGTAGATTTAGAGGACATTTTGGGAATCTACCAAGGGTCCTAGAGTTTTTTAAAATTGTATATTGCACAACACAAACCTCCAACCGCAACAATATCAAGGTTCTTAGAGAGGCTACCTTCAGTTTGTCCTTGATCCTTGTGATATAAACTGTGATAACTCCAGCGCACTGTTATGCTATCAGCCTATGGCGTCACAGCAGAGGAAACAACACGTGGGAAATAAAACAAAACACATTTTCATGTGAGGCAATCAAAATATCACGTGACATAAATAACCACCTGTAACTTGTTCACAGTTTTGTTCTATCAAGCTACTCAACTCTTTGTAAGAGGTAATTATGTAGATCTGCAACAATGTAGCAAAGCAACTATTGGTTATGATATGAAATAAACATTTTTGAGATACCATATGAAGTCGGCGTCGCAATGATATATTTACCGGGGAGGGGGGGGGGGGGAGGGTGAGGGGGGGGGGGGGGTAAAATATGCACTATATATCCGCTTGTAAAAAGTGTCTGGGGAGCAAAAGCCCAGACGTAGCTATTTTACTTTCTCGCTGCACCTATATTGTCTTCTGTATTGTTTGTGATCCCTCTAGTCTCTCCAAAGCTCACATAACCTAATGATAAGTTTTCTTAGTTTTACAATTAAGCTCTAATACGGGAGGTTGCCGGTTCGATACTCGCTACCGGCAATCATGACTAAAGTTTTTTCCGGTGTTTTCCTTGATCAAAGGGCGAATGCTTGGATTGGCTCATATTAACTGCCTTCGGACATTCCTTTACCAACTCTTCCAAATGCCGCAGTAGCTAGTTAGTGACCTGGGCCCGGATTCACAAGAGGTCCTAAGTCTTTTTTTGGTATTATCTTTAAGACCGGCCTAACTTTGAACCGCTTATAAAACCAGAAAAATATCTTAGAATAGATTTAAAAACATATCATTGGAAAGTTCATTATGTCCTTGTTCTCACCAGGAATAAGTAACTTTTCATAAGATCTGAGTCTAGTTTTACAAGAGGTTCAAAGTTAGGCCGGTCTTAGAGATAAGACCAAAATTAGACTTAGGACCTCTTGTGAATCCGGGCCCAGGGCTCTCATTCCAGTACGTTGCTAGGCGTAAGATGCAACTTTGTCTGGGTTATGGAATAGGGGGCTACTTTGCAAACGGCTAAAACTGTTCTGGAATGAGGGTCCAGAAAACGGTCATGACTTCTCCCTGGACAAGTTTCCTACGAAAACTTATTTTTAATTATATTTATTTATTTATTGAATGTCTATCCTATACTTTTATAAAAACTGATTTACAAAGGAGGACTTTAAATAAAACTAGGCTATGCAAAAAATTATTAATAATAATGAAATTATAAATAACAATAACAACAAAAACAAAACAAACTACTGTACTATATAAAAATAAAAAAATCAAGAACAAGAAAAAATAATTGGGAAATGAAATAAAATCAAATCAAGTGGAAATGCAACATAAATAATAAAAATTAAAGTGTGTAAATAAGAGAGAACATGTAAAAAATTATATATATAAAACTATATATTATTATATTGTGTGTTGCAGGCAGTGCAGGGAGAAAACACGACGGAAACAGGGAACGGTACAGAAGTGCCCCACACTATTCATAAGAGGTGCCTGGGAGCTTTGCTGCTCTCCTTCAGCCTGGCCGCCAATAACGTCTCCCGCTTCAGGTTCCTGACTGCGCCCGGGTACGGCACAAACAGGTCAGCTGCGCTCAAGCTGCCGGCTCAACTGCCAGCTAAACTGCTGACCAGGCAAGCGTACGAGGCGCAGCTGCTCAAGGCTCATTGCAACAGTCTACGTGTCTTCAAGAGCTGGTTGTGTTTATCTATAACAACAACACGCCCACTTGGCTAGACAGCCAGACAAGATACCTTTATACATGTTACTGCCATTCAAAATATATGAATATTATAAAAACTCTCACTGCAATGATCCTCCGATCCACAAAGCAGGGTTGTTTTTGGAGATGCACCATCCTAAACCCTAAAATTAACTTCATTTTTAACCCTTCTTTCAATAACCACAAAATTGTGTTCACTGAAGGCCTGAAGTAGTTTAACAAATAAGAACATTATTGTCCTTTGAAACAAGTGTAGCTACTTTGTCAGCCCTTTAACATACTATTTTATTACCTATTTTAGAATTAGTTATATCTTACTTTAGATTGATTGCTAGTATTAGTTACCTTATTAGTTAGTTAGTTAAATAATTAATTGGTTATTTGTTTAGAATTTTGATACTTGTTTAGATTTAGATACACACAATGTAAAATGGTCTATGGCTGTATTTGTGTTGCTAATAAATAAATAAATAAATAAATAAAAATAAATAAATTAATATTTTAATTAATAATTAATAAAATAATACTGACAAATGAGTCACTTAACGTAATTATTATGGATATGCCACAATACAATACTTATAGTTTAGACAGTAAGAAACCTACAATGGATAAACGGCCATCGAGCACTTCCCGAGATAATAAAGCTTGTTATAGTTGAGACACTGTAAGAATGACGGCCCCCTCCTTATCCCCTCCACTGCTACCCGACCCCCTCATCCCCGTGAAATAACAAACTGAACAACTGAAACAAACTGATTTTCAAGTACGTATTTCATTTTGTCAGGTTGTCACGGAGTTGAGGGGGGTCGGGTAGCTGTAGAGGGGATCGAGGGGGCCGTCATTCTTACAGTTTCTGAACTTTAGCTCATTACTGTGCACGGCATTTAAAAAAGTTACAATTAAATTATTTATCATATTTGAGCTCTTATATGGAGGCAGTTTCGGTCATTTCAAAAGAGATAAACTTCAAACCCGCTTTGTGGATTTGGGCTTGGGCCCAACTGTACTACAGAAACATTGTGAAGTGAGTTGTACCAAAAACAACCTTCGAAATACTCTTCATCGGCCCAGCTACTACGGTAGGGTACTAATGTTGAGATGAATCGTTGATAGCGCCTTGAGTACCCGATCCCCGTAGTAATTGAATTAACAAAAACAAATATTGTATTTATATAATCTATCATGAGAAATATGACTTTAATTTTGTCTTCAAATTAATTTTATATTATACACCTTTGGATTTAATTTCATATTAAACGGAATCTTTATCCCCCAATCAAGAAGTCGTTTGCCGTTTTGAGGCATCTTGCAAGTCAACAGGTCAAGAATGAATTCAACTGATGAACAAGCCACAGGTTGTCAACAAAATAACGTTGCTGATATATGAAGGAAAAAGTTGTAACCATGGAGACCCACCAATTCAAGTTTCGGCATCACATGCAAGAAGCCTCGTCAATTCTAAACAAGGTGAATCCTCAGACATCTCATGGGCCGTGAAATTACTAATGGGGCAAATAAGCATCAGATCATGGTAAATCCATGATCAGATAGAATATCTCCTTATAAAAAACAACAAGGAACGCCTTTTAAAAACGGTAGAAGTTAATTTGGATATTTATTAAAAGGTGAATCCACGATAGTCTGTGAGATTTTGTGTGTTGCCTGTCACGGGATTGTCGTAAAGATGCCTCTCTTACACCGGGGGGGGGGGGGGGAGGGGGGGGGGGGCTATTACTGAAAGCTGTCCCGGTGACATAACTGACTGTGATATCTACGTATTTATCACTAATTGCTATTGGCTGATTGTTTGCCATTCAATCAGCCAATAGCACACGAGACTCAATTGAGGTGGTTGTGCCATCACAGGGTGCATAAACAATGTGTTGCTAGGCAACTCCATTGTTGTATCTTTCTTTGATTGGTGCATATTCAATTTTTGTCCGAAACAAAACACGGCCACACGGCTATTTTTTTGGAATCGAGGCTTGTGCTATAGGGAGTATTCACGTGACGTCACATCGGCCATATTGGAGGCCACCTATAGTACGATTTCAAGTTTCATTTAGCTGTCAATAGAAAACGAATAATATTTTTTTACGGGGAAATATGAGAGTTTGAATACGTATATCCCCCGATAAAGTGTACGAAAATATTATTGTATGATTTTGTAAACGATTAAAAGAGTAATCGAGACAAAAGAGTTTGTTTCTGTTGATTTTAAGTAATAATAGCCAACCAAAAGTTAGAAACCAAGTAAGCAAACCGAAAGTTAGAGAACAGTTGAAGTTGCATCAAACGTCAGCTAAAACATAGTAACAATGAACTACCAATCACATGCCATTGTGGCCTCCAATGTGGCCACCATGCGCAATATGTGAATACACCCTATATAGCAAGTGGTGCCAATAAAGTCACCTCGCATAGGTCGCTGCAACCGGATCAAAACAAGATTCCATATGATCAATTTTCAAAACGTTCTTTGTTCATCATTGACTCAATGTCACAGCGGTATGAAGGCTTTTATGACCTTTTGAAGTACGTATCCATCCATGGCCAAACTTCTGTACTTCACAGATCACAATGAAAGAAGATAGACAGTCTGTTTGTATTTCCTCGGATTCCATTGGGCCAATGTCACAGTAACATGCGAGTGTACGTTATGTTCATATTTTGAAGGTATCAACAACACATCAAACGGAAGCATCGCTGTTACAATCGTTCTCCCATCAGCTAGATAGACCTTCTGTATTGCCCGACACTGATTTCATGTATTGATAATATTGTCACAGATATGTGTAGTTTTTAGCCTTGTTGTTTCTTCTCACTAGGCCATTCATTATTCTGACCTTAGAGTCAACTATGCAGTCCAGAATGGTAGGTTAATAAAGAGGAGCGCATTTTGGGGCGATCACACTTCAATTTACTCCTCAGCGGCTGCAGCATCAGTAAAAAGGCAAACTACATTAACATGAAGCTGTGTCTAGTGTTTATCTCTATGAGTCTGGTGATGGTGCTTCTGGTAAGTTAAAAACTAAATATTATTTCTGTATTGCATGAATTTGTTAGCGTACTATACAAAAGTCAATCAAACATTACAAATGTTAAAGTATTTATGTGATTGGTGCAATGTGATGTTTACTATTAGCTTGTTTAGTCAAAATAAACACGTTATTGAAGACATTATCGCAAAGCTCTGCAAAAGATGTGACATAATAACGGTGAAACAATCTATTGTATATATCAGCAACCTGGAACCAGAGTCCCAATGTATTTTCTGTCACAGAAAAACAGCATTCTCGTAATGTAATAATAATATGTTGATTGTTGATATTGAAATATTAGTATTTATTTTATATACACAACATAAATTGTACAATCCCACATGATTGTGTGTTTTGATAAAACAATCAAAACACAACGTTAAACGGAAAATCAGTATAAAACATACCTACAGGAAATCAAAACAAAAATTTACATAAACGAACCAGAATTACAACTTAATAACTTAAGGTAAATAACATAGAGCACATAGGAACAATAATGACCGCATCAACTTGTTCCATATGCCACTGCATTAAAGAAGACTAACAAAAAATAACTTTTTTAGAATTTTTTTTTAGAAAAATGTATTCCTATTGAATAGAAGTTTATGCCACGCGTACGAATGTGGCTATCAATAAACAAACAACCTATGAATATAGGCCAGGTCAAGGTTCATAGGGAGGCTACCTTCGGTTTGTCCTTGATCCTTGTGATATAAACTGTGATTACTCCAGCGCACTGTTATGCTATCAGCCTATGACGTCACAGCAGAGGAAACAACACGTGGGAAATAAAACAAAACACATTTTCATGTGAGGCAATCATAATATCACGTGACATAAATAACCACCCGTAACTTGTTCACAGTTTTGTTTATTATCATGTCGCTCAACTCGCTAGATATCAGATTGTAACAAGGCCGACAACAATGTAGCAACTTTTGATTGTGATATGAAATAACAACTTTTGAAAGAAAGATTAAACGATTGTTTGGATGCCGCAAGGATATTTTCAATCTCATATTATTTCCAATGCTCCAATGTCACCGTTTGCACTTCGGTCATATAGATGGATAAATTAAGTCAACTTCCAAATTTAAAAACATCCCATAGCCCTAACCCAGAATTGAACCCTGTACTTTCTGCATTGGAGCAGGAACAAACTCACTGGACCAACGAGGCACACAAAACCTTTCCTTTACGATTCAATCCAAGGTCTAGTCTTGATCCCAGTTAGGTCGTCGCAGTCCGTAAATGGAGGAAACGTGGAGGAAAACAAATGAGGTGATCTGTCAAAATAACTGATGTTCTAAAAACACAAAATCACAACATTTTAAAACTTTTAATTATTGTGTTCTATGAAAATTCTACGGCGTATATTAATTTATAACAGCTGTTTTTGTAGTGGGCAACAATAGTGATTTTGGATCTTTTGCGACAACGTAACTTGGGAGTTCGACGAGCCTCCGCTAGGTGGAGATCAAACAACTAATTCATTACATTATGCTTTCGTCACAGGCGAGGTATTCGTAGCCAATCAGCGATCGTTATCTGCGCGCGCTTGTCTCGGGCGGTTCGCTGGTTGGCTATGAATGCCTCGCCTGTGACGAAAGCATGTGTAACGTAGTCTTGGGTTGCCTATAACTTATTAATAAAAACACTGTAGGACTTACACAGTTAAAATTGTTTCGATGTTGTTCAACATCACGTCACGCAATATTTCGACAGCTGCTCTGCAAATACAATATTGCGTGAACAACATCGTCAATTTTTTAACTGTGTAAGTCCTACAGTGTTTTTATTACATATTTTCCAGTTAACGAGCCTGTTTTTTTAAATAATATAACTAATTAATTAATCAAATAACAATCATATTACCAGTGTACTGTGTATTGTAGGCAGTGCAGGGGGACAGCACGAAGCAAACAGGGAGAAATGTGGGAGCGGCCACTGGACAGAAGCGATGCCTGGGAACGTTGCTGCTCGCCTTAGCTCTGGCAGCCAATAACGTCTCTCTCTTCAACTTCTTCCTGACAGCGCCCGGCTACGGCACAAACAAGTCTGCACCGCTCAAGTTACCCAAACTGCCCGTTAAACTGCTCGCCAGGCAAGCGTACGAGGCGCAGCTGCTCAAAGATCAGTGCAATAGTATGCGTGGCTTCAAGAGCTTGATGTGTTTATCTACAACAACTACAACAACAACCACCACACCCCCTGCCTAGGTAACAGGGCGTTGTGGCGGGAGAAACGGGAACTGTGTCAAACGATTGGATAATAACCGACGCTGTTTGCAGATAATTTTACTCGCTATTGGATTGCATACATTCATATCAAATAAGTTTTTAAAATTTGGTATAGATACTTTTTTCAAATAAAACGTTTGGAGATCAACAATAATAACAAGGTGTTAAGCTCGGTTTACATAATTATTTAAGGTTTAACAAAATTAAATCAAGCCAAAAGCATTATGGCGTTTACACGTTAGCTCTTATACTTCTTACAATATTTGTAGCAATTATGCTATTTGGAGGATTTCAAGAGTTTTAATTGGTCGTTGGCATGGAGAAAACAAGCTATTCGACGAATAAGTAGTTAAATTGGGACATTGTAAGACTGGACCTTAAAATTATTAGCCCAGCCAATGAGAGGCGACGTTTTATAAATCCGGCCAATGGTAGCGATCCTAAGTAAAACAGTTAGGAAAATAAAACCTTAAATCATAAATCTTAAATAAGTGTGTAAACCGACCTTTATAATTTGGTTTTAAGAAGCGAGATGGTAAATAGTTTTAAATTCCAAAAAGATTTGAAAAATACGTCATGGATCGTTTTTGGAGGGGGAAAGTAAAAATTTCCATCTTTAAAAGCCAATATAATTGGAACCATGCGCTTCTCAGACATAAAAATTATATCCACTTTAATTTGGGATAACAGTATATCGTTTTTAGCTACTCTGAGCAATGTTAGTGTGTGACAATAATTACATGTATTGTTTTTAAATGTAAGACATTAGCCTTGGTAAATTATTTGTACATCCTTAGAAATTATGCACAATTTTAGATAAGTTTCTTCACAGAAGACGACGAAATGCCCAAAATGCTAAACATGATAGAGTAAAATTAGTCTTAAAAAACTTTACCTTGTCTTTCAAGTTTTTATTCTCAGTTAATTCGCTCATCATACTCGGCCTATGAAAGAGAGAAGAGACGACTCCTTTTAAAATGCTTCTTTTATGGTTTGAGTGTATGGTTCGTTCATTGTCTCGCCAGGTCTCAGAAAAAGTTAATGACAAGTCTAAACTTTTTATGCTGAGATTATGACCTACTGAGTTTCTTCTCAAGTGTTTTCTAGGCCACACAGTATTTAAGCGTATGAATATGGTAACTTACTGTTGTCACTTCTTATGTTATTACTATTGTTACTTATTGTATGTTGTATAGCGTTCGTGAGATACGACCAGAGGTAGGTATTGTATGTGTGCGGAAATGGAAAAACAAATTTAAAAAATAAATGTTAATTTATTTTTAACATGAAACCGCCGATTAGGCCAACAAAAACGAAATATTCTTTTTTTACAACCAATGTCTTCCTCTGGATGCTCCTGTTAGATTATTATTATTATAATCTGCAAGTACACAGCAATGTATCTGTATGAAGATACCTAAAAATACCGAAATGAACAAAATCCGTAAATTTAAATTCAGCATTCGAATTAATTTCACCACAAATTCACTGCTTTTGTGGATATCAAAAACGTAAATTTTCATTTATTTTCACCTCAAATACCTATACCTATGGCTATGACTAAAACTGTTAACTTTTCGTAGGAACCACTCTCTCAGCCTCAAAGTAAAGGGGGTAAATTTTAATTACTGTCGAAGATTTTACGAAATTTCGTTTATGATGTAACAAGCAACAGCTGCACAGGTCATACTAAGTATCTGTAAGATCTAGTTGAGATACTGAAGAGTTATCAAATGTCTAATCATTAGAGAGGGAAAACTTTGGTGCCCCCCCCCCCCCCTCCTCCCCCCAGTCGGGATTGGATTTCACTCAATTAGTTGAGTTGGTTCGTTGCAGACTGAAGTCGCTCACATTTTCAAAGGAAATCTTGATCTGAAAAAAAGACAAATTCGTTTTTTGCTTCACGTTAAGAGTAAGGGTACCTCTACGTCAAAATCCACACAACATTTCATTTTTAAATTAAATCTCAAGAATGGACTCCGAATTCAAAAATCTTAATCAACAGCCTACTGTGGTTTTCATACTAAATGTGTCTCACGTTATTAGGATGGTTTTTATTTCTAATTAATTTTATTACAAATTATCGATTTAATAATCAAAATAATTATGCTTATGGTTACAATATTTTTTCAGTCTGTAGAGTTTACCAAAACACAGTTCGCTGTTGACTCAGATTTTCGATTTTGAAACTTTTCTGAGGTTTTTGACGTAGAGGTATAAACCCTTCGCGCAAACAAAGTACCGTGCTTTACATTACTTTACTTTACTTTACTTTACCTAGATAACTTCTTACTTATGTTACTTATTAGTATTATTTATTACTATTTTACATATCTGAATCATAGGACGTTAGGTTACACCAGCTCACACACATGGCAGCACACAAACCCCGATATCTAAAAAGTAAATAATATATCAGTTAGTTACATAATTACACTGAACCAGCTTAAAGATCGTGAACAGTATTGCAATATACACAAATTAAAACATTTTTTAGCGAAAACTAAAATATATAAATAAATTTTAAAAATTAATTTATAATTAATCAACACTATCTCACCAGATGCGCACTGGAGCTTTTCTAAGTAAAAGTCACTTTCTTTTTAAAATGTTAAAACATTTCATTTAAACTCACAAGTTTAATAATTAAGGAGAGAGTTAAAAACAGCACGGGATGCAATGCAAGGATTCACACAGCAAGCAGATGGTACTTAAACTCTAGTTGTTGTTGTTGTTGTTGTTGTTTGTGTTGGGAGAGTAGCCAAATAGAATAGCTGCACAGTGTTGCATGTTATCTCTATAAGCAATGCACCGAACATAAGCAGTATTAGACCCGTATGCACATGTTGCAACACTGCGGCTTAGTGACAGCTAAGCTAAGGGGTAGGTTGACTGTTTGGTCTAGTTGTGCAACCCATTTCAATATGTGGGTCGCCATGGTTTAAAGCACGGCTCGTTTCACATGATCGTGTTCACTTGATTCGGGATGCAGAGCTTTTTCAAAATGTCTACCTTAATTTAATAAGCCAGACTTATAACACATTCAGAAAACATAATATAGTCTTACGGATTTCATTAACACTACTGCCAGATCAGAATTCACCAAACTTTTTAATCGGCCGATTTACTAATCACACATTGGTTACCATGGTTTTAACAAACATTGTATACAAAACGCATGGTGGCTTCTACCGGGCGCCATTTTTAATCTCCGATTAAGGGAAAATCGTCGGATTAAAGTTTGGTGAAACTGCCCCAAAAATACAAGTTAATCTGCAGAATTATTTATAAAATGATGATGATAAGAAAGATGGATGCCTTAGCTAAACTTGTACCACACTATGGGAATGATAAATATATTTTAAGTATATATACATTTAATTTTACCAGTATTTACATTAGCAGACCCTTTAGAACAATTAAAAAATATTTAAATGATCACTTTCAAAATTTCTAATTTGATTGTGCATAACCTCCCTTATTCTTTATAATAAAACTTTATTTGTAACTAATAATTATTTTTCGCGTTTGTAACTAAATTGGTTCTGCCGTATGGCTCATAATGTGTCAATTGTGACTTGCAAAACTTTTCATGCTCCCATGTTTATGAGTGTCAGGACCTACAAAAAAATTACTAAAATAAATATTTCTTCAGACGCATAAATAAAAACTAAACCAACAGTTTCCTTTTAGATTTAGACACATACCCACTAATAAATACAGAAAGCTGTCAACTCTACACTGAACTTGAGTGAAATTTATCGATGTTTTGAACATAATCTGTCCCGTTGCAGCATTTCTCGCTAGGGGGTTTCGTATTGCGAATTAGCGACTATTTGAATTGGATCAACTTTTCACTGTCGACAACGATGATTGCGTGATTTAACCAACTTGCTGAATCAACGAGCCTTGAAGCCCAAAGTTGGTTACTGAACCTCGCATATGTCCCTAGTGAACACTTAACATATTGAAATAAAACATTGGTTTTACACCATATTTATGTTAATTTTAACTTGTTTACCATTCCTCTCTTATTGGCCATCCGTAAATTTGTTTTAAACTGCACTTTATTATTTTCTACTTTCTGTCAGACCTTTTCGTATCCATTAAACTTGTATCCTAGATCCAAAACTATAAATAAAGGAGACATCCTGTGACAGAATAGATTTCCACCAAGAATTTTAACGCTGATGTCTTTCTAAAATGAAAACAGGGATTATACTCGGCACCTCCACCAAATGTCTATCTGAGATAGTTTTGGTTCTTGTCTACTACCAAGAATCACAACAGGGATTCTACCCGGCACCTCCACCAAATGTCTATCTGAGATAGTTTTGGTTCTTGTCTACTACCAAGAATCACAACAGGGATTATACTCGGCACCTCCACCAAATGTCTATCTGAGATAGTTGTGGTTCTTGTCTGCCACCGAGTTGTCTGTCTCGTAGGCCTATAGAAGATCATTTTCTTAAAGTAATTTTAAATAACAATTATTTTATAAAATTATAAAATCATAAATTATAAAATTATTTTAAAATTATAAAATTATTTGATAAATTGTTATCAACCATTAACAAGATATACAAATTAATACAAATAATAATGTATAAGAGTAATTGAACGCTAGTGCTGCTAATCAAAAAAAAAGAAAGCGTAATTTTACTAAAAATATAACAAGCAAGAAAAATATAGTGTATGTTTTACACTAAAAAAATTGATTGTGATTTATTCAACTTTACACTCTCACTTCTTTACAATCCTCATTATTAGAAGCACAATCAAAAGCTGAATATAGGGGTATAAAATAAGGGAACCAAATACAGTAAAAGTGTCCTTATATAAAATTCATATCCATGTTCTTGTTTGTCAGTGGCGTACTATGAGACTCCTGCTTCGTGCCACTACGCCACTGTCAATACTAGAAATAAGAATTCTCTCAGCTTATACAATAGGTGATACGTGTGACACTGCAGTGGCGTACTATGAGACTCCTGCTTCGTACCAATACGCCACTGTCATCAATACTCGAAATAAGAATTCTCTCAGCTTACACAATAGGTTAGACGTGTGCCACTGCAGTGGCGTACTATACACAACAGGTAAGACGTGTGACACTGCAGTGGCGTACTATGAGACTCCTGCTTCGTGCCACTACGCCACTGCCGATACTCGCAATAAGAATTCTCTCAGCTTACACAATAGGTGATACGTGTGACATCGCTATTTTCTATGATTCCAATTCGTCTCGCGAATCTTAAAATAAGCTTGGGATTTGAATGATAAAGTAGCGCTGGGAAAATGACGGTGCGACACGAGAATACACTCTGGTGCATTAGTTTAGTTTCGTTTGACTGAAGGAACGCGTCATAGTTGACGCCAGGCTGCCTTGTTTGTAGGTAGGTATTTAGGACACGTTCACGTGGCACCTTGGTTTACGGCTGTGAGGTGCATAGTTAATCAAGATGTGTACAATACATAAGCGATCGACGGTAAAGTAAGAACATACAATTTAAGGTGAAGGACTACTAGCCAATATTAAAACCCGCGAAATTAACGTATTTTCGTTGTATCTCAATAACGCCACACAATATCAAAAAAGTGACAACTACGCTTATTTTGGATTCGTGAGAGCTCAATACCGTATGAAAAAGATTTCGTAGATTGTAGTAATTTAAGTTGTTATTTCTAATTAACTTGTGAATTAATTAAATTAGAAATAATAATTATAATTACTGAAAACTAATAAATCTTTTTGTTACGGTATTGAGCTCTCACAAATTCAAAATAAGTGTAATTGTCACTTTTTCGATATTGTGTGGCGTTATTGAGATAAGACGAAAATACGCTGATTTCGCGGGTTTTAATATTGGCGAGTAGTCCTTCCTCTTAATTCTTATTTGTTGTTCAACGACGTACTCGACAGCATTAGGTCATATGACATCTTTCGAATCAGATCATTATACATCGCAGGGGTTTTCATAGATCCTGTATGACATAGAGGATGTACAACAAGGGAGGACATGGCTAATGAGGGGGAAGGGGGGGGGTCTCCGTTTACCGCTTACGACCGAGATGGGACTTATAATCTAATGGTGGGATCACGCCCCTCCCCCCCTGGATTTCAGGAGAAATTACAAATTTAACCGGTTAACACAAATATTTCATGACCTATTTTAATGTGGCCAAAGTCAGTTAAAAAGTGGTAAAAATTCAAACCCTGCATGCGGGGCTAATAAAGAGGGTTCCCGGTTTCTAGGTATTATGGAGTGTGCTGTTACAGTTTGAACTTTGAACTTTACATTTGAAGAAGGTGTCATTCATTTTTCTGTTGTATGATTACATATAAAACTAAAAATGAATGACACCTTCAAATTGTATCAATACTATAAATAAAATCAATTATTTTGAAGTTTGCGAAGAATCCCAGTCCATTTAACATTGTGTGTAATGGTGGCGAAATG
This sequence comes from Isoperla grammatica, assembly GCA_945910005.1. Taxonomy (NCBI): domain Eukaryota; kingdom Metazoa; phylum Arthropoda; class Insecta; order Plecoptera; family Perlodidae; genus Isoperla; species Isoperla grammatica. The sequence continues at coordinate 109,185,789 of OX246738.1, read as the reverse complement.
GAAATTTGGAGAAACTTCAACTGCCAAATTAATAAACTACCCAAATAATTTCGATTACTTAAAATAAATAAACTTATTCATAAACATTTACTTAATGCTGTGACATGAAAAAACAGTGGGTTTTCGGTTTATTTCTTAGAAAAAAGTGAGCTCAAAAAGTGTAACAGCACACTCCACAAATACCCCTTTCTAGTTGGTAGGAAACAGTCTGTAGAATCAGAAAGCTTTCTGTCACAATCACATGCATCATTTACGAGCTGGCTTGTGTGTTGATTATCCAGTGTAACATTTCAGATAGTTTATATATATGTACTCCGTCACAATCTTTCAATTTAAGTGTGACATATCCCGTCGCTTAGGAGTGTATTTGTAACAAAACACTTTGCGACGGTGACTAGGAAAAACACTCAGGGCATTATGCATATTGCAGAGGGGCTGGGGTGTAGGAGTGTGTAGGAGATAGGCAATGATTACTGTACGCCTACAGGGAGGCAGCCCACAGAACCTCAATATGCATAATCTAGATACGGGTCGGATTTATCAGACACTTTGTTGCGTTGTGGAGAAGGTAGATGTGTGATTCAACGACTACTACATAAATCATGTAACCGTACGTGTACAGGTAAAAGAAGTGTTGCTGTATAAGTGGGTTTCACTCAGCCATCAATGATCTAAGTGTTCCAATATTCATACTAACTGCTTCTTACATGTTCCAGAATCAAAACCAAGTTAATCCCACTCTCATCCAATTCAACCTATTATTTTGATTCGTTGTAGCGCGAGTTTGAATTGATTTGCGTTTAACTGATTGTTATGTTCTGATTGTTGTGTTCTGATTGTTGTGTTCTGATTATTATGTTCTGATTGTTATGTTCTGATTGTTGTGGTTCTTTTTGATGAGTTGCCGACATTACACGACTCAGTACTTTCGTCAAACTTATTGAATTCAAGAACAAAAGCGAATCAAAAACATTTTGGTAAAAAACTGCAACAATACAGCTTCATTAATTGATGCTGTTTTGTCCTTGAATTCAATAAGTTTGACTAAAGTATTGAACCGTGTAATGTGGGTATTACTTCAAGAATTCAAATTATTTGAGAAAGATGATGATAGAATGATAATATTATTTATGTGGTTTCTATGTTGCACAATTTCGCTACCTAGAATACAAAGGTGCAGATATTATTCTGGCACTAATGTTAATTGGTGGAGGTTTTGTAAACGCACCAGAATACATGTTGTAAAAATTATTCTATACCACTAATGTTTGATGGAGGTTGCAGAGTATGAATATTTCTAACCCATGAGACGGATACAAGTTGTTCTCGATCTATTCTGGATCTTGGAGTTTGCAAGTCTCCATACCTGGCACCTCCACCAAATATTAAGCTTGCGTCTTTATTTTTTTGTCTCCTTGTTTTACTATATGAAAGAGTTAAAATGCAGTATTTTTTATACTACTTATATAAATATTTAGTTTTCATATATTTATTTATTTAATCTGACCTATTCTGAAATATTCTTAAACTTATTTCTCAATTTACTCTCATCCCTGTTGTAAAATTTGATGCGGTATGAATAAATTATATTAAATAATAAATATCGTTCTTTCTAATTTCGATGGGGGGGGGGGGGGGATCTCCCGCCCCTCGCTACGGCACTGGTATTCTGAGGTAGTAATAAGAAATTAATAAAATCAATTTTCTTATTTCAACTTTCCATTTTGTGTTCACAACTGTCGGAGAAATCTGTGAACGCACGCAGAACTATCTAAAAAGAAACATTTGTCCTTTTTGTTTGTTTATTTGTTTATTTCCAAATAATTATAGTTACAATAATACTATATACATTATTTCTTTGTCCCTAAGCGTGTAACTTGAGATGGGGCATAAGCCTACTGCTCCAGAATATAATATAGATAAATAGTAGATAGATATAGAGAAATGGTACACGCAGGAAATAAATAGTTGACACTGATCAAAAACTTACAGCATCATTTTATAAGTATCTATATAATAAAGAATTATTAAATAACTATAAGTGCTAACTAGAGCATAGTGGGAACTAGCTCTGTAAGATCAAGATTACATTGTTGTTGTAAATCAAATTGCACAGCACTAGGTAAAAAAACTAAAGTACAATAACATTAATTCTAAGACATTTTTACTTACTATTACAGGGTTAAAAATAAGGTCTAAAACTAGGAATAAAGCCCGGTTTTTCAATCGTTCCGATAACGGACCGTCCGCTAACGGCCCCATTAATGACCGATTGAAAAACCGGGCCTAGACTTCATAATACTATATCCCCTTGACCTTCAGAAGTATCAATGTTTCTGCAGTATGATCAATGCACTGTTACTGGTAGTCTTCATATTCAGTTAGAAGATATTTGAATGGCAGTCGACCCAACAGGTGAACAATGTTTTTACTATTTAGTCCAGCAACAAATGGAATCCTGTGCAATTTCGAGGAAAGAGTATAGCACCATATACTAATGTGTTCATGAGGTTTCACAATATTTAGCGCACTTTGGTGCCAGAGCGATATCCGCGACTGAAGGCGGGGGCGCCCCCAATTTTGACTACGCATTGCATCCGCGGTCTTACAATCTCATAATAAGAAAGTTATTTGTAGCAATTAAGCTATTTGGAGGATTTCAAGGGTTTTGATTGGTGGTGGCCATGGAGAAAACAAGTTATTTGACGAATAAGTAGTTATTGGGACCTATGATTGGGACATTGTAAGACTTGACCTTATGTCCAGTCTTACAATGTTTTAATTACTACTTATTCGTCGAATAGCTTGTTGTCTCCATGGCAACCACCAATCAAAACCCTTGAAATCATCCAAATAGCTTAATTGCTACAAACAAATTTCTTATTAGGAGATTGTAAGACCGGCCGTCTCATAGTAGCACTGCGTTTTGAGTAGTTGCGCCTCGTACGTTTGCTTCGTCGTCATCAGTTTAGCAGGTTATCATCCAAATAACTGTTGGAAGAACGTCGTCGCGTTTGACCGGAAGCCTGGCGCTGTTAGAAACGTGTAGAGTGATACGTTGTTCGCAGCGAGAGTGAGGGCGACCAACAACTTGCCCAGTCCCAGACCTCTCTTCTGAATAACGTGGGGCGCTTCCACATCCATACCGTTACCAGGTTGCGTCGTGTTTTCGCCTTGCACCGCCTGAAATACATGAAACACTGTTACGAGCGAAGGGTAGTCTCTACGTCAAAAACCGCAGAAAATGTTCATTATTAAATTATATCTCAAGACTGCAACAAGAAATCGAAAATCTAAATCAGCAGCCCGCTGTGCTTTGGTAAGCCCTACTGACTGAATAAAATATTATAACGATTAGCGTTGTATTTTAATTATAATTCGATAATTATTAATTCAATTAATGAGAAAACATACTGATTATAATATAAGTCACGACTTAGAGCATTCAATGTGTACAGCTTACTAAACCACAGTGCGCTGTTGATTCAGATTTTCGATTTCAAAGCCCATTCTTGTGATATAATTTAAAAATTAAAATTTTGTGCGGTTTTTAACGTAGAGGTATCCTTCCCTGTTAATTTGATTGAATCATTGATTATTGATTGTAATTTTGTGCTTGTAGATTTAAGGGCCCGTAATGAGAATCATAGAAATCTTGTACAAAGCCTACTAATACAGATGAAACAATAGGCAAATAAGTAGTTACACTGTTGTTAACGTGTTTTTGTTTTCTTTAAAGTTACAATTTTCAAATTGGGTCAAACAAAAAATACGCTTAGCTGTGGTTTTTGTATACTCGTAGCTTTATTTCAGTTCTGAAACAATGGTCAGCGTTCATCACGACCTTCTAATGGTTTATGGCCTTCTGCTGCCCCGGATACCGGCCGGGACAACCCTGGCCTGTCTTTGTGGCCTTGCCTAGTGGACTTGGTGTCCTATATAGATAAAGGCCTACTATTCTTTGTGGGAAGGCTATTTGGACACATATTGTTTTACCGTCAGCCTTTTGTTCATGTTATCTATGACAGTGCATCAACAAATCACAAAGTGAAGAGCAGAAACGAATTCAACGCAAACTGTACTTTTTTTTAGAACAATTGGAATACTTCTGACTCGTCGCCTGGGCCCGGGGTAGAATAGGCCCAGGGTGACTCTGCCAGTCGTAAGAGGCGACAAAAGGAGAGCCTGCCCCCCCCCCCCCCCCCCGTCACACTTAAGATTCCTCCTCCCATTGGGTCCTGCCCTCCCTTGCTGGAGCTGGACTCCCCTTATGACGACCCCCACGATGTGTAGTGGATCCATCGACTTTATATTTTAGAAGGTCGATGAATGGATCTGATCCGGAAGATGTCATAATATGACTTAAGTTGATTATTTGGTGTTAAACGACGTATTCAAGGAGTACCTCGATCTGTTACTGTCTAAATTGATAGAGCCATACTTTGAAATAGAAAAACAACTGCATTTGCTAGTAAAAGTGCTTGCTTCATATGAGGTTTTTTCACCTTTTATACGTGAATAACTATGATGTGTATAAACGTATTTCAACCGTTCTGGTACGTCTCAACCAGTCTCAACATTCGTCTTATTTCTGAAGAATTACTCCGTAAAAAACATAATTTTTATTAACAAGACTGCCGGTGCAACAACATGCAACCATTCAATACAGTTGCGTGTTATATAAAATGTACTGTACATATAAAAAATACTTATAAACAAACAATATAAAAGTATAAAAACACACACAAATATTTTGGGGAATGCTGAATTTGAAATTTGTTGATAGTTTGTTTTACGAGATAGCCTACCTGAAAATTGCTGTAGAAAATATGAAAACCCTGAGACGTGGATTTAACCTTTTGATCTGTTTAATCATTTTCAGTTTTCACTCAAACACTTCTGTTATTAAAGTCGTCATGTTCTAAAGGACCTAGTAAATCATATTGTCTCAGAAAACCAGGGTATAGATAATATATCGAGTAAAAAACAAAATCATACAATAGACATTTTCCAAACTAATAACGACGTTCATTCCAAGCATTGTATTTGTAAGAGAAACAAATTATAGTAAGTTATCATGAAACACAAACGTCTATTCAATAACAACATGCTATCTATTACATTACGAGAATGTTGTTTTTCCGTGACAGAAAATACATCGTGTATTTGATCCAGAGAGATAGATACATAATGTGTATCCTCAATTTATGAGACTGAATAATATGTTTTTAAAAATATGATTGTCATAATAACTCTTATCCAGAGATATGCGGTAATTTCTTGAATAATGTTCAGACTTTGACTAAACAAGTAAATACTAAATAGCCCTGCACCAATCACATAAATACTGTAACATTTTATAGTGCTTGATCGGCTTAATGTAGACATAAATATTTAGCTCTTCACTTACCACAAGCACCATCACCAGACTCACAGACATAAATACTAGACAGAGTTTCATGTTTGCCTTTGTACTGATGTTGCAGCCGCTGAGGAGTAAATTGGAGTGTGTCGCCCCAAAATGCGCTCCTCTTTATTAACCTAACATTCTCTCTTGCATGGTTGACTCTAAGGTCAGAATAATGAATGGCCTAGTGAGAAGAAACAACAAGGCTAAAAACTACACGCACATCTGTGACAATAGTATCAATACTAAAGAATCAGTGTCAGGGTGATATATTTTTAGTGACGTCACTGATTGAAACAGTGATGTTTCAGTTTATGATGATACCTTCAAAATAATCTGATTACAATTCGAGCATTCGGGTTTTATTATGGCAATGACCCACTACAATCCAGGGAAACACAAACACTATATTTTCTTTCATGTGACCCGACGTCACATTATGACCTAGTTCTCGAGTAGGCCTATACGGCGGTAAACAACAAATAATAATAACAAGAACAATAATAATAATAATAATAATTCATTGTGAAATAGAGTTGGGCGACCATGCTACTCCAAAAAGGTCATTCATACCGCTATGACATTGAGTCAATGAACAAAGAACCCTTTGAAGCCTGATCAGATATCAGATGGAATCTTGCTTTGATCCGGTTGCAGCGGCCCACGGTCGGTAAAGTAGTAGTACTAAAGTGGCCGTCAACTAAAGAGTTCACTCGAGTTATGCGGAATGTCTTCCCCTCTTACCCCCACCAGTGACCGCGCACGGGGGAAGAGAAATAGACCGTCGAGCTGTCAACGAAAAACCATCTTTCAATACAATTAAATATCGTTATTCGAATTACAATAAATGTTTTTCTATCATTAATTATTTTACGCGAGTTGATATTTTCAGGGAAAAACGACATTAATACGAATTTGAACGAAAAAAGAGAAAAGTTCTATGAGCGTTTATCTCAACTCTCAATGCAACTCTATTCTAACTTTGTTGTAAATCAACCTATATTTTTCTTTCAAATTCGTATTTATATTGTTTTTTTCATAGTCAGCCCCTACACCTAGGGACACCCAATGTTGTTATGGATTTGTTTTGTTTATAGGTGTTGGAGAAAGTGCGCTATATCACTCTTCAAGTGGTTTGGAATAATCCAAGTGGCTTTGCCTTCAAGTATTTGCAAAGCACTTGGACAACAATGATTCTATTTAGTTTGTTGATTTTGCTTGTCCCTAGCAACTGCATAGCAACCATTACACAAGATGTAGAGATTGTTCTCATGAAGTTTAATTGTTTAGTAAAATAACTTTACATGTTATTTAAAAGCAGTTTTTGCAGTTTATTTCATCAGGTTATGGGCCCAGTACGCTTCCACTGCGCATAATACTAGTTTCTGGTTATAAGAACTAGGAGGCTCTTGTGGTGAGTACTAAATGCAAGTTTTTTAATTTCCTGTAAGTAGGCCTAGACCTACTAGGCTTTAGTAGACATGGCTAAAGCAGGTGATCAGGTGATCACAAAGTTGAACAGCTCTAATTATCAACTTTGGAAATTAAAATTAAAAGTAGTGCTCATGAGGGATGGCTTATGGGAAGTAGTGAGTCAGCCCAAGCCTGAGCCTGAACCCAATGACTGGGATAAACGTGAGTGCAAGGCCATTGCAGCCATATGTCTCACTGTGGAGGATGACCAATTGTTACACCTCACACAGCTTGAGACGGCACGGAGCATGTGGATAACACTGCAAAGGTTGCATGAGCGCTCTACTATCGGGAGCCGGCTGTACCTCATGCGGAAGCTGTATGGCATGAGGTTCACCCAAGGCACCATGCAGGCACACCTCAATAGGGAAGGCTCATAAAAAATAAATATTCCTCAAATTACCGGTACCTAAAAACAGAAGGCCATTATCAAAAAGTACGGGCTATATAATTTTTATATCTGAGAAGTGTATATTTCCAATTCTATTAGCTTTTAAAGTTTGAAATTTGGAACTTACCGCTCCGTAATTGAAAAACGGCTCGTGACGTCATAACTCTTGTCAACAACTGCCTCCTTGAAGTATTCTTAATAATATCAAAGATATTAAGTTGGACATTTTACAATATCTAGGATGCAGTGACTTTACAACAATGTCTTTTATACCACTGTTTTCTTCAGAAAATACATTTTGATACAGTATTTACCAAAACGTGTTTAAAATAATGCAATTATTTAACATATTGTTGTAAATTAATGTTGAGCAGTGTTCATTTACTAACTAGAAATAAACGTTGATTCAGTTAAAGTCTTATGAGAGCAATAATCTACTAAATTGTGGGATTTCAGTACTATGTGTATGACATATTACGCCTAATATAAATATAAATATACAATAATTATATCTTATTTATCTCATATTATTCTAGAATGGCCTTTTTACTGTATAAAGGACCTATGTAAATTCATTCATTCATTTGCTACCATAATACCTACCTTAGCCTAGCCTACCTATTTTGCCTACCACACAAATTAAAATTTTCTATCCTTCATCTTCCGTCTTGACCGCAACTTCACATTTGAATAATTAATTTATGTATTATGCTCGCACACAAGTTTATTTAAGCGAGCTCTTCTTTTCTTTTCTTTTCTTTTCTACCTTTTATATTTTTTTATTTTATAGATAAATAAATCTAGATGTATACCTAAGATGTAATGAATGTAAGATGTACTATGTAGGGTTGCCAACTCTCCCGTTTTTCCCGGGAAATCCCGTTTTCCACTGTGATTTCCCGCTTCCCGTATCAACTCTACACGGGAATGAGTTTTCCTGTATTTTCACAATTTGTTTTAAAACACACATTTCCTAAACTTCCGCCTACTAACAGTACACAGTTTTCAGCATTTGAGCATTTTGAACTTAAAGTCTAATGTTGAGACAATGATTTCATTATTAATGGTTCATAAAATGATTAGGCAATAGAAACAGATCACCCAGCCGAGTTACAAGTTGTTGGTATTTATTCTCAATTTCGCGTCAAAAATTTTATAATTGTTTAAAACGGGATATAAAGATTCTACATGATGCAAAATAGCTTGACAAAATGTAGAAGGTAACCATATTAATTCAGTTCACCCTCCCAAATTAAACATTAATTGAATTACACCAGCAAAGTTAATATTAAATCCCTAAACTCATTTTCTGGGACCTAACGTCTATTATAGGAAAACATTTTTTTGCGCCTGCGGCGATTTGGCCTTCGGTCACTGGCACATCGCCGTCCTCTTTCCCTCTACATTTCACATCAATTTTAAAATTCCCGTTTTTTCATATTCAATAGTTGGCAACCCTAGTACTATGTACTATGAAGAAGAAGAAAAATAAAAACTATTCTATTCTATTCTATTCTATAAAATGATTGTTTCCAGAGTTATGACGTCAGAACCTTATAATCACGAGCAAGATGGCGCAGGTCCGTTTCTGAGCGTGTTTTGACAGCAATATCTTTGACGTGCTGTTAAAGCGATGTTAATGCACCTTTCGAGCCGAAACCAATTAGTTCCCGTTTATTTTAACTTGAGGTAACCAGTAAGCAAATAAAAAAAATGTGTGAGCCTTCCCTATTCTATGTTGGAGGTTGTGGGTCAACTGCGTGGTATGGGGAAGAAGGTCGAGGATGATGACTTGGTAGCCGTTATGTTGTGTAGTTTGCCAGAAACATATTCCACGCTAGTCACAGCGTTGGAGGGGAGGGATGAGAGCGATTTAAATATCGAATACGTCTCCGGTAAGTTGGTCGACGAGTACCAACGTCGTATCGAGTCGACGCGGGACCAGCGCGACAACGAGGTAGCACTCCAGACAACTTCTTACGCGCAGAAAGAGGGGAGTTCATCCGGCAAGTCAGGTAGGCCTAAGCCTAAGGAGGAACGCCAGTGTTTCTTTTGTAAAAAGAAAGGTCATCTGAAGGCTGACTGTTACAAATATAAAACCCACATAAGCAAAACTAAAGAGAAGGCTAACTGCACGGTGGGCAGCCAGGATGTTGGCAGCAGCGCTGCACCGCAGCACTCCTTTGCCGTATCAAATACTGCACACAGGCATCAAGGTAAGGGAATTACTACTGGTATGTTGACTCCGTTGCTACGAGCCACATGACAAGCAACAAACAGTTTTTCACAGCGTTGCAAGATGTAAAGACCCAGGTTTACCTAGCAGACAACTCTACGATCTCTGCAGAAGGCATCGGTAGCGGTTGGTTGACGTGCAACTTGCCAAAAGGTAAGGTGGAACAAATATACCTTAAGGATGTGCTGTACGTTCCGGAACTTGATGGCGGGCTGTTATCGGTTCAATGTGCAACTCGTAGTGGGTACAAGGTGACGTTCGAGGGCGCCACATGCAAAATAATCTACAAGACGGCCGCAATAGCAATAGCTGAACTGGACGGGACACTATTTAGGCTGAAGTGCAAGACAGGTAACGAAGCAGCGTTGAGTGCACGCAGTGAAGAGTGCATGCACCGATGGCACCGTCGCTTGGGTCATCGGGACCCAGCTGCGATTAAGAAGCTGTTGACAGAGGGACTAGCTCTAGGCATCCACATTGGTAAATGTGATGCACAGGTGGACTTTGAATGCTGCATTAAGGGGAAGTTAGCTGAACTGCCATTCCCAACTAGCGAGACCAGAGCCACCAGGCCAAGTGAATTAGTGCATAGCGACGTCTGTGGACCAATGCCTACCACAACGCCGAGCGGTAATCGGTACATGATTACTTTTGTTGACGATTACTCACGTTTCACGTTCGTTCGTCTGCTGAAGTCCAAGGATGAAGCAGCAGATGTTGTAAAAGAGTACGTTGCTATGGTTCGAACTAAGTACGGACACAGGCCCACTATCTTTCGTACTGATAATGGAAAAGAGTACGTCAACAAGGATCTAAAGAATTTCTTTAAAAATGAGGGAATTCAGCACCAGTTTACGGTGCCGTACACACCTCAGCAAAATGGTGTGGCAGAAAGAAAGAATCGCTATTTAGTTGAGATGGCAAAATGCATGTTATTGGATGCTGGACTTGCTGAGAGATTTTGGGGAGAAGGTGTGTGCGCTGCGGCGTACCTTCAAAATCGTCTACCGAGCCGAAGTGTAGACAATACACCAAGCGAACTTTGGGATGGTATAAAGCCCGACATAAGTCACATCAGAGTTTTTGGGTCCAAAGTATATTCGCTTGTCCCAAAACAAAAACGCAAGAAATGGGATGACAAGGCCATCCTGGGCGTGCTCATTGGTTATGACACCGCCACTAAAGGTTATCGCCTGTTGGATCCAAACACCAACAAGATTTGGATAAGTCGTTCAGTACGCATCATCGAGAAGGACGACCCACACATTATTAAGGAAGATAGTGAAATCAGTTTTCAGCCAGAAGGGGTGGCGGATGAAAACTTCGTCAGCGTTCATGAAGACACTGAGGTGGACTCAGAGGAGGTTACTGAGTTGACTCGGCACGAGCCTACAGCAACAGAAGTAACCGCCGGCGATCAGCAGATTGTTCCTCCACGACCACGTCGATCACAGAGACAAAACAAAGGGATTCCACCAAGGAAGCTTTCCTACAAGGTCAAAGTGGAACAAGTTCGTGAGCCTTCGTCGTGGAAGCAAGTAATGGAGTTACATGAACGTGAAAAGAAGATCTGGGTGTCGGCAGCTGAGGAGGAGATGTCATCTCTTATGGAACGTGGAGTGTGGCAGCTAGCTAAACTCCCTCCAGGACGCTCAGCCATATCATCGAAGTGGGTATTCAAGGCAAAACTGGATGCCAAGGGTGAAGTACACACTTACAAAGCGCGGCTAGTGGCGAGAGGATTCTCACAGCGCTATGGGGAGGACTACGACGAGACGTTCGCACCGGTAGTCAAGCATGAGACAGTACGTGTGCTATTGAGTGTGGCGGCCATTCGCCAACTTCATGTACGGCACCTTGATGTCAAATCAGCCTATCTAAATGGAGACCTAGAGGAGGAGCTGTATATGGAACAGCCCCCTGGTTTCGTGGAACCTGGTCTTGAGCATATGGTGTTGCGCTTAAAGCACAGCATTTATGGGCTAAAACAATCTGCTCGTGCATGGAACAGGAAGGCCACCGAAGCGTTGGCCAGCCTGGGGAAATAACATGGAAACAACTGTTACCTTGGTAACAATGGGCGCCCCTAGGTGTAGGGCCCCTACAATGAATTGCCGTGTCAGCCCTCTAGATTTGAATTATCAGGGAGACTACTTTATATACAGAATGTTTATTTAACTAAAGCCTGTATTACACGGTCAAACGTTTTCATCCAACTCCTTGAATTCAAGGACAAAAGAGCATAAAAAACAGTCAGTATGTAGTCAAATACAACAATAGGAATTATTTATTGATGCGCTTTTGTCCTTGAATTCAAGGAGTTGGATGAAAAAGTTTGACCGTGTAATACGAGCCGTTCCAGAACCAAACGAGTAGAAAAGAAGAAGTTTCCCAAGACTTGAAATCCAATAAATTAGTACTACATGTACTGATAGACTTTATACTGGTAACTGAAGAGACACGATAAGGCAATCCAATGGTCAATAACAACTTGACAGAAATACGCATTTTATTTACACTATATGGTACAAGTACAGTCAATAATAATAAATCCTTAATATGCAAATAATGGTTTTATTATGAATATGAAATGTAAATTGGAAAAAAAAAATAAACAAATAGATGAGTATGGCCCGGGGGCTTACTATATCACTAGGAGAAATGGCAAGTTTGATTGTTACCTATCACAAAGAGCTGTTTTTCTAACAACAGCATACTATTCTATTTTCTAGACATAAGAAAAGAGTTCCCAAGTAGAAAAAAACTGTTGTACCTACATTGGATTGTGTTGGTAAATGGTGAAATTTAGAGCATCATTCTCAAACTGCATACCAATGCTGGTCCATTTGGATACAACTTATAATTTTTTTACTTTCAATCCAGCGTTCGTTGTTGCAAAGCGGATTGTTCAAACGCTATTGCACGACATACGTACAAACAAACAAAAAACAAACAAAATTAGTGGTGAAATAGTAAAATGGAAATGCTTGAATTAATATTTAAAAAAATAATGTGTGAATTTTGTGTGGCTAGTTTGTGCCATGAGCCAAGTTAAACAAAATGTAAGAGCGATGATACGAAATCCCTGAAACATATTATGTATAGCCTGTTCATTGATACAAAGGGGAGTTACAAGATTTACCGCTCACCCTTAGTCAATAGCACAGGGAATATTAAAAACTCATTATTGGTGCAGGTATTTTCTAAATACAGGTAACAAGCTAGATCAATTTTTCAAATTTCATAACCATAACTTTGAAAAACACAATATTATTTGTTACTTTCATACTCTCTTGTATTGAGGACTTACAACATGTACTAAAAAGTATAATTAATGCAACTCAATACTAATAAGTTGCAGTAAAAGGGTAAAACAAAAATCAAGAAGACAGTAAAAAAAAAATATAGAAATACTGTAGTAATAATCTAGACTCATAAGAACAATAGATAAAATAACAATGAACAGCCTATGTTAACGCTTCATTTTAGGCTACACTGATCTAAAATTAATGGTTTCTTTACTTTCTTTGTATAAAATCACTGAGCATATCAGCTAGCTTAAAGAAATGTACTATAAGTAACCCAAGACAACCTTACACATGCTTTCGTCACAGGCGAGGTATTCGTAGCCAATCGGCGATCGTTACCTGCGCGCTATTGTCTCGGGCGGTCCGCTGGTTGGCTATGAGTGCCTCGCCAAGTGACGAAACTCACGAAAGCATATGTAAGGTGCCGGTAGTCTTGGGTTGCCTATACTACTGTACATAGGCTACACTAGATTTGAGCAAGAAGCAAATCTCAAAATGACAAAACAAATTTAAGTAAGTTTATTGTTTACAAAATCTCTTAAACAAATACCGTAGTCCAAAATTGTCAATGAAACAGGTTGGTTCTTATTACGTAATCAATACATAATCTCCATACTTGTATATAGTGGAATCCCAGATAGGCCTACATAATAGTGCTACTCTCTTAGATAAAGTAATAAAGATGCTCCATTGCCATTGAACATCGTACTATACGGTACATACTATTTAAATTACTATTAGATACAGTGAAACTTCTTTATAACAAAATGATCTATATAACAAACTGTTTTTGAGGTCCCAAAAGGTTCTTATGCATGTAAAGGTACCATCCTTATAACAAAATAATAATCTGGCCCCCAAGAGTTCGTTATAAATAAGTTTTACTGTATTACTCCAGCTGAAATTAAATTGATAACGTGAAATCTTACGATTCTCAGTCGAAAATATTAACATATCGAATTGTTGTTTCCTTGCCGTGACACCCACAGCAGTCCCCAACACATCACGTTAGGTTTAAATCTCGGTCATTTGGCCCACTTAACTCTTCGCTGGCATCTTCGTCACTGTACTCGCTAGTCTGTAAGATAATAGGCCCTGGTTCCAAGTTCAAAGCGCACGTCAAAGGAGTAGGTTTGATGCTCGAGCAACTGGTTTTGCTTACAAAACTGAACGGTTCACGTTCACCATACGAAAAGTCACTATCTTCTTCGCTGAAGTCACTTAACGAAATCCGCGAGACAGACTGTGAGTTGTGTTTTACCGTCTGTTTAACGTTCTTCTCGTACGTCTTATCTTTACTTAATGGAATACGCGCAACAGGCTGCGAGTTATGTTCTGCAGTCTGTTTAATGTTCTTCTCATACGTCTTATCTTTACTTAATGGAATACGCGCAACAGGCTGCGAGTTATGTTCTACAGTCTGTTTAATGTTCTTCTCGTACGTCTTATCTTTACTTAATGGAATACGCGCAACAGGCTGCGAGTTATGTTCTACCGTCTGTTTAACGTTCTTCTCGTACGTCTTGTCTTCGTTCGATGATGTTTCACTATCTTGGTCAATATCGTAGTCGGTACTCTCGCATGACACTTTCCTTTTCCTTGCTCGTGGCTTGTGGGGCAATGGCTTGTGAATTATGGTTTCCCTTTTCAAGCAAATCTGTGCCTTTATATCCTTCACATCTACACCTAAAATGACTGATGCTTTAAGTTGACCAAGTTTCTTATTAAAAGCTGTTTGAATGATGCGGTTGGCCCAAGGTTCCTTCCAGAAAAGTTGTTCTGATTTACCAGGTTCCTCTAGGTACTGTGGCATAGGAATAACTCCCGTAGCCAAAAGACATTCCTTGTCTGTCAGCGATGTTGTTGAACGTATCTGTAACAGAAAATGCAAACACCATATTTACAAATTTAAATAATCACTTAGTAGTATCATATTCTTGCTTTGTCTCTCAAGCTTTTTTTATACAATCAGCCACACACGGACACAAATAATAATTAGCCCAAGTACCGGTAATGTAGAAGCAGAAAAATAAAAAGTGGAATTACGAATACCGTCGTCATCCCTATATTATACCAGCCTCTAGGCACTATCAACCAAAGCTTCCCAAGTATGGAAAGAGTATACGCTTGGAAATAATGCGAGATGTCCTTTCGTTAAGAGTATTCAATAAAAACAGCTCAAAAAGCATAAAAAAATGTTGTTTTTCATTTGTAGCCCCATCTTTAAAATGCATTTTATCAACATTTTGGGTTTATATAGGGCTAGATATTTTTAATTTTATGCTCTACAGATAGATATTAGATAACTTTAACATAGGATTAAAAATGTATCATGTTTGGATCAAATAAGCCAATTTGAGATATAAGTTATAAAATTAAATGCAATCACAGATCAATCAAGTCGATTGGCAACGATACGGGTCAATAACATCACGACTCATATTTTAGTTTTGTAATTGAACGGGGGTAGACAATAATACAACATTTAAATTTAATTTAGTCAAGTGCTATGCAATATTGATTTCCCAACTGTGTCTCAGATAGCCAAACAATGGAAATACCTACAGACAATGACAACTTAAAAAAAAGATAATTCTTGTGATATAATACATCACACAAAAATGCAAACAAAAAAAGAGTTAAAAAAGTTGTTCAAATCACAATTAGCCTACAATTATTGTGATGTCAACAACTTTTTGGAATTTTTTGGAATTAAGTACATTTCCTCATGGTAGATTTAAATGAAAACGTTGTTAAAAGTTAAAACAAAACATACCTTTTTCTGCGTCGCTTCATTTAAATTGCGAGTGGTATTGGTTTCTCCTATTTTTCTCCTTATTCTCTTCTTACTACGACCAACATTCTTGTTTTTCGAAATGGACGTCGCCGCGTCGATATCGGGATGCGACTTTTTTCCGCCGCAAGAATCAACCTCTATACTTTCAGACTTGGGCATTGTCCGCTGTACATTGGAACTTAACTTTAGATATTTTGTAACACCACCTTCCCATTCTGTCTTATTTGACATCAATCGCATCCTGTTTGGCTTGACAATACGTTCCTCCGTAGGACGTTCAAGTACCGGTACTTCTCCATTTGTAACACCGCCTTCCCATTCTGCCTTATTGGACGTCAATCGCTTCCTGTTTGGCTTGACAATATGTTCCTCCGTAGGGTGCTCAAGTACTTCTCCAAGATCAGATACAAGCTGGTCAATATTTGGGTGAACTCTAGTTTCCTCAGTAAGAATTACCAGTTTTCTTCCGGACTCCACACTCGATTCACTGTCACTGCAGTTTGATGTTTTTCTATGACCATTTCTTCTTAATCGTGCATTTTCCACAGACATTTCATGGGAGCTGTCAACGGGTAAGGCGTCGACCTCCAACCTCCACGGTAAACTGTTGTTTACTGATTGGCCACCATTCACGTTCAAAATTACGTTCTGTTTGTCAGCTTGAGGTGTTTTTTTAACTTTCAATGTCAGTTTCTGAAAACATAAATTAGGGGTGACTGCATTAAACAGAGCCATGTGTAGGAATCAGGGGTCAAGTTAACGCTCGCCCGAGGCTAGTGAAATTTTGTTCGGGCTAGTAAAAATCTCATTTCACTAGCCTGACGGGCAAGTGTGTTCAAGTCAAATACATAATATACATGTAGCCTACATAGTCATTTTCTCAAATATGTTTCCAGATACATCCAGACAGTATAATATATCAGTGTATTTTTCTAATTTCATATAAGTTTCCATTTAGAATGCAATATTATTATGTTATTATTATGGTGAAATGTTTCAGATCACTCCCTAGTCCGGTAGTCCCACACCCACATGTTAAAGTCGATCCACTGTATACCCTACTATTTGTCATTGTGCTACAAATCATGTTGAATATACCCTAAAATATCATGTTTAATATTAGCGAAAAATAAAGTAGTTTCACCGACTACTTTTTTTAATATAAAGATTTGAAATGGGTCGATTTTCCTATTCCCTACTATTGAAACTGTCAAAAATCATACACTTTCGAATATAAAGCATCGGCTAAGTATATACAAACCATATGTCATTTTGTTTATTTTATACTTAATTTGAAGATGATTGAACGACAATTCTAAATATGTATATATGAATACAATCTACCGACTCGTTTTCGGTCAATATTGGCTTCACTACAAGAACATTTGATGGGAAATCGGGCGAGCCGTGGAACTATGGCAACACTGCGTGCGTGATGACGTCATTTCGCTTTGAGCCCGCTTCCGCCTCACGTCAAAACAATGAGCTGGCAGCTGGCTGTCACCTTTCCACGATGCGACGTGACTGGACTTTTTGTTATTTACATTTACTGTCGCTTATTTCCAATTAATATTTTGCGTCATAAAAATAATGCACTCAATTCAGATTGAAGGCACAGTTAGAAACAGGAATCTATCTGAATACGGTACGTGAGGCCTAGCCTAGGCCACCTTTATTTAAACTTAGGCCTAGGCCTATATTGCCTACTAGGGATGGGATAGTGTACACGTGAAACGTGTACACATTTTCATACGTGTACACGTTTACTGTTTTCATCTAAATATTAAACGCATACACCTGTGCAGGCCGCCCACACAGGGTTAAACTGTGTGCAACCGACCACAGCGTCGGCCGACGGCGCCGCTGAACCAACATCGCACACGAAATGTATGTGTACAGTGCACACACTACTTCGCGTGCAAAATCTATTGGGTACGCAAGTACGAACGTGTACACGCCTTTCACAGAGAGAGGTTACACGTTTACTGAAGTACACGTTTTTGCCCATCCCTATTGCCTACAATGATCCGAAATGAAATTGGTGTATTGTACGTCCGTAAACGCAAACATTTTCCCCAATGTAGATATGCTTAGTATAGTATGCCAGGAGGCATCTGTATAATATGAAAGAAAATATGCCAAGCCCTAGGAATACTTTCGATCTCCTGTTTTTTTTTCTTTTATCGTAATAAAACGTCCTCCGCTTCGTATTCCGTATTTTTTCGACGCCATTTCACCATCTGACAATAACAATATCTTTGCAGCATTGCCAAGTAGGCCTATATTGGAGGTTGGCAATACTTTGTCGACGAATATTTAAAACGAGGTTTTTGTTTCCATGGCTTTGTAAATCAATTTAGACCTGTATCCATTATATAAGTCTATAATTTGTGACTGTTTTGTGGTGTAATTAAAGCCAAAAGCGAGATAAAAAGTTGACTACTATTTGGAGTTTTGATGAACTAATTTCGTTTTTAGGTATTGGCTATTCTGCAGTCAAACTAGTGACTAGAATCATGCCATTATAAATAACTGCATTTTTGTGTAAATACTAAATACTGGATATTAAAAAAGTATTGTTACTTTATTACTGAATATATTTTACATATTATAGTAATTTAACATAATAATTATAAAAGAAATAGTTATTTGTGATTTTAAACAAATATTAAAATCATTCCTTGAAACTCGTAGTTTGATCAATGGAACGACTTTAAGCCCAATCAATATTGTGCAAAACAGTCATGTATTATTTTTTATATCAAAATATAATATATATAATTGCAGGCTACTAAAAATGATGTCGGGCTAGAGGCTATTGTTGCCACTAGCGTTACGGGCTAGTGGCAACAAAAGAGAAGCCAATGCACAGTCACTGAACAACAAAAAACCGTTATTAAAGGGGTTCTCACTCGCTAGATTTATTTTTTACCATATGATCTACTGCACCACACCAATCGATAATGAACCATTCTACATCGTGAGTTGAAACCTGTGAATTGTTATTAATTAATGAAATTTCTGGTTAACTGCCGCGGCGACTGTTGGTGTCAGCCGGCTTTTGGTGCGAGTGTACTCGAAGCGATATATCTAGAAGGTCTTGGTGTACTCCATTCGACACCGCATAGCAGACCGCGTTCATTGTGCATGCGTTGGCTATTTCCCCTCCCAATACTACTCTCACTCTCTCTCTCTCTCTCTCTCTCTCTCTCGCTTGGCTTACTTGACACCAACTCGACAGTCGACACCCGCCGACTCGACGTGCACAGCAACGCACAGCAACGCTCAAAACGAAATGGAGCACCCGATTACACATCTTTATTTTGTACCTGAACGGAAGCTCCGATTACAAAACCAATATATACGAAATACGCAGAAAAGAAAGACGCAGCGAAAAGTATTACATCATTTTTTTTTTGGAGCAGAATCCTCCAAGGTCCCAAGGCATACAGGTCGTCCCAATGCTATTTCTTATGGGAGATTTTCGCCGATGGGACCTAGCTCGAAAATCACTAACTTTGATATTTTTTTCCCGAGTTATGGTGAACCCGATTTATTTTCATTTAGTCGCTAATTTCATAGCTAATCAGCCTTAGTTAAACATATTTTTTTGGTGTAGCGGGTGAGAACCCCTTTAATAATTCATATGAGACACCCAAACAGAAAAATTCCCTTGTTGTGAGTGCCAGCATATACCGGTATATTAAATGCAAATAGGCCTATATGTAAAAGTAAGGAAAATTACAATTTGCCTTTTTGCACTTTAAATTTTAAATAGATTTGTGTGGATGATATTCTAATTTGATGTTGATGTTATTTAAATATATTTTCAGTTGCAACTCTTAGTCTAGTCCTTTAAACGTCATCTTACTTACCTTATTTGTCCTGCGGGGTCTTTTAGGAACTTTACCCAATTTTAGCTTGGTTGGAATGCTTTTCTCTTCACCGTTCATGAATATCTCCGAGTTTTTAACAACGCCAGTGCAGTTTTCTTGAGAATCATCATTGTCACAACTACGATGAACAATAGCGTGGTGTATTATGGTATTATCAACACTTCTAGTAGTTTCAATTTGTGTGTTCGTTTCGTTATGGGCTCGAGTACTTTCTTCAACATCTTTACTGCCGTGAGAAACTGTATCGTTGACATGAGTGAGAGTTGTAAATTCTGTACTTCTCTCGTTTTCTTCGTGCGAAACGTGTGTCCTAGAGTCATCAACACTATCTAGATTTTGCTCTTTGTTCATAATATTACCCTCGTTTTCTTTATCGCCAGCCAGGTTTACCCTCATGCACTTTACATAGCATGGTTTAATTGTAATTCCATCGTTTATAGTGTCACTCTCATTTTCTTGAGAATCTTCTCTTCCAACAGCTGAACCAATAATTGTCTCGTCTGTATTGTTAGACGTACTATATTTTTTACTAACCTCACGCGAGCCTTGCGATTGTTTGGATATGGAATTATTTTTATCCGTCTGAAATTAAACATCAACATAAAGTATTAAAACAATGATAATTGTACAATGTAATATGATACGGCAGGGGGGGGGGGCGGGGATTGGGAGGCATTGTATTGATTGGCAATAGCCAATGATCATACAAAATATGGTACCTAATCTAATATTTTCATAGTCGTCATACAACATCTTCGGTAATGCTTCCGTCATGGGTGGGTGAGCGGCAGCCAAAGCGGCCGTGGCTAATTCAAATAGCCTACCTGCTCGGGTTGGCCGAGACCGTAAACACGTCATTGATTGATGACGAAAGTATTACCGAAATTGTAGTACGACTTTACATGTTAGGTGCAAGTGCCTACAAAATCAAAATTTTTTTTTTTACTTTGAATGAATATATGCGGATTTCACCTCACGCGGATTTTAAAATATTTTCAGGGGCAAAAAAAGGAATCTTGAGATTTGCCTAAAACATGGAATCAGTTATCATAGGCTATATCTGCTATTTAGGATGTTTACCATGCGAGCCAAATCCGTACGATTTGGTACGGACTTGCCTCGCGTGGCTAACGTAGCAATGGTCCTCGGTAGCCTACGTACCGAAGTGTTCACTTGTAAAATCTCGTACGAACCCAAGTGTGCCGAACACATCGTAAACTTTAAGCAAGTTAACATGGATTTTTGCATACCTGCCAACCTAGAAATATGAAAATCCGTACAATACTTAAAGGAATGAATATCGGTCCTCGAAAAGCCTATGCATATGCAATAGAGGGGTCTGGGGGACTTGCCCCCCCGGAAACACACACTATAAAAAAGTCACTTCACGAAACCAACAGGTAAGTTAGCCTCCAAAACAACTTTGGCAGCAGCTTGGCTTGGCTTGGGTTGCCACTTGCCTTGGCCGATGCGGGATGTGACAAGATCTATGATTGGTTTAGTCACATCACCCCACCCCCGCAGCAGCCAATCGCGAGCTCGGTTACAACCAGACGGGAGTAATTTCAGGTAACGCTCACAGAATGCGCTCGTGGCATTATTTTTCAAGTTTTGGTGGGAAATTTAAAAAAATACGCGGAAGTCTAAAAAACCGTACACTTTTATACTTGAATCGTACAATCGGAAGAATTGGTCAAAATCCGTACATTGTACGGAAAAAACGTACAAGTTGGCAGGTATGATTTTTGTATCAAAATATAGGACATCCATAAGAAGTGCAATAAAATTATCTGGGGAATTATTATATATTGGGGCTCATTCCAAGTGTTTGGAGCAAAGCGTAGCACGGTAAACTCGAAGTTTGTGCTAGCGCATCGGTTCAGGTGTCCACGCTAGACTCGCACAGCCTTTTCATAACTTACGTGAGTAACTTGAGACAAATCCTCATCAGTTCCTTGGACAGAATGCTCGTCTGGACAATTGAGCGGTATGGCGAGGGCTTTGTTGTTATCTTTCACGTCACTCAGTTGTTGGAAAACACCTTCGGCCTCTTTGAGTAACTCCTCAGTCGAGTCGGCACCGCTATCATTACTGTCCTGCAATAAAAGAACATGCTGACATAACCTTGAAATAACATTCACTTTTCTCAGCTTTTGTTTAAGAATGGGCGTACATTGTGTATTACTTAGACATTCTAAAGAAGTTGAGAGGCCAGGTCAAGAAATACTGATGCCACTTTAAGCAAAATTTGCATGTGGGAGGGAGGAAGGAAGGAAAGGAGGGAGGGAGGGAGGGAGGGAGGAGTCACTGGTAAGAACCTCACATAACTTGCAGGTTTTGTTTCTTTTCAAGAGAATAAACTCCTATTTCTGTCAGTCGGACACATGAAATAAAAACAACAGCAACTCAAAAAATACAATTATAGATAGCAGCCACCCAATGCAGGTACAGTAGTCCAGTTTTATGATTAACACGTTCACGTTTGTACATTTATTAAAATTTTTAAAAACATTGGAGTTATGAGGAATATGGGGGTGAAAGAAGACTGATTATTGGTGCTACTATTAAAGTCGCACCACAGCAACTTTGGGGCTGGTGACGTTACAGATGAGTGAGGCTTGGCCAACCAAATGTGAGTATTGGTGAAAGCCGCCCGCTGATTGGCTCCGACACGTCCATCTGTGACGTCCTTAGTCCCTTAATTACTGTGCAGCAACTTTACTAATATTTAGTCACAACTCACATATGGTTAAATAAAATGCTCAACTGGCAACCTTTAAATTGATGATGATGATTGTTAAGGGTTTAAAGGTGCGTCAACGTCTTGATTATTTGCGCGAAAGATAAAGTGGAGATTAGCTGTTGGCATTTGGTCTTCAAAATGTCGACTTTGCCAAAAAAGCTTCATGACCCGTGTTATATTAATAAGTCATAACGGTTTACGTATTTAATTGGAAGTATTAAATCACAACTGTTCACTAGTATTACAGACATTTCAAGACGAATTTCTTAAGTCATAACATACCCTAGTTATAATCATTCAAATGAAACTAATAAATAAATCGAGCTACTAGATTATCCAACAGACTTCTGAAAACTTTAAGTTGCTGTCTAAAATTCTCGATTTCAATCACTTTCTAAACCACTTAGCAAACTGACTTTAAAAATTGTTTTGACAAGTATAGGCCTAATCAACTAATTGGCAATCAACGCGACTTGGTTGGACAAAATCGCTTTGAACTACTGAGCAACTATAGCAGTACCCACAGTTTAAGAGGCCTAGTAAGTACTTACTGTCACATTTTTCACCAAGCATCTTTTCTTCAAGACTGGTCTTCTTAAACGTTTTCTATGTTGGCCAGTAAGTGGCCTTCTCTTATTTAATCTTAGTCGTAACTGATTCACATATTTAGTCACGTTTGTATCGGTTCTGGGTAGTTTACACTTGCTTATATCATAATCATCACCTTCCAAGAGACCGTTTACTTTCAGGACTTGGGCTGCTTGCAAAATGTCACACACTTGGCCCTGCAATAAAATCCAAATACATAGCCTACAGATTCTACACAACTTACTTGCCAAATACAACTAGGGCCTACTAGTGCATACAAATACTTTTCCAACAATGGCTGGGGCTCAATTTGAGCTGATTTTGAGATGGAAAGTGAACAGAAAACAGGCTAGTCTAGTGTGATTTGGATTAAATTGAAATTGAATTTAAAAACAGTTTGGTATTTGCAGGTAGACATTCAGGATTTTTGTGGGGCTTTTAAATTTAGATTTTCAAGTATATATACCTAGACTTTGTTCTGGACTGTAACTAAATATAAAAAGATTTTCATTCATAAAAGTTACCTGAAAATTGCACACATCTTTATAGAGGAAAAAACAGGGCATGACTTCATAATGAGTTAACAAATCACATTCAAATGACCCAATAGGGAACACGCGTATGAAAATTTTAATCGATTTTTAAATACCTTGTCTCTCATTTAATAATTTTGTGCCTTTGAATTTTGAAAAACGGATCAGTCTATGCCTCAAAATAATTGGTTTAGTAACGATAAATAAAAGGGCGCGAAAAACGAGCCGCCGCCATGTAGAGTGGATTTGATGTCATGGTTTTGTACTGTGTACGCTCACCGCCTCAGCGATTGGTCTGTTACGCCACGTCTACAGAACCATTGCGTCACAGCCACCTGTACGCGTTTCAGATCCCCGAGTTTAAACTTCAATAAATGCGACCACATTAAACCTATTTAAAAATTTCTTTTTTACTTAGGACTTGCATTAATATACTTTTTGTATCTTATACTATTAAACTAAGTGTTTGGTTTAACAAAAAAAATCGTACGCGTGTTGCCTATTTTCAATTTTTGTAATTGAATTTTCACTAAAAAAGCATAATCAAAGGAAGATGGTTTCAAAAATAAACAATACCTTGCACATTAACTACTAACACGATACAAAATATTAAGTTTTATTTTAATAGGAATCCAGAAAAAATGACTTTTGAATCAGAGTTGTTGGTAACTGGAACCAGAATCGGAGCATCTGGAACAGTTTTATTTAATTTTCTAGAACCGGGATGGGAACCACCATATGACAACTTGGGTTTCATGGAACTGCAACTGATCGGAAATCAAAACCCTTCCAAAAACATTACAATTAAGATTCTTAAATATATTAGCAGCAAAGCATTAATTATATTGTATATAATAAGGAGAAAATAAAGTTCTATTCTATTCTACTACATGTAACACACATTGAATTTGCTAACTGAAAAAGAAACAAAATATTTATGAAAGAATTTTAAAAGCAACTTTACCTGATGAACATAGAGTTCTCCCTTATACATGAAGTCGATGAGCGATTTCATTACGCTGTACTGAATATCCTTAAATATAATTATGGGATCTCGTTTCTCAAACGCAGTAAGAATATTTCTAAAGTAAGAGCTGCACATTGCAAGGACCACCTGAAATATAAATGTTATACATGTACAGTAAACTAAATAAATAAATGTTGCCAGACAATTCTTAGTATCTTCACCTACGAGATGTAAAATTTCTTAGAAGTGTCTAGATTGCAACTGTAGTCCTAGACTAATACCTGCTAATACTGAAAATTGTGGGTACCTAGTGCATTACAGAAACTTTCCAAGTTTTATGGTTATATATGCAACTGTTTCCAATCGGTAAGTTACATTGTATTTCCTAACTTTTTGTAACAGTATAAAAACAAAAAGTATTGAACAGAAATCAAGTTCGAGGTCATATATGCCATACAACTAGGGCTTACATGCTGTTCTGTGTAAGACTACATTTTCTGAGAGATGTGAAAAAATAGGATAGATAAACAGAATATATATGGAAATATTGCCCATTTATCCCTAGCCTTATCGATTAGCTAACCACCTTCTCATTCATTGCATTTGTAACCAAAATGAAAATTTTGAAACAACATTACAAATTATTATTAGACACTTTGTTACGTCCATCCTTGTTAATGCAGTGTTTTTTTAAACTAGGTAAACACAATGTATCAAACTTCATATAAGCTGGAAACAATTTTTAAATTTTAGTCACAGCCAGACCAAATTAATGCTAACATAAAGAGGGACGTCAATTTATGAAGCTGTAGTGTAACACTAACAGACATACACTTTAATCTGAAAACATCGCGTACATACCTTGTGCGCAAAAATAAGTTTCTCTTCACAGACAAGCGTGACATCGCAGAACTTCTCCTGATTGAGAAAGCTGACTAGCATTGTTTGTTTATTGGCAGAATGCTGTCGAGACTCGAGACACACAAACTCGTGGTTTTGTTCACTGGTCCCAGTAGGTGAGACCACAGGACTGCAGGTAGCCATACTCTTCGAAGAAACTTCAAATGTCTTGCCAGAGTTCATTGATCAACGAAAAAATAGTTCATAATGGCAGCCGGCCGCTTTTTCCTTAGAACAAAAATGTTTGCTTGTAGGTAGCCAATTTGTAACAGGATGGTTTACGTAATAATGGTGAAATTAATGACTTTGTGTTGTGCCATGCAGGTTTGGAGTTGGAAAATCATACAGCGGATCAGGAGCCCTGTCAGTTCACAACTGTGCATTGACGCAGATATTTTTCAAACTCAAGTTTGAATGCAACTTTGTGCAATAATATCTCACTTTATAAAATTTGCCACGGTCTGATGTGACACACTGTACAGTTTGATACTAGAAGAGTTTCAGCCAATTGTAAAGTCGATCCAAAGTAAGACCTACTTACGACATAGCCAAGTCAATTGGTACAAACTTAATTTTCTAAAGTCTCTAGTTCCTACCATCTAGGCTAATTGAACCAGCAGTGTGATTCTGTATGCGCGACGATAAATTTATCAGCGGTTTTAGTCGTTACTGAAGGCGAATGCAAGGCGGTGATTGGCTCATCGCCTTCTTCTAACAACTGAAACTGGTGATGACTGTATCGTCGCCCATACAGAATCGCCCTGCAGGTCCATTAGGGATAGTTGACAACCATCCGTTGGTTAGCTGGAATGATGGGCTTCTGCACTCTACTAACCACGAAACTCCATTTATGATGCGTGAAAGAATGCTAGGAATGTGTTGATTTTCTTTGAATTAGCGTGTGTGAAAGGGGCAGTCACAGATAAGGATCTGAGATCGACATGCGAATACTTACGTTGGAGCTAATATATTTCCCCACTATAGTCACGTGTAACGGTCACAGCCGGCTTAGTTATCGAAACGCAGTACACAAAGTTAGACATAGGCCTAGGCTAAGGCTACACTGCACGAGTTACATGGGGGTAGTGGCAGTTTTTGCCAGAACCAAGGGGGACCTACTAGTTATTTCGGGCTTTTCTAAACACAAAGTTTTTCCTACACAAAGAAGACAACTCAGGGGGTGCCCTTTGCCCTTACTTTAGTAGCTGGTTAGCACACCCAAAACTGCCGTATGGGTGTTCTGTTTTGAAATATCAACTTTGATGTAAGGTAGTTTTGTGTTGGGATTAACCTCGGTGCACAATAGCCTGGGAATGAGCATCCCATTCCCGTTACCGCGCAATGTTAAATCATAGGCCTAAGCTAGGCCTAGCCAACTTTCCCGCTCCCGGAGCTCCTTCCTGGGCATATTTTTCACCGATCTTAAGGGGGGGGGGGGGGTCTAGGGGAGGGCCTTGCCAGTTTAGGTTTTCAAACCCAATGCCTGTATGTCGAATATGGAATAGGCCTAGGGCTTATAGCTACTCACCAACATTACTAGGCCTAAGCCTAGGCTAGGGCCTAGGGCCTTCTAGGCTAGTTCCTATTCCAATTTAAAACCTTCATTCAACATTACTAAAAAATGAAACAAGTATGCCTATAGCCTAGGCCTAGAACGGAAAATGTAGGCACCCGTGAAATAAGGGCAAGGAACCGTCCGTAGCATTGGGTTTATAGTGTGGTCCGTAGGTTCCTAGGGACGCGGCAGATTTATTAAATAAACTAGGCCTAGGCCTAGATCTATGGAACACCAGAATTATATAGGTACATAAATCTTGGGTATTTCTTCCGAACAACTCTTGAGGAATTGCCACCCATGTCACTAAATACTAAGTAGATAAAATAAAAATACTCACAACAGGTCGCGGTTTTCTGCACTTTTAGGTTATGTTTGTAACAACGTTTTCCACATGCTGCGATTAGTGCAGTCTGCACCACGTTTGGAGGTGTTTTACGCGGGAAATTTCTTTTACTGTAGCCAAAAGCGACTGGATCGCCCGCGTTCGACCGCGTTTGCGGTGCGCACCCTGTATCGTTCGCTTTTATCAATATTTTATTCATGGCTAAAATGTGGGTGGATAGTTGGGAATTGGGATACATGCATAAATTGTAGTCGTTCAGTAAAATTATCTTCCCCGGCACCGGCAGCAAGAAACCACCGTAAAGAAACGCGGTTTGTAACCTGAACGAGCATGTTGGCATTGACAGGATTTTCAATTTACAATATATATTAATTTTCACCGAGTGAGTATGATTATACGGGTTAAGCTACATCATGGATAATATGGAGATATAGCAATTATTTTTTTTCCTCTTATGCAATGATGACCTTTCAGCCATTCATTTTTCTCGCTATCCAATATAAATTAGCTTCTTGGTCTGGCCTGCTCTGGTTGTCAGGCAGGGAGTCGATATCACCAATATCACTCTTCATTGCGGCACATCTAAATTATATAGTAACCAAAGTTTGTCCCGATTGAGGATCGAACCCAGATCCTCCAGCTCCACGTGCCTACCGGGATACTAATTATTAGTAGGATAATATCCTTGAGAGATATATGCGTAATTCGAAGAAGTGGATTTCGGCGTGGAAGGCGTTTCGTAGGGGGGGGGGGGGGGGGGGGTTAGATAGGGTGCTCAGAAATATGGGACAGTAAACACTCGGGGCTAGTTTAAAGAGGGCTCTGGGAGCCCTAGGGTATGTTGAACCATAGAGAGATAAGACAGGTACTTCGTACCCAGTGAGTGAAGGAGAGTTTGGTTTGTGAATGCAAAATACAAAATATTTCTTTACATGCAATATTGCAGGTTTAATGAATAGGACCGCCGCCACGTATGTGTAATTAGTTTATAGTTATCTATG
This sequence comes from Isoperla grammatica, assembly GCA_945910005.1. NCBI lineage: Eukaryota > Metazoa > Arthropoda > Insecta > Plecoptera > Perlodidae > Isoperla > Isoperla grammatica. The sequence goes on along the minus strand of OX246738.1, from coordinate 109,157,648 downwards.
ATATTATTACAAAGCTGTAGCTAAAGAATAAAAACATACGGTATACGTACTGTCTATATTTACCACTTACCAGCATCGCCTCACAAGTTTCATACCATCTCCGGCTAAAAGCAAATACCTACCTTACTATTTGCTACAAGGGAGACAGTAGAACCCAAAAATAATGACCAAAGATGTTGGATGAGATAGATTGATAGATATTTGGGCTTAACGTCTCATATTTTTGCAACTAGGCTAATATTGTAAAACCCACAAGTGGCCGGTACAGTGCGTGCGTTGGGGTTGCCTAGCAAGAGATATCACAGGCGCTCTGGCAAGTGCAGCGACCTCGCGGAGACAATGTGAACCTAGTTTAAAAATTACCGCGCATTGCAGGACATTTTTAATAGTTTTGAACTCAATCCGGCCGTATCTGGTCGAGTGGGTCCCTCTTGTGGTGACTGGTGCTCGCAAAGAGGGCTCTCGTGTACATCTTTTGTCATTTCGTTATTCATTTGATATGATGTTCAATATACTTGCTGGCCCTGGGACCTGAAAGCCACCCAACCGCCTAATACAAAGACTGGATTTATTTATTTATTTATTAATGATCGCAGTGCTGATGAAAAGAAAAATTAAAACACAATACAATTTTTGTTGAAAAGGCGACGATTTTATTATTGTTCCGTGGATAAAAAAAAATAGCTCTGAAATATATTTTTTTAACACGTCTTCATCAGGACAAAAAAGTTCACATACAAAATGAATATTGATGTAATGTAACTGCAACATAAAACATATGTAAAATATATAAAGAAGCACATTATGTTCTTCGGACACACAGCAGAATATACTCAACAAAGGCACACAGATAATATACAAAAGGCTATAAGCTGTGCCTGGAATGTCTGCTAATCCCCTAGCAGAGGCTCGTCTAACCACGGGGTTTATCGGACCTCCGAGAGGGGATTGACGGACCTAGGATCTAAACATGTCTGTCACCAATCACTCCCCTCTTGATTTAAAGAGTACACACACAAAAATACTCATCATTATTCATTGGGTATCAAAACAATATTCATTGACATCATAATACAATATTACATTTTAATATATTGTATTCATAGTGCACACTACTTCTCTAACAACTGCATCACAAAAATGTATAGATAATCACATAAAAGTAAAAAAATAATTATTGATAGAAAAATACCCATCAAATTAATAGCCTACATTATATTACCCTCATAGTTCTTGTTTGGCACATTATTTTTAAACAAATCAAAATCGGAAGAATTTTCTATTTTGTTTTATATGAGGCTATATGTTCTATATGCAGCTCATTATAGCTCATTCCTTCACCTCAAACTCAAAGAGAGTCTTGCGATCGTCACTATGCGTCATATACAACATATGCGCTTAAAGTGGCCGTCAACTAAAGTGTTCACCCGAGTTATGTGGGATTGCTTCCCCTCTTCCCCCTACCAGCGACCGCGCACGGACGAAGAGAGGCAGTGAAAGGGGAAGTAAGATAGTGTCAGGGGAGTCAGGACCGCCCAGAATTAGTTTCCAATTTAACAAGTGCGAATCACTGACGTTTTCCCGATTATCTAGTACAATTTGGTTGCGTTAAGTTTTTTGACGGAAACCTGCTGGCAAGTTTTCTTGTACGTAACCGTCAAAAAACTTACCGCAACCAAATTGTACTAGATAACCGGGAAAAACGTTAGTGATTCGCGCTTGTTAAGTTGAGAACGAAAAAGTAACTATCTGACTTCTTTGGGTACCGCGACTTTACTGCCTGTCTGTCCTCGCCGATGCGCGGACGCTGGTGGGGGTAAGAGTGGGGGTAAGAGGAGAAGACATTCCGCACAACTCCTTTATTGACGGCTACTGCAGGCGTATATTTATTTCAATGTACGTTGATCACTAAATTGTTTCTGCAAGTTGGCCATGATTAGTTTTCGTTGATACATAACTTCGCGATGACAGAGCGCAGACAAGATCGCCGGACATTCATAAGTCACGGTTTCCCAGCATCTTGCGCTCTCGGCCAATGGACTGAACCAAAACTCGGAAACGGATTTCACTGAAAAAGATTCAAAATAATTTAGTAAGATGGACAATTATTCACTGTTCCCTGTCAAGATTAAAACAATTACGCAATATTTCGAGCACTCATCAGCGCTCTAATAGCAATTTTAAGTTGTTAGCCAGTGAATTGTCCTATCAAACTAGTTGTTTTAATAACGTTTTACCTGTTCTGCTGTTTCCTTTTTAATGCATTCTTCGTGGTTAATTGATAAAGCGGGCTTCACAATAGTCTAGTAACGAGAACGGGAACGGGAACTTTCCTACAGCCAGATTATTAGATCTTAAACACAGATTGTCATAACATTTTCTTAAATATCTTATAGTTTTATATAATCTCGGGTTATTGCGCATTTATATAACCATGATGATTGTTGTTCCCGTTTCCGTTCTAGTTTTACTGGAAGATTTTACACAAAGAACTCCAAACGAGTGCAGTGTCAATCATACATGAGGCATATTTTGTGCTCGTTTCCATACATAATGCTGCAATGTGGACTATCTGCTAAAAAATCTTGTGTAAGATGTGAATGTGAGAAAATACGTTGGGACGAGCTGGGATCGAAAAACTAATGATCAAGAAGGAGTCATTGTATAGAACGAATTAGGTATAGACGGCTGAAGTGGTATGGGTACACCAAAAGAATCCAGGAAACGGGATTGACTTTGTCAATCATTGGCGTCTCCAAGGGGGAGGGGCTATTATGGGGTTCTCTCTCCCCCCCCCCCCCCCATGCACTAAACCAAGAAAAACAAGCAAACGAGTGTGAGAGAGAGAGGAGAAAGGAAAAGAGAAGACGAGGAAGGAAATTAACATTTTAACGCTGTTACAGTTTTAAGATTTTGGTTTATTTTTGTTTTATTTTTTTATTTATTATTAATTTTTGTTTTTTTATTCATTTATTTATTTGTTTTTGTTCTCTATTTTATACTTATTAATTAATTTACTCATTCTTCACTTGACTATTCCATAGAAATAGTATCTAGAAATATATATTAGTATAATTCCCAGAGGCACAAAAAAAAACTTAAGGTGCGTGTGCGTGTGCGTGTGCGTGTGCGTGTGCGTGTGCGTGTGCGTGTGCGTGTGCGTGTGCGTGTGCGTGTGCGTGTGCGTGTGCGTGTGCGTGTGCGTGTGCGTGTGCGTGTGCGTGTGCGTGTGCGTGTGCGTGTGCGTGTGCGTGTGCGTGTGCGTGTGCGTGTGCGTGTGCGTGTGCGTGTGCGTGTGCGTGTGCGTGTGCGTGTGCGTGTGCGTGTGTATACACAGAGCAGAACACAGTAAAGATGGTATTTATTTATCCTATTCAGTAACACAAATGTATACTCACAGCAGCCGAGGTTACGAACGAAGCAAGTCTTATGGGTTGATCGTATGACGAAGGCGTCTCCCTCTGGTTTAACATTGAAGTGCGCATGTGCAGTATTCCTCACAAACGGCAAGTGCGACAGATATTCCGTGTATTGGGCGGAATACTGCCAGTGATCGTAATTACCACTTTCCGTCAATATGTTGAAATCCACGCTGGCCAACACAACAAAAATATATAAATTATTATCTTAGCACATCGGAATGGCAAGGATGTTATAAAATATCATTACAACAACAAAAAACTCAATAGTTTATTAGACATGACCATGATTTGAGCTCTTCCGCTATGTTACATAGCATTTATATTATAGCATAGCATATATACGCAACTCAAGACAACCTCACACATGCATTCGTCACAGGCGAGGTATTCGTAGCCAATCAGCGACCGTTATCTGCGCGCGCTTGTCTCGGGCGGTTCGCTGGTTGGCTACGAATAGTCGAATACCTGGCCTGTAAGTGTGAAGAAAGCACGTGTAAGGTTGTCTGCATTTACCAGGTATAGTATTGCACGATATTACAGCTTATTAATAGTAAATCACAATACTGTATTTAGGTGGAAACTTGTACCATATGTTGCTAACATGAAATAAATTATAAAGATAAAGGGCCAATAAAAGCGTAAAATAGTACAATAAGATAGAATAGGCCTATAGTAATTTGGTACTGATGCAATGATACATACATGGTGGGATTTAGTTTCTTCATGTTGCTAAAGTCGGCTACGAATTCCCACACATCCATAGCTTTTGCTCCGTTAATAGTGACTTCAAATTTTACATCATGTGTGCGAACCCTAAATACCAAGTATAAGACAACCGCTGTCAGGCAAACGTACAATATCCTCTTCTTATTCCACTGCATTCTCATTTTGGATTTCTGCAAAGAAAATTACAATTTACCGCTTAATGTGTTGAATTATTTTAAGCATGCAAAATATAGGGCCTACCTCATTTTGTCTCGTTTCTTCAAACAGAATAGGAACCATCAAAATAATCTATAAAGTAAATTAAAATACCTAAATAAGCGGTTATTTAAAAAAAAGAACGTATCCTATTAATTGATAAATGAAATGCCCCTAAATATGTATTTTATTTCACACGTGTTTTCATGAGACGAATGCTCCGGGGTAGGCCCTACAAGGATGACGTCATGCGTAGCGACCGGAGTGCTCGAGGACTGTTTTGAGCCAATCACAGGTCACCACGAACTATTCGTTCATTCGGCGGGAAAAACGCCAATGTCATTTGAATATTCGATTGTTTTGTGCAAATCAGACGTGCAGTTAGTTGTAAAGGATTTGTCCAGTTAGAACACTTGTACAAGTATTTCATTTTACTTATTGTTATAATGTTATTATATTAATTAATCATGATTTGAATGATTTGAGCGGCCGGACACAAAATTATATAATGGTGACTTTTATTGACAAGGAACAGTGTATAGTCCTATATATTATATATATTTTTTTTTCACTACACATATTATGTTACCTGTTCTACTAAGTTTCCGTTTTTAATATATAATGGTCATTGCTGGCATAATAATAAATGCACACCTTCCTTGGACGTTGTACAGTACAGTCTCGTGGTGTGTGTGTGGGGGGCGGGGGGGGGGGGGGCATTACAATAAACGGGTTAAAGAAATATGGACCCCCCTACGTAAAGATTACCATATACCCACTGTCTGAGTTGGTCGTTTTCATTACGTAAAATAAAGGAACGACTGAAGACAGCGACTGGCCGTCGAAAATGAAAATGAACTGAATAGGATAGTAGGTAAAATAAATTAATAACATTGGAAAAATCCTGCAGGCGAGTAGGCCTATATACATTTCTTGTGGAGAAAATAGCGATTGATCAATGTCCTGTTCAAAGTAACTTTCTGTATCATGTCCGTTCCTTTCTTTGTTATTCTATCTTTCGAATTGTTTTTTTAAATCGGGTGATGGACAGGCGTGCTGACAGCTCGGCTAGGAGTGAAGGATTCGGTGTAAACCAAGTGACTCCGCCGCCCCCCCCCCCCCCCCCCCTTATTAATAATAGAGTGACGAGGGTGTGCGTGCTCGAAAAGATATCAACATTTCAATGTTACCTACTACAATTACTGTTACATTCACGGAGAAGTTAAACCTTCTGATTTGACCTGTTGCTTGCGGTAATCATCCGTAATAATGGTATTGACAGAACAGATTATCACAAACCGTGGATATTACAAAAATAAACTATCAGCTGAGGTTAACCTACTTTCAAAATTAAATAATGGGACTTTGCATTGTTCTTAAAAAATATTTATTGTTACCTATTCCGAGCCTTCAAACTGTTAGTTCATGTTTTGATAAAAATCCCAGATTATTGGATCTAAAATGTCAACAATAGAGATTTCTATAAAAAACAATGCATAGACATTTTTTTTTTATATCTGCTCCCTGTGTACATCATTATTAGGTACAATTATTATGAATTTAATTTATATTAAAGTGGGTGTCTTGATTTTTGAGGGAGTTCTACGCTAACATTTTTTAAAATTTGTTGATGCGAGAATAATATCAAATTTTTCTATTTTATTTTATTTAGTGGAATAGCCCGTCCCACACTGCATTACGTGAATTTAAAAAGTACATGTTCAAAAAATCCCTCGCCCATTAAAGCGGGGTCCCGTTATCGAATAAATCATAGCCAAATTTCCCGTTCCCGGAGCTTCTTCTCAGGCGATTGTAGATATTTCATATTTCATATTTATTTCATAGTTCACTGACCATTACAATGTAAGGGTGTACTCCTCTTGAGAGAGAGAGAGTGAATATGTACTTAAAACTAACAAGAACAAACATAGAAATTTAACATTTAACATTACATTTATATTACATACGTACATATGATACAAACACATAATACATACATACATACATAACCACAAACATACATACATACATACATATAATAGTCTAGTCAGGGGCAATCAGGAATTCGTTAAGATTGTAGAAAGTCTTTTGAAGCAGGTAGTTTTTTAGATTGATTTTAAATGTTGCGACTGAGTCAGAATTTTTTATCTCAGCAGGGAGGCAGTTAAAAATTTTAGAGCACAAGTAGGCAGGGCTATGTTTGAAGAAGGCATGTTTGAAAGAGGGTATAAAAATATTTGAGTTAGATCTAGTCATGTGACTATGGTTCGAAGCGTTAAGGGGGAAAAGTTCAGGGTTAGTCCTAACAAAGGTGGCCGCAGTCATGACAAGTGTAGAGGGGAGAGTGAGGATACCAAGATTGCTGAAGTGGGGCTTGCACGATTGTCCCCTTGATATCCCAGCTATTATTCTAACAGCTCGTTTTTGAATGATAAAAATCCTATGTGCATGGTGCGAGGAGCCCCAGAAAATGACAGCATAGGAAAGAATGGAATGAATGTACGCATGATAAACAAGGAGTAGGGATGATTTGCTAGCAATCATTTTCAGCTTACGGAGCATAAAACAACCACTTAACAGTCTGGATGCAATATTGTTAATGTGGGGTGACCAATCAAGAGATTCCGTGATATTAAGACCTAAGATTTTGTGAGATATGGCCCCTGCAATGCTGTTTCCATCCAGACGAATGAGTGGACTGGAGGTTGGTTTTAAAACACTTGAGCAGAACTTGATATAAACTGTTTTAGACGTTTGAAGGGCCAATCGATTTTGTGAACAATATGAGGACATACAAGAGGCCCCAAGTGTGGCAGCTTGTATAAGCAGCTGATCAGTTGGCTTTGGGACAGATTGGTCATTGGTACATTGGTTGGTGAGCTTTGGGCATGTGAAAAGGTGGGTTGTGTCACTCATCAGCATATTGTGAGAGGAAGCTTTTCACATATTCAGAGACAGAATCTATAGAAAGAATTTTAGGAAGATCGTTGACATACAGTAGGAAAAGAAGAGGACCAAGGACTGAGCCTTGGGGAACACCATTCTGTATTGGAAGCGGGTTAGAAAGAACTGATTTATTGGTTACGGAGGATGAGATTTTTACTGATTGGGTTCTATTAGACAGGAAAGAAGCAATCCAGCTGAGGGCCGGACCCATAATCCCCATGGACATAAGTTTGTTGAGGAGCAGCTGGTGATCAATGGTGTCAAAAGCCTTACTTAAGTCATAAAATAGTCCAAGAGCCTCATCTCCTTTATCAAGTGCAGAATATAGCCACAGTATAAAGAGGATACAGTAGCGAAACTTGGGAGAGATTCCATCGGCAAACTCCTGCGCGCGCAGCTACGGTCGCCCTGGCGGCGAGTTATCCGAGTTAGCTCATATTGTAGGCGAGGAGAGCGGCGAGGGGTGGCGAGGAGGTATCCCTCTCCCCCTCCCCCCAGGTCTCGTCCATGGTCTCGTTGAGTTTGGTCTAACCCACCGCTACGAACGCCACCCGCTTCCGTGCCGCAAGTCGTCTGCTGTGCCAGGCATAGCGCTTTCGCTACTGTATCCTCTTTATACTGTGATATAGCGCAGAGAGGAAAGAGAAGATTGCAGTTGTTGTGGATTTCCGTGCGCGGAAGCCATGTTGGCTATTATCAAGGATATCATATTTATTAAGAAATGAAGAAAGACGGGAGTGCATAGTTAGTTCAAAGATTTTAGAGAATGATGACAGTAATGAAATGGGTCGATAATTGTTAAGGACATCTTTTTTTTCTTTCTTGTGGACTGGAATAATCATGGAGTGTTTAAGTATAGAAGGGAATGAGCTACAATGAAAGGATAGGTTGATGGCATGAGAAAGGGGAAACGCTAGCCATCTAGAGCATTTGGCAATGATAGCACCAGGGATACCATCGAGGCCAGAGGAGTATTTCGAATTAAGTTTTCTCATAACTTTAAAGACTTCAGTGGCACTAGTAGGGAAAAGAAAGAACGAATTAATTGGCCGTCTCGGAGTAAACAGAGGAGAGGTGGAACTTGTTCCAGCAAAGGTTAGGGACTGGTGAGATACGGGAGGGAGAACGTAACTGGATTCTTTAAAGAACACATTAAAGAGGTTGGCTACTTCAGTAGGATCATCAATTACATTATTATCAACAGCGAGAGAGATATTAGGCGACTGCTTGGAGGAAGAGGTCTCAGATTTGATGATTTGCCATGTAGTTTTAGATTTATTAGACGAGGTGGAAATTAGTTGGTCATGATACTGGCGTTTCGTAACTTTTATATTACGAGAATGGGATTTTTTCCTCTTATTATATTCTACCTTTAGATTAGTGTCAGAAGGATGTAGCTTACAGGCAGAATGGAGGCGGAGGAGTTCCTTTGACTCCGTACGAATCCGTTCTGTAATCCATTTGTTATGGTTTTGCGAGGAGTTGATTTTAACTTTTGTGCTAGCTACGACTATGCTTAGCTACGACCGTCGGTCGCTCTGGCTTTAGCTAGTGAATTAAAAACTTTGTCTGGCTGTGCAACAGGGAGACAGCGAGAGCGTATTTCGAGACACGTTTATATACGGAGAGACCATACATTACACAGAGTTATTAAATCTTTCTCTTCAAATCAGACTTACCTGCGAGCTGCTAGCAAAGATTAGCTGCTAGTATTGAGGAGTACGTATTTTGTTAAAACGCGTCCTGTAGTTTGCCTCCAACGATTTGATAACAACCGGTCGCTTCCTGTCTTGTTCTGTTCCGCACTCCCACTAGTTGCACGTGGGCGTCACACCATTGCCGCTGTCTGTACCACTGTCAAACTGTCTGGAGCACATGTGTGAATAGGTCAAGGGTCGAGCTTTAACACATGGCGAAGCGAAAATTATCAACAAATAAGAGCATACTCCATTCGAGTCTAGAATTTGATAAAATATGTTTGTGGTTTTTGGAACACGATTATATTTGGATTAGATAGCGAAGTGTTTGAGAGTGTGCGTGAGAAAAATGCCCCAAAGTGTTCGTCTTGTCTGGGATCGTGACGTAACCAAGAACAAGAATGAGGTATAGATTTCAAAAGTTGATTTGTATAGTAGCGCCATTTTGTGGGCTAAATCAAAAGTCAATGTAGTGGCTAAAAGTATTGAACACGCCTTGTAGACTGATTTAAATATACCTATAAAACAAAAATGAAAATTTTTTATGTCGTAGGACTACGTCAATACAGGTGTTACACAGTTTTTTATCCAACCGAATTCATAAGCGTGACGTTACTTCAAAGCTGGAAGTGGAAGTCAACAGTCCCATTTTTTCAACCAATGAGATCTTGAGTAGAATGACTTTGGTTCCACGTGACTCACTGACAGGTGGAATCGCAAAACAGTAATGGCCGCCAGATTGTAGTTGTCTGTTTTGTGTTAATCCTGGTGTTTTCTTCGGCTAAGGCAGACTTTTGTTTATTCATTGTATTTATTGTGTATTGTTTATAATACTGTGTATGCCTTCGTAATATATTTGATTGCTCTAAATGGTTGAAGAGGCACAGCTTATAGTACCTTTGACATCAGAAGAAACTAATTCGCTAACCAATTCCGTTGCTTCCTTGTCATCTTCTGGTGTGTCAGTGTCAGAAGAAGCTCCGTTTTTGGGTTCAGTGCTGCCTGAAGTGACGTTTGTGCCAGGTTCAAATAACGCAGGCACAATAGATTCTCCAGGAGTTAACCGGGAACACCAGCCGCTTCTTGGGCGGATGGAGCTGGACGTAACATTTAACAATTTTCCAGGTCAGTATTCTCCCTATTAAAGTTGTCCCCCTTGGGACTTGAGTCCTTTTGTAGGCCTAGGCCGTATGCCCCATTGTAAAGTCTAACTACTGAGAGTGTACCCGTCTAGGCCTAGGCCCTACCATGCTCTGATTTGAACGGTTATAGGCCTAGGCCTAGCTAGCCTACACTTAGTTTGGCGTAGGCCTAGGCCTAGACTAGAGCCTAGACCCTAACTTAGCAAGTTCTTCCTTAGACCTAAGCCTAGGCTAACATACTTGCACTAAGCCTAGGCCTAGGTAACAAAATTATTCCTTGTACCGTACCTAGATGGCAGTCCCAACTCCTAGGCCTAGGGTATTCCTAGGGTAGGCCTATGCCTAGTCCTAGGCTTCCTACTGTTCTAGGCCTAGGCATATGAAATCAGTTCAATGCTGTATTGGTAGGGGCCATTGTGTTTAGTGGACTGAAGCAAAATGTTCATTTGAAGGTAGGCTAGGGCTTGTTTTGACTAATCTAACTTCGGAGGCAGTGGAGTGTAGCCTCTCGTTAATTATTTAAAACCAGGCAGATGTCCATATGTTTGACGCACCATGTTTAATTCGTATGTTGACACTGGCTATTGTATGTTTGTAGAACGAAGTGTACTGCAGTAAATGAATTTGCACAGTGTAATATCCTAGCCAACTACGTAATCCAGTCAAATAAATGCTTGCGCTAACTAAAGCTAAAGACGATTGTCAATATCCCGCCGGCAACTATAACGATAAAGTTGAGTTGTGTTATTTTGTAACACGATTCATGATGACACCGTTGCCAGAGCATAGGCCTATTCTTCCTGGTACCTAAGTGTAATAGGAATGTTCACCAAGATTGAACTTGGCATTGCTTGAGATTACTGTACAACCAATCAGAATTGAGATTGGCGCTTATCAGTCTGTTATCTGGAATCCGTTGTTTTGTTTTGCACTGCAGCACTACTCGATGTCGTTGCAGTTACCATGGTGTGGCAGTTATAGCCCCTAGTCTTGTTGCCGGCCTATTGTACGAGGCTCCGCTTTAACTAAAAATAGTTGAATTATTTAATAAAAATAATAAAATGTCATTAAAGTAGCCTTGAACCAATCTAATTATACCTGTCATTAAACAATGTTAATTCAATTTATAGGCCCTAATTATGATTAGGTTATTTAAGGGGTGCATTAATATTGATAGTAGACTGTCTAGTCCTAGCATTGTGTGTGCATGTGCTTAGTATGATCTTTGTGGGGGTCTGTTTGTTATCAGAATGTGGAGTGTTCAGTACCTATGCAAACAAAAACCTTTATCTTTTGCTTTTGTTCCATAGCCTAATGAGGTATAGTCTATTGCTTGATAGATGTCAAGATGACAAATAGGTTTGCCACAGAATGTAACAGTTTTAAACACCTATATCTGGTAGGCCTATATATGCTGATACAAGTTCATGAAAATGATAACACTGATATAGCCTGTGCTATCATCAGCCATCGGAGTGGATGGGATAAAGACATGTTCTTATTTTGCTTTTCATTATTAAATATGAACCTTTGTTTGTAGCCTAATCAGTTGAACTGTCAATCAAACGACATCTGCAATATATTATTACAAAATAATCACATGAAAAATGTAAACAAATGTGTCTATATTAGGGATGCCATCGGGTAGTAAAATCTGGATTCGATTCCAGCCCCTCAAGGATTCGGGTAACCCGAATCCTAGAAGTGTAAATCACGTCGCTCAACATGTTATTTGAAGGCCATTAACTGCCCATGGCAGAAGCTGCCAGCGTGCGTTCTGTCAGCCAGTGATGACGGTCGAGAAGGGGTAGGGGTAGGCCGAGAGCCAGTGGGAGCACAGGCATACTAGAACTCGCCCGCAGCAATCACACCACATAAAATAGGCTTAGTCTATTTTTAATCAAGCCGATAATGGGTAGGCCTACATAACGGAGCGGGAAAGTATTTTATGGAATGGAAACAAGTCATTTTGTTATCACCATTGTTGGCGCATTGTTGAAGCATACAACAATTCAACTAAAAATGTACCAGAACAAGATGTGAATCCTTAGAACGGATTCGGGTAATTTTTGGATTCGGGTTACCCGGATACCCGATGTCATCCCTAGTCTATACACTTCAGTATGGCCATAGTGGAAGACCAAAAATTAGATTCTTGCATGATACCCAGTCAAAATACGATTTAAAAAGTGCAATAAATTGTTTAGTTTTTGACCGACACCTCCAAATTCAAAGATGATTGTCCCTGTCTGGGTCCGGGATAGAATTGGTCCAGAGTGGCTCTACCCGTCGGAAGAGGCGACTAATGGGCCGACGTAGTGTGTCCTTGCTGTCGAGTAGCCTACCTACGTCGTAAAACAACAAATATATACATAAATAATAAAAGATAATTTGGACTCTTCACAAAGTCGGAACTAATTTTCGCTTAATACTTGTATTCCAGATGATCCGCAGTTTTCGGAACTTATGCGGCAGGCGGAGACCGCCATAGACAACTGTATTTATCCTGAAAGAATATTTCAAGGATCTAGTGGAAGTTATTTTGTAAAGAATCCTGCTGGGGTGAGTTTTTTCCTCTATATTGAGTTCTAGTACCGTACCTAGTAACTGAATTCAGTGTGACTACATTAATCCTACAGGCTGTGATGCCGCCAACGTTGTGCTTAGAGGTAGAGTCGAGGAAAGACCCCTTATCACGCCACATGAAATCGAACATTCCACAGTGCTAGTCTTTATTTATTAGTACGTATTTAATTAAAATAATATTAGGCCTACGCGTCCCAGACAACCTTACGTTACGGATGCTTTCGTAATAGAGGACTGACCAGCGATCCCCAAGCTCATAACTAAATAACTCTTGATCTTTCTTGGCGGAAATGGTTGTAATTTCGGTCCGAAATTGAAATTCAACAGAGTTACAATAGGGTCCAGTCCAATAACAGTTTTCATTTCAAGTGCCTCGAGTAAATGAAGTGCCACCCATCAAACTCATTCTCTCTAATTGATGTGCACAAGCCTTGTTGACTATATTGTTTTTTCATATTTTTTTTTTTTTTTTACACAATTTAATTTGTTTTCCACCTAGGGAGATGGGTCTTTTCCTTTTAAATGTGGAACTTAATATATTAACACTCCTATTTCAGAAAGTAATAGGTGTTTTTAAACCAAAAGATGAAGAACCTTACGGTCGATTGAACCCCAAATGGACCAAGTGGATGCATAAACTTTGTTGCCCCTGCTGTTTCGGCCGATCGTGCCTGATCCCAAATCAAGGCTATTTGTCTGAAGCTGGTGCTAGTCTTGTAGACCACAAGCTACAACTCAATGCAGTTCCCAAAACTAAGGTTGGTATTAAAATTCACCAAATTGTTTAAAATAGAAATTAAAATCAAATCATGTAGGCCTATCATCTCTATACTGTAGGCCTACATAACCCAGTTGTCGAATGTATTCTCAATATGTAGGCCTATAATCAATCAACAATTAAGCTTTAATACTGCTTCATTACAATCATTGTATATTTACAGGTTGTAAAATTAGTAAGTGAAACGTTCAACTATTCACGAATTGATCGTCAAAAAGCTCGCGTAAAGCGCGCAATAATGGAGCAGTTTCCAAACGTTGGGCGCCGTTTTAATAGAATAGGACTTCGACCAAAGGTATGTACTCATTTATGGTTTACTTAACACTATTTTACAATTATTGACAATAAGGAATAAGATAACACGAGTCAGAAATGGATGGAACAAGATTAAAAATTAGGTATCATGCATGCATGAGGTGTAGTTACAGTAAAACTTCAAACTCTTGGGGGCCAGATTATTATTTTGTTAATTGTTATAAAGAACATTCGTTTATGAAGATCATACCTTTACCTGCATAAGAACCTTTTGGGACCTCAAAAACAGTTTGTTATATACATGGTTCATTTTGTTATAAAATACGTTTGTTATAAAAAAGTGTCACTGTATGTATAACACAATTGCATCTTATAATGACGAACTAACACTAGGTACACTCGACAAATAAAAGCCAGTAAATACAGTAACCACTGTCATGCTATGTACAATAGTCTAAACTCTAAATATAATGTAGGTTGTTACTGAACCACTAGTTGTTTATTACATTAATGCATTGCAAATATTTTACAGGTGGGATCTTTTCAACTTTTCGTCGACGGCCACAAAGACGCAGACTACTGGTTACGTAGGTTCGAGTCTGAGCCGCTACCTCCGAAACTGCAGCACGAGTTTCAGTTAAAGTTCGAGCGCCTCGTCGTGCTGGACTACATAATCCGCAACACCGACCGGGGCAACGACAACTGGCTGGTGCGATGCGACCAGCCGAACATTCAGACGGGCTCCGGAACCAAGGGCGGCGGAGAGATGGACGATGCTACGGTAGGTAAGAAGACGGGCTGAATAGGTCCGTTTGAAGGTGAGCTTTGTCCGTCGATGTTGCGAGTAGGGATGGGCAAAGCTTAGTGATGCGACCAGCCGAACATTCAGACGGGCTCCGGAACCAAGGGCGGCGGAGAGATGGACGATGCTACGGTAGGTAAGAAGACGGGCTGAATAGGTCTGTTTGAAGGTGAGCTTTAGCCGTCGCCGTTGCGAGTAGGGATGGGCAAAAATATCGATTTTGTCGATCAATATCAATATCGGCAGTCTTGGGTAAATTACTTTTGAAAAGTAGTGACATTACTTTACTCGTTACCTTTCATTAAAAGTAATGAAGTTACTTTACTAATTACTTTATTCTTAAAGTAATGGCATTACTTAACTTTTCCTCCCGAAAAGTAATGACGTTACTTTTGTAATTACTTTTGCGATCTTATCAAATAAATAGGATAAGGTCGAATTTGGTATGTCATCAAATTATTTGTAAATGCAGATGCATTCTGTAATGTGGTTACCAGAGTGTTTTAATTTATCAACGTAGGATAGGATAAGTAGGTTGGCTAGGCCAGGCTCCACCAATCCCATTTGTGCTTGTGGGTGTATCAGACAACATGTTAAACGATGAACGATAAATGATTAAATAAACACCGGATCACGTTTCTACAAGGATTGTTCAGTTGACGCGAACTAAAGAAACGTGGGCAAAGGCCTATGCTCGTTTTCACTGAGAGGTTACAGGCTAGCCAACACAACCTATTTGTTGGAAAAATAAAGATTTCTTTGATCGGTAAGATCGATGTGCAATTTTATATGTTGAAGTTGAGAACATTGAACAGTGTTTAATTATGTCGCGACTGGTGGCAAAAACGAGAACTTGGTGAACACGGCAGCAAGCCTGCACAATGTTAGGTTAGGTAGGTTAGGTTTTTTCGATTATCTCGACAACTGTTCGTAGTAGAGCAAACCAGACCGTATCCCGTGATCACACTCGTTATTCTCTAACAAGAAATAAATTTGTTTGGGAGACAATTTGTCGGGAGTAACTTGCGGAAGTAACTTGCGGGAGTCACTTGCTCGGGTACTGCGCCTGTATATGTGGTTAGGGTAGGCGGTCGTTTTTCGGGGAACTTTTCAAGTAAGCGCGATCCTTATCTTGTCAAAAAAAAAATTATTTGAGAAAGTTCATATTTTCGGCAAACTTTTTAATACGTTCTTTGAAGCAGTACTGTAACTGTAACCTAACGAAAAGTAACGCGTTAGTAACGTAAAAATCACGTACAAATGTAATGAAATTACTTTACTCGTTAGTAATAAATCATTGTAACGGCGTTACCGATTCCGTTACTAAAAAAGAAATTTCGTTACAGTAACGCGTTACTTCCGTTACTTTACTACCCAAGACTGAATATCGGAAAGTATTTACGTTATCGATTTTAATTCAAGTGTCGAAAGCATCGAAATTTGAGAATCATTGAGGATTTATGAGGCGTCTCAGCCCTTTTGTAACCAGAATAACGCTGAGAACTTGTGAATTAGGTCTATACAAAAAAATCTCTCCTGTGAATATTTAAAGAAAAATCTCATTTTTAAATTAAATTTTGAATTTTTGCCTAAATCCAACTTACGAAATTTTAATTTCTTTTTCGTGATATTATCGATCGATAACGATAATTGTCCTTTGGTACCCATATTTGGAATCAGTGCCAATCCCTAGTTGTGAGCAATATATGAGGCTTGTTCCAAGCTAGTTCAAGAATCTCATTCGCGCAGCTGCGCGCATGAGCGTGCTGCGATCTCATGAGTAAAAACGGAACTAAAATTGATGACATAAATAGGAATAAGTCCTATCGATACAGATGTGAATCTACTTTTTACGTTTCATCTGTAAACCTATATTGCATAGTGAGAGAAATAGTGTATTATATTTTGAAATATGCTAGCCTATAAGCCTAGGTAGCCTACATGTCATTAATCGTCATCTGCCATCTGCAGGTAATCATGGTCGAGTCTATAATATTCTGTGTTCTTATATCGTAAGCGTTTTATATCCATCTGTCTAGGTACTGGTTATATGTACGTGTCTTTTATACGGTGCTTCTTGTGCGTATTTTTCTCAATCTGTTATTCAACTGCATTGACCTTAAAATGAATTTTAATCACATGAATAGTTTTTTTCTTTAATCCATTATGTATTTGTATGCTATTGAATTGATTAGCCTTACACGTCATTTGTTAGTCAAAGGTGTATCAAGCAAGGTCAACCAACCAACGTGAGTGAGTGAGTGTGACAAATGGAATAAATAAAATAAATAAATAAATTTGGATTTATAGAGTCTACCCACCGAGTAACAAGACTGATTTTCAGTGGGCGACTTTAATGTAAAGCGACTAAACCAACCCTGTAGGCTCCGAACACCATCAACGAGTGAGCGATAACCAATCAAAGATTTATATTTCAAATATGATACACATGAATCAGTTATTGGACAGTGCGAACACCTGTGGACAAATGTCAGAATCATCAAGGTCGATTCAAAACAACTTTTGAATTTATTGAGTGCTTCGTTGCTAGGAAGGCTCCAAAGTCACCGTTTACTTATTCCTAAGCCAAGAAGTGATGGAATTGAATCCATATTAGAAGTTAAAAAACTTTTGCTTGAAGTAATAGGTGACTCTTTGTCGTTGAATCATTTAAATGCCATACCGTCGATCACTTTGATAGAGATGGCCTTCCTTATACTGTATGTACTGACATTTTTAAATGGTGATCAATTACAGTTATCAAAGCGTCAATGCGACTTGCCAACGTAATCAAAACCATTTGCTATGAACACGCAAACCTTTCAACCTTCACAATGTCGTCACTTTCACTGATATCAGTGTTGGATGCCACTTGCGTTATTATTAGTAATAGTTAGTGACTAAGTAAATTGGTATTGCATAGCAGTTTGGAGTACTGTACTTGCAATAAGTTTTGTGCATTGAAAACAGTAGTAGTAGTTATACAGTAGGCTACAATTACATACATAGGCCTACATATGCACTTTGATTATTTACTTTATGCTATACTATAAACATTTTGTCTCAAAAGATGTATAGTATTTTATTTTATTGCATAACTAACGAGTATAATAATTTTGAGCAATTTAGATAACCGTGGTTCATTTGATGAAGTTACGGCATACCTCCCCTCACAGTGTTGCGCTGGCGTGCACTTGAATTTCGTACTTCGCCTTCATCGAAATGAAATGCTAAAAATGATGCACCGTCAGTTCCATGTAATTACATAATGCCAATTGTGGACATACAAACAGAAGAGAACATATTGTATTTGATATTTAATTACATCTTACCTTATTTAGGTTGGAATTCATAGTCGGCCCCTACACCTAGGGGCGCCCATTGTTACCAAGGTAACAGGTGTTTGCATGTTATTTCCCATCAACAAAACAAATCCGTAGCAACAATGGGATGGGCGCCCCTAGGTGTAGGGGCCGACTATGAATCCTATTCAGTTATGAAGGAAACCTAATGATTGCATTTCAGGAGTGGAATATTGTCCAGCTGCCCAGCATTAGTATCGCGGCAATAGACAACGGGCTGGCGTTCCCCTTCAAACACCCCGACTCTTGGCGGGCCTACCCGTATCACTGGGCATGGCTGTCGCAGGCCAAGGTGCCGTTTAGCACCGAGACACGAGAGCTTGTCTTACCGCAGCTTTCCGACATGAACTTCGTTCAAGATCTCTGTGATGATCTCTACCTTCTCTTTAAGGTTCGTTAAGAGGCAAAATTGAATACGTACTCAATGCGTGCACACACGTACCCATAATTGCACACGATTATGACTGAGAATAAAATACAGTAATTGAAATTGAAATCAAACCAATAAAAATTAGGGGTGTGCGGTTAGTACTTTTTTAACTCGGTTCGGTTTTCGGTTCGGTTAGTGTAATAACCTCGGATTTTCGGTTCCGGGTCGGTTAGTCGTAAATAATATAGCTCCATTCCACATTTTTTAGGCAAACATTTTTTGATTTAAATAAACTAAGCATATTCATGACTTTGCAAGTAAGAACCAAATAAAACTGGGAAGTAGGAAACAAGTGTGTGCTTTATTTTGGAAGAAGTTGATGGCCTGTAGAAGAGGTAGAAACTAGGCCTGTGCGAATATTAAAAATATAGGCTTGACGTCGTACCAAACTCAGTTTTTAATTGGCTGGCGCAATACTTGCACTTGGCACAGATCGAACTAATTTTGGTAAAGTGTGCCCAAATATTTGCCTTGGTTGAGAGGCCAACATCACGTTGTTCAGGCTCGGAAGAACTTGTAGGCCTAGGCCTACGCTGCTCCGGTGGATCATCAGCATCTTCATCGCTCTCAATAATTAAAGCTCTAGGCCTAGGCCTACCTGTGGCTGTACGACGCATTTTATTTTTATTATTTACCAAGAATTACGTTTTATAGCACACGACGGATGTAAATAAACAACGAAAGTTGACGACTACAACAAACCAGACGAGAGCCTAGGCCTATGGTTGGTGGTCTTGGTTCGATGTACGTTCGATATATCGATAGGTCGTACATATCTCGATGCTTAGCGGTGCGATCTAGCAGGCGGAGGAAACTTACGAGAATGTCACGGTCGTTTCAAACATCGCGCGCGGGAAAACCGACTTTCGGGTTTTCAAACGAATTTTCGATTCGGTTAGTAAAAAACCGACCCGACCCGAAAAGTCGGTTAACCGCACACCCCTGATAAAAATAGGCTCACCTTCTTGGAAGTGATCCAAGACCTTGTGTCAAAACATTTACGTAATTTTATTTCCATTGTCGTTTGTCAATGTTAGTTTTATCTCAAAAATTCCTTGGCTTCCACTATAACTTCAAGGTAAGCTGGTGGGTAAACACTCGACTGTTAGAGATCTAGTCATATACCGTACTACAACTAAGTAAAATCTAGGGATGGGAGAAAACATCAGCATGCTAAACATTTCAAACATCTCAATAAACGTGTTTAAACTCAAGTAAATAGTAGTGTCCATTTTTAAATAACCTGTGATTGACAAAATATTTTAGCATTCCATTCCCTATACTCTCTATTTTGTATTTTTGGCGTAATTCAATTTAAAATGTTGTGCAGTGTTTCACGTACATATATTGTGTTCCAACAGCAAGACAAGGGGTTTGACAGACACCTGTTTGAGAAGCAGATGGGAGTGATGAGGGGTCAGATACTGAACCTCACGCAGGCACTCAAAGACAGCAAAAGTCCGGTACAGCTGGTTCAGATGCCAGCCGTCATTGTCGAAAGGTTAGTAGGTTCATTTTTGTACTACAAACCCTATCTATCTTACCAGTATTCCTGATTTTTGTTTTGTACTTTTCGATTTTGTTGATTTCAATCAAAAACAGTAAGTAGGCCTAATACCAAAAAATAAAAAAACATCGAAGTTGAAAACTGATTTGTTTAAGTTGAAATTGACCTAGAGAAAAAAGAATTACTAGGGGTAATATATTTGATGGTTTTGTACGTAAATTGTGTATTTATATTTACTAAATAAGTCATTATGCATGACTCGTCTCAAGACTCAAGGAAATGCTTTTGTTATTATTTCAGATTCGTTTAAAAGTAAACTTTGATTTAGTGGACCGAATTTTTTTTTTTTTTAGTTTCAAATATTTTAATCTTTAAGTGTGAAAGGTGTGCACCAACATCATGTTATAAAAGTTAATTAAGATTGAGAACATTTGAAAAGCAGAAATATTTATTGTAACAAAAAAAAGACTTATAGGAAAGAGCACTACCGGTATATCCTCTAGAAGATGATTTTTTTTTAAATTTACTTTTGGGATTCTTAAAAAACATTGATAGCAATTTAAACAGACCAAATTTGGGTGTTCCGCATTGTACGTGAACATATAGTTTATAATATATTTGTACCAATATTTGTACCCTGTACAAGTCACATGTTGAATAAATAAATATCACAACCATTGAACTAAAATTGAAAGGTGTTTATTGTTGTGTTTCAGGTCTAAAGGTCATGTCGGTACAACCTCTCATTTCCGGTCGTTTAGCGATACGTTCACGCAACGCTTCCAAAACAAGAGCCCGTTCTTCTCCTGGTGTTAATGCAAAGCGTGCGCATGAAGCGTGCGCTCTGCACGAAGGACTCGAGACTCGCGGTGGTCAACCGGTAACAAAAGACTGGTTACGAATTCGTTAGGTTATCAACTTTTGTGTTGGAAAATATATCTATATATATATATGTACCGTGCAATTTTGATTCCTTGTAAGTAATACCGTGAGACAAGTACAATAGTCACCGTCGTCGTAACGGAACTACCACAGTTGAAATGTTTAAAACATACATCACAACTTCATAAAATAGTAATGTATCACAATTATGGCTGTGTGCAGTTGTGGCATTTACCAACTATGTTGATCATAGGAGTCAGTGCATGCTACCTAGTCTCAACTGCGCTAGTGCGAACAGATATTTGTGTTGTTGCATAGGCGTTTGTTTGTATATTTTACTTCGGGCCGGACAAATAAAAGCTTAATTAACCCGAAACATAGTAGAACAGGTAAAACGTTATAAGAACCTAGTAATTGGACTGTACACTGTTCCTTGTCACACACAAAATTAAAGCGCAATAGTTCGAACCCTGATCAGAGCTCTTCAAAATATTGCGCTTTAATTTTATGTGTGACAAGGAACAGTGTACAGTCCAATTACTAGGTTCTTATAAATAAAAGCTTGTTTCATTCAAGTTAGAAAAAGGAGTCGACGGCAGATGTTTCATAGTGTATTTCTAGGGTAAAGAATCATCCTACGATTCGGTCAGCTTACCGGGATTCTTTTCTTATGTAATTTACATTCTCGACACGCTACGCACGTAAACGTATCATTGTGCAAATTGACTAACAAGGTGATACCATTGCCGATTATTGTTTGCTCGTTTTGTATTTCGGGACATGTCCGAGCCTTGTTATTAGTCGTGAGTCCATCGCTACATTTTAACAGAATTGCAGTACTGTGGGGTGCAGTAAGCAATTCTTTTTTTTTTTTACAACTTTTTTCTTTAATAAGACCCATTACCAGGCCTTCATACGTATCACGGTATCATACAGTATTTCTGGTGTCTGTTTCGCCATGACTTTCTATATCTGGTGTTTGGTTGTTGTTACTGCTGATATATGCAGTACCGATATGGTACACACTAACTCCTCTGAGATGCCTAGTGAGTATTTCTCCACCACTTGTTTCATGTGAGTAGTTGTATCATCTTCCCGTTACCGTCACTTCTTGTCTTATGTCTTTGTACTGTGGCAATTTCACAATCTTCAATTTCAATCCCAAGTAGGCATATTCGGCTATATTAGCCTATTATTAGCCATCAAAAGTTCTGTTAAACCATTGTTGAACTGTATGTCATTTTCTCGATTGCACCTCCATTAATCAAGTCATTTAAAGTAAACTAGTCCCTGTTTGCAAAGATGTACAGTTTGTACACACATTATAAAATGTTTCGTACAATTTACAGGTGAAGTTTTAATTTCAATTAATTTCATTATTGAAACTTGGCTTATAGTAAAAAATAATGTTTAAGATACAAAGGCCTATATTTTATTATTGTGTTTTTTTTTTTTCTAAAAAATAGTTTACCAGTATGGTTGCCGGTGTGTGTGTGTGTGTTTCATAGGACTGACGAGATGATGAGGTGGCACTGTGAGTAGTATATGTAGTGCATGTAATGTAACCGGGGTTGGGGCAAAGCCCCAGGCGCAGTATCAATTAAAAAAAAGAAGCATTGCCCGAGACAGGAATTGAAGCCTAGACTATCTGTAGGCCTATGCATTGGACCATTGTATTTTTTGACCTTTTTTATATTGACTAAGTAGTAAGTTATCAACACTTTTACAACTATATAATATATCAATCATATTAATGTACTATGCCTAGTTATATTTTCCAGAGAAGTGGTATTGCCACTAATAGTCATTATTCATTAATCATCATTAGGGTACCATGTGGCATGTAATATAGTAGTAAGTGTATACAATTCTGAACACTCAAATCTTATGCTTTAACCTTCTGACTAATAATCCTGCATATTTATTTATTTCTACATGTACATAGTAAACACTATTGGTCTACTGAAGGCCTGAGCTCTGTGTGGAACAATAATACAGCTGTGACGGTATAATGGTGATTTGACTACTTCTACTCTTCGTAATAAGCTTAAGAGTTGACATTAACCGATATTTATTTTCACATATATATTATATGCTAGTCTTAAAACAGATACAGATAGGTAGTATATTATACTAAGGTTGCAATTACAAGCTATTCCCAGTTGTGTTTATAAGCAGTCGGCGCTTTGCATGCCATGAATTCAGCAGCTCAATTTACAAGTTTGCATTGGCGTTTATAAAACGTAGTCTTAAATAGTTTGGGGAAATTGATTGTCAATAGAGCAGTAATGTGTAATATTAATTATTAATACATTTAATGAGCATTTATTGTCCATGTCTTTCTTGATGCATTTCTTGTAACTAGGGTGAGAGATAGCAATAATAAATACTCATTATCTTTGTAAATTGTTGTTTGATGTTATATGATGATTACTGCATTAATGGATTTCAAATTAATCCTTAGAATCTGTTACTGTTTATCAAAATTGGTTACAACAAACACAAAATGGGAAAGTGACGTTCCTAACTACTTCCTCAATATTTGGCCAAATGAAAGATTAAGTGTTCTGTTTGCATATAAATTAATATAAGAAGCTTCACAAAAAAAATATATGGTTCGCATAAGTAGCAGAATGAGTTATAAAATCAACTGTACATATGGAGTGGTATTGTCTACAAATGTGTAAACAGTACCAATTTGCCATACCATCTCGAAGTGTCTCGATTCGATACAGAATTCACAAACTGCATAAATGCTAAATTGCTACGTACCATTTAAAATGAAAACCAATCCAATTGGGAATGTGTTGTTTACTTGCAACTCTGGTGTGAGGTACTATCTGTCTTCTTTCTGGTATAAACAAAACATACGTAGCTTGTCTCTTGCAATACACTGTTTATTTAGCCATATTACATTCAGTAAATTTCTTACTAAAAAACTACAATATATATATGCTATACTATACTGTACTATTAAATTTAACATACATAGGCCTATACATTTTATGTAATTAATTATACTGTTCACTTTAAATTAAATATACTATGTGTACATCTCTCTTGCTTGAGTTTAGTTGGCATTATGTGCCTGGTTTAATTTAATTTTTAAGCTATCAAATTTAAAGATGTGATAAAAAAATATATATGTATACACATGTATGTGTATACTGTATACTATATTATGCTCTATATACCGTAATAATTTATAATCAATCATGCATACTAAGATTGGTATTTAATACCAATTTCAATTCAATGCCATTACTACCTGATGAGGCAGTGGTTCCCAAACTGAGGTGGCTGATGTATTATGTATTAGATAATAATCTATGTTTAACCCTTCAACCAAAAGTTTATTAAAGCACCTAAGGACAGTACCTAAGTTACTAGTTTCCCTGTGATTAGGTGATGGGTGCCTAACATTGAGAGCAAACTACTACAATGACTAACAGATGACCTACAGTGCTCCACTAACAATACAAGGGCCGGCCTTTAGAGGAGAGGTGGCTGTTTTTCCATCATAGGTCTTGCGCTACGCCCGGCCAATCAGATTGGTTAATTCACGACAATCCAGAAGCACGTCTAGGCCGCCTTTGAATCATTATTTTCAAATCAGCTTCAAGTGACGTCACCTTGGCTGATACATTGTGGAAACATTTCGTGGCCGCGGCATTTTTATTGTTGATGTTTCGTTATGTTAATACTGTAGTTGAAACGAAGGGCTTTGGAATCATATCATTTCTTGTCGTTTATTATCTTACTACCTAATCTATTGCAGGTGTCACTTGAAAACGATACTGGTACTAGACAATTGTTTGCTTCTACGTATTTATTTACGTTAGAAGGCCTGTATGAAAGCAATTTATGCCAAAGGCCAAAACAGTTGTAAATGGGTTGCATTCTACATGTGACTGATGCATTTAAGACAAAATATGATATTTATTTAGTTGAGTTTGCTTGGTATGATCATTGCTTTTGAATATGCCTGCCATGTTTAAATTCCATTTGCTTCCATATTAAGTAGTAGTCAATTATATGTGGTACTATACCTCAATTTTATAACTAAAGTTGGTCAATAGTTTGTCCAGTATTCTCTTCAATACCTGTTGAACACAGTTTGAAGCCGGTTCTCTCAACAGCGTACACGGGACAGAGTCGATAGCCGGGACTAACAGCGTCTATACAATTTCCCACCTTGGAAAGCGGAGCGGCAAATAGCCACATCAAGCTACTCAGCACTGCGGGGGTGGACCGCTTATTGGCCAACTATCGTGTTTAATTTTCCACCTGTCAATCAGCCCTAATCCCCTGATCTTCCAATCCCTTTGTATTTACATTTTTGGAGTAAACATTCGTGTATTGTAAAATCTCAAACTTGTTAGTTCGGTTAGCCACCCTGTTTGCTTACAATGAGGCAGACAACTGACCGAGTTGGTGGCGACAAGCAGTAACTCATCACTTCCAGTCGTCAACCGCTAGTGACGTTTGACACCTCTCGTGACAACTCAATGGCTTTGAGACCGCTGTTTACCGCTCCGCTTTAGTTGTGTCGCGTATTGGTGAGTAGCACCCGCTATGATATCATGTCTGTTGTACACTCAGTGCATGAAACAGTGTTACTGTAATGGAACCAGTTGGTGTTGGGTGGACAGTCTGGGTATCATCTGCATGGAACATCACTAGAAATGTTGAGGAACCACTGTACTAAGGGATGAAATAACTACCATGTATAGTGTAAAAGTTTGTTTGTAAAATTATATTATTTATATATTATGATTAATTGCATGTACTTACTTCTAAGGTAGCTCTCCTAAAATGTACTTTCAAAATGTTGTCAACAAGTGTAATTTCATTGACTAAACTTTTTTTGTGTGGAATTATTTTACAAAATCGCATCCGTATAATAATTCAGTACGACGTTTGATACCATCGGAAACGATATTAATTTCAAGGTTTCAATCTAATATCATCAGTTTAGAACTTAGTTTTTATGTCAAAGAAAAATTGTCTAAAATTAAAAATACAATTAATGCTGGATTTTCTCTTCACTCTTAATTTTTTGATCTTGTATTAAAGCAGAATGTAAAACATCTATCGGGCACATATCGGTCGCACTCTACAGTGTGAGGTCTGAATGGGCTTCGTATTGCTCCGTTGCTTTTGGAGCTTACTCATTCATTTGTATCTAATTCTTCACACGACAGGGTTACGCATGTCTATACCTTAAAGTACATACGTGATCAGTGCGTGATTTCAAGGTAACGAATTGTTGAGATGGAAGCATTTAAGTCGAGTACAAGTAGAAGAGTTACCTTATGAATGGTTTTCTTCGATAATAAAATACTGTACGGAGAAAATTGGACTTGTGGCGTAGTGTAAAGGTGAATGAAGAAAGACATACTTCTAGCATCAATTTAATTACTGTATGTGTACTTGTATTTATACCATTTACTCAATTGAAAGTCACACAGTTTTTATATTGATATTGGTGAAATCTTCAACTGCATGCAAACAATATTATTTAAGGGCTGGTCTTACAATCTCCTAATAAGAAAGTTATTTGTAGCAATTAAGCTATTTGGATGATTTCAAGGGTTTTGATTGGTCGTCGCCATGGAGAAAACAAGCTATTCGACGAATAAATAGTTATTGGGACATTGGAAGACTGGAACATGTGTCAAGTGTCACAGTCACAGTACAACATAAAATGTTTGTAACAAGTATATACTGTGATTTTTTAATCTGAAAACATAATCGGCCGGTTTCACCAACCATTTAATTAAACTCCGATCAGCCGGTAATCGGCGATCCTCTACGAACAAACATGGTGACTGCCTTGCATTTTGAATGTAATGTTTGTTGAAACCATGGTTACCAAACCGAGCTTACTAAATCGGAGCTTAACGAAGTTGGTAAATTGTGTATAGTAGTGTGAGGTGTGACTTTCATGTGAATAAATATTGTAAATTACCAATAGATTGTTACAATCAAATAGGGAATATGCATGTTAATTTTTTTCGTCGTTACCAAATTAACGACGATGTTATGAAGTCAAAAATATTTCATTTTCCCATTTTCCTAAATATTTTCAGTCCAGAAAGTGAGCTGAAAATTTCACAAATAATTATGGCGGGAAAAACAGGTCATGACGTCAGAACTGACTAATATCAATCAGCCTATCACGCAAAGATAATCAAAGATCGTATTTATGTCGAATATCTCACTAAAATGAGTGTATTTATATTGTTATTTGGTTCCAAAATGAATAATAATTGTGTCCAACAATTAATTTACACAACTGGTATGATTATTTGTAATAATGTATCATTATTTTAGTGTTTATAGTAATTTTGTGCAGAGATCGGACAACAATGAATACGTTGTTTTTCCGATGATTGTGTAGTGTTGCAAGGCGGTGATGTGCAAATTCATTCATAAACAGTGATGTTTAGTCAGTTATGACGTAACCATCCGTTTCACGATAGAAGTCCGGGAAAGGAAACATGTCAAACTTTGTAACGTTATAAAAATCGAACTGTGACATTTTGAAATGGGAAAAGTATGTTGCCGGTATTTGTAGATAAGGGCCTATCTATTTCATATGATCGAACCAATATCGGGAAATGTGGTATATTCCCTATTAATGAAGTGTAGGGTATCTTTATTCATTCACCTATAAAATGCATATCGGATTGTTGAATTGTTTGGATGTACGAAAGTGCTGTGTCTGTGAGGGTTGCAGACTGTTACTTCATGTTCCATGTCAGTGTGCTCTTGCTCTCTCAAAGCTTCTGCTTTCGTAACCGTGTTACTTGCCTCGAGGCTAGTAGAATATACAGTATAACACTGTGGTTCATTCCGCAGTGTTAACAGCATCATAAATGAAACGTCTTTAATTTCTTGCACGAGAAATGCGTTGCACGCAGTACATCCGAAATGGGTGTAATCTTAGGCTAAAACTAAAATGTCAAATCCGTGCACACCGACATGGAATGGCTGCTTTCATAGAATTTTGTTTTTCAAGGTTCAATTGATCAATATTTAAATATTACATATTTATTTTGATTTGATTTAGAAATGAGTGTTTTAATGAAATACTCTTTCTTTAGCCGTTTGGGTTGTTTGCATATTCATATTAGATGTTTGTGACAAGGCTCTATAGTTTGACAATTTGAATTTCCATACAAGGTGGTTTGTGAGTATTTTGTACTTTTAGACTACTGTTTCACAAGATCACACTTAAAGAATACCATTCTAGGCATGTACTATCAGGCAGGTTTTGAATTGGTTGTACTACTGTGTAAGTAATTTTGTATTGTTAATTAAATAAGTATTCTGTTATCATTTTTACTGTCTTCTTATGTCTCATAATCACTCTCCATTCTTGTTCTCATTATAACTCTTCTAATACAGTAGAATTTCACAACTATAGGCCTACATTATTTAAATGGGATGTAAATATTGTAAATTACATGTCTATGATGAACAATACACCTCAATTAGAAATTGTTTAGCCGAGAAAAATCTACAATCAAATTATGTATAGGACGTAAATGAAGTTCCACTGGAACATTTATTTCTTTTACCTAATTATGCAAAATGGTTTATAGGCCATACCATACCATACCAATAGTCAATATGTATAGTGAAAGATTGGCATATGTGGCTGGAGATTTCTATTTAGCATAGACCCATTCGTATTGCTTTGTGATAGTCCAGACGAAAGTCCTTATTTCTTGAGACCAAAATATGACACACATAATGTCTAGAATACTTGGGGGGGGGGGGAGGGGGAGGTGATACATTTATTTACATACATATTTGTCAATAATTAATGAAGTTAGCTAATAGTGGTGAGGATTGTGCCATATGTTTATGAATCCAGACAGAATCCAGTAGACAACATGGAAAACTGACAAAAACAAATACCAAACTTCAATGGATTAAAAAGATTGGGATTTTGGTTATCTCTTAATTGTTCAAGTTTGGGCAGTGATGTCAGTGGCATGACAACCGTACAAATTCGGAGCCCATGTGTTAATAACCCAAGATCCCGTGGATTTTGTACTATCTGGCACTCGACAACAGGATTTATAACTGCGTTTGAAACGAGTATCTGCGATGTGCCGAGCCGATGTCTTGCTTAAATCACAAGATTGCAACCAATACATGATAGATTCTACGTTCTACCAAATCCACAGACTACTTATTAAGGTAAGCTATTTACTTTTACTTTCAAGGTGAACAGAACAATGTTTTAGTTAGTTTATGAAAATCAATATGAGTGGCTTTGTGAACAAGCTTACGGTGGGATACTATCCGCGTCTGTGTCCAACCAATGCTGTCCGCTCAGTCCTGTGTTTGCGTAAGTCCGCGTCCGACCAGCTGAGACTAAAATTCAAGAAAATATATAACCTGTGTTCTGGTGGACATTCGAAAAAAGCTGTTCTTGGTTTTCATTAATAAGCTTCGTAAGAACCTGCCTATGCGTTACAAATCTGTTGAAATAAGGATTATAACTGTGTGATCATTTAATATAGTAATTATTGAAAAAAGGTATTTAGTATTTAAAAGTTATGGTACGTTTACAGCTACGCGTTGCGAGCGTAGGCGCGAGCTCCAATCAGTGGCCGAGTTTGCGTGAAACTATTAACTTCTTTGCGTGAAACTGGGCCGCTGATTGGAGCTCGCGCCCTCGCAACGCCTAGCTGTAAACGTACCATTACTCTAAATGTGGACTAAAAGTAGTTTAAATAGTAACCAAATACAGCGACCTATAATATAAATTATATGAATCTCGTTTACACACCTTGACTTTTAAAAGTAGGCCACAACAATATAGATAAGTACTGTTATGTTTTAATTATTTTCAAAAACATGTTACCATAGCTCATTATTTTCAATTAAATTTTAAGTTGTAGAATTTGGTTGTAGTTTAGAGTTTTATGTATTTTTTTTGTGCATAAAACTCTAGTTTTAAAATTATAACGTGTATTTCATTAGCTAATAAATTATTAAATTCAAGTTAACGTTTATTAAGTCCAAAATCCACAATGACAACTGTCGGCGAGTAAGTTTGTATTCTTATTTCACTAACTTTTGTCCCAGGGTATATCTCTGGCGATCGTAATGGCGGGTTCACGTGCTTTTACGTCGGACGATAACGTCGGTTGTTATGCCAGGCATTGACGTCCAGATAACGAGGCATTCACACACATTCTTCTACCGACGTAACGTCAGCGATGTTCGTGCTCTCGGCATCACTCTGACAGCTGTTTACGTTAGGGCCAATCTGTGAATGTTTCATTCGCCTCGGGCGAGCGTTATGTTCGAGCCCTGGTCATGTCTACCCTTATATATTATGTCCTCCATATTTGAAGGTGTTCGTCAATTGGGGAATGATATATGTTCTTTTAATAAATTTCGTATGAAGTGGGAGATGCTCATTTTCATTTTCTGGCATTTCCTGCCCAGGACGTGACAAAAATAATATTAGGTTTGCCTATATTACGTATATTTTATTACAAACATATCTTCCTTGTTATTTGTTTAGATGCTTGTCTGCGCCTTGTCCTACAGTTCCATTCAATGCCCCATCAGCAACTACGGTATGTTTCAGTTTCATTATCCTCTTGTTTGGCTGTCTCTGCTACTTGAAATCACTGATTTTAGGTACTCAAGTCTTCACACAATCACCTTTGATTTATTTAGTCCTTAATAGGTCTATAGTCATCGTACAACAATGCAAAAATATAAGACGTTAAGCCCAAATAGCAAGCAATCTTTGGTAATGCTTCCCTCACGGGTGGGTGAGCGGCAGCCAACCAGCGACCGTGGCTAATTCAGATGCCTGCTCGGGTTGGCCCAAACCGTAAACTCGTCATTGATTGATGACGAAACGAAAGCATTACCGAAGTTATTATAAGACGCCTTTATACACAGTAGGCCTACAAAATATAAAGTGCCTTTGCAATGCATTGATTACGGAATGGATAGAGAATCCAATAGATCCACCTGTAAGCTGTTGTATTCTCTTATCAAAGTGTTAAGCATTGCATAGGAGATAGCTGGAATATTCATGAATTTTCGTTTTTGTGGTAGGGGCCTACTAAGGCCAGTAGGCCTATTAATATAGGTAAATATCAGGCACAGTGATCCACGTGATAAAAACCATTTGTGTAATTAGTTTTTGAAGTTTGTAATACCTATAGGCTTAAAGGAGATTACATATATTATACTTCAAAAACAAATTACCCCTTCAAATTGTATGATTTTTATCACGTGGACCGTGGTATCACGTAGGGTTAACTATTTATTTGTACGGTAATATTGTCATAGAGTGTCAGTGTTACTTTTTGCACCTACGTATGAAAACATTTGAAAAAGCAAGTTTTTTAATGTTCTTACTTCTTAAGTTCTTAGTGTTGGCAAGTTCTTTAATGTTTGTGTTTGTTCTTAGTGTTGGCCCCCAGATGGTCCAGGGAATCCGTGCCAATGCTTACCCTATACTCAATGCCAGGAGATTGAGCGCTTTCCGGTAATCCACTGCTTTACTGCTATTCGTATTTGTAATCTAGTCTGAGTTAGGGACGTAAACTCATTTTACTAGAGTTCTTTACTGTATTTATTTATTTAGCAATTCGTAGGCCTATACATTCAAGTAGAAGCTGGTTGTTCCATCATCTTTAAAATAGTTAGATTGTATTATAAATATTATATCAAGTTAGGTATCTAAATCACCTTAAATGATAAATTCAATAGCCTAATTTGCTACTAATTTATTGGTTACTTAATTACTATTAGGCTACTAAACATCTTCGCGGAACAAATTGACCTAGGCTACTGGTTAACCTAACTGGTTCATGCTCCCTTAAATAAATGTTTCAAAATTATTAGGTCTATTTAAATTTATTATTATTAGGCTATTTTTATTATGATTATTACTGTAATTATTATTATTATTATTATTATTATTATTATTATTATTATTATTAATTATTATTATTATTATTATTATTATTATTATCATTATTATTATGTTATTATTATTTTTATTTTTGTTACCTCAGGATTTGATATTATTCCACAATGTCAAAGAAGTCATCGTAGGCCTAAATAATGATCACTGTTGAATAAAGAATTTAAACACAATTAGGCTAATTTGCTATGTTCTTTCTTTTAAAGCCCAAGATGCGATACATTCAACCAGCACGTGTTCAATCTTATGCACCACGCAGGGTAAGAATACATACCAATAATAGTACCAACTAGGTCATAGGTCATAGTAATCATTCGAACTAACTGGATTAAAGCTAATAATAATGTAAGTTGTTTTGGTTTGACACATATTGGAATTATAGGAATGGGGTTTAAACAATTCTTCATTTTTTTTTATATATCTGCTCCCTGGGGATAGGAAATTAATCCCATCATATTCTGGCCCCTAGGTACATCGAAGCCGGCTGGCCATGCCTGACGCTTCCCTCATGTAAACTTCCTCTGGCTCCTCCTCTTCACTTTCTTCTTCCTCTGCTCTTTCTACAAATTCTGTTCATACTTTTCTATCTTCCCACCATCCTTCCTGATTGACCTCTTCCCAAGTTGTGTTTCTTCTTTCTACGTCCATTTCCATCACCTCAGTCTTGGTCTTCCCCTCTTTCTTTTCTTTTCCCTGCTTCTTTCTCAAACTCAATTTTCGGGATCCTGTCTTCCTGAATTCTTTTCATGTGGCCAAACCACCGCAATCTTTCTTTTCCAATATATCTAATAAAAATAATTCACAAAAAGAAGTTTTTTCATGAGTATGGCATAAGTTATAGTAGTACAGTAGTATTGATTGGGTGCCACATGTCTAATGAATATAGTCTTGGGGTGCCTTGAGTTGAAAAAGGTTGGGAACCACTGCTCTAAAACATGTAGCATGTCGCAAGTAAGGTTCACTAAATCCCCTGGCGGGGTGTCGTTGAACTCCGAAACAACAAAACAAAAATCGCATTATTATTTAAATAGTCCTCACCAATAATGTGAACTTACACGTAAAATATTTCCTCTGAAAATATACATATAGAATGTGAAGACAAAATCTCATTACAGATTGTTATTTTGCCTTTTTGGCCCATAATTTGTTTTAACAGATCAATTCATTTGTTTTTCTGAATGATTCTCCCATTTGAATAACATGTGATTTTTAACATTATAGAAATAGGTTACATGACCTTACTTCATGCGCGCTACTAACGATCTACTGGACCTTGGTCGCAAGTAGTGCGACACTTTTAGCACACTTCTCCCCAAGACTTCACAGTTGTTACTGTACTTGCAGGTGTATGAGAAACCAGCTGCCAATATGGAATCTGAGACGGTGTACAAACGGTCGTACTACGAACTCGACCCCAACTCTGTAGCCGATGCTCGCGGCGTGGCAATTCTTCCTGTCAACAACTTGCACCCATCGGGAGATTTCAGCACCCACACAACACAAAGGGTAAGTACTAAGTAGAAAATAAACTGAGTGAATACCTATTTTGGATGTAAAGTGTTTATTTATTTATGTATTTACTTATTTATTTATTTATTTATTTATTTATTTATTTATTTATTTATTTATTTATTTATTTATTTATTTATTTATTTATTTATTTATTTATTTATTTATTTATTTATTTATTTATTTATTTATTTATTTATTTATTTATTTATTTATTTAAATAGCATTTTGGTAGATACATTGTGGTGTACAAGACACCTGTATATTTAGCTTGTCAACTCTCAAATGAACAATAAATTTAAAAATAAAAAATAAAAAAATTACACATATAGGCCTATAGCAGACATAGCCTACATGGATACTAGAGTAGTATAAGTTATGTTCTTGAAACTCAAAGAATTTGGCAATGTTTTAGTCCTTTCAGAGGAACCTGCTACATAATCGATATTCCACGTTAGACTTTACTTAATCTTGTTAATCAGCCGTAGCTGGCATTCATAATTGTCTCCTAGTCCAAAGGGCACCCGTGGTTTTGTTTTCTATATGGGAAATAACTAGGGATGCATTGATAAAAGTCATTTCGATAATCGTAGCTTTATAAAGTATATATCACGATAATATCGTGAGCGTTTATTATCGCCACCACGATAGGATTTTTATACGTTGTAAAATTAATATCATCATACATATATACCGCGACAAAAAAAAAATGCTGTGCTTAGATATGTTGCACATTATAAACGAAAAGATAACGTATATCTCCCTCTTTGTCAAATAGATAGTAAAATTGTTTAAAAGGTTGCGTTATCCCATCTCTTTCATAGTGCAACATTTTAATGTTTTTAAACGTAAGTGGGTTCTTTCTCCAACTCTCTCTCTCTCTCTCTCTCTCTCTCTCTCTCTCTCTCTCTCTCTTGCCCTTTCGCATGCACACACAAGAGAGAGAACAAGAAAGAGAGCTAGAGGTTTTAGCCCCAAGTCACAACAACATAAAAGCAAAACACGATTTATGTCACTTCACTGACCACAATGAATGCAAGATAACCGAGGTAGGTCCAATGGCTGCATTGTACCGCACTGAGTGGGTCTTTTACAATGAGAACAAGACTTTCCAGTGCACACTGAGTGCACACTGAGTGCAGCCCATTGGAACATGCTGTTAGTTATTGTCCTGACCATCCCTCACCCCTACATCCCTACAAGTAACCTTTTTCAAACCGGTTACCAATTATTCGATGTAGTCCCTAATAGAATGAGGCTCCAGTAGTTGATGATGATGATGATATTTGGGTTTTACGTCCCATATTTTTGCAACTTTGGCTAATCGAGACGATGAGTGGGATATGAAGATGAAGATGAACAAACGTCACATATCCGAATCAGATCCATTACCTATTGCGGGGGTCGTCGTAAGGGGAGTCCAGCAAAGGAGGGCAGGGCCAAGTGGAAGGAGCAATCTTCAGTGGGACAGTTGGAGGGAAAGGGACAGGGTCTCCTATCGTCGCCTCTCGACTAGCAGAGTCACTCTGGGCCTATTCTACCCCGGGCCCAGATGGGGTTCCATGTAGTTGATTACACTCTCCTCTCCTGTCCTCTCCTAGATGAGCTACCCTGGCTGGCCGTGTGCAGACCAAGCTCAGGCGATTGTTCCCCGATCACACCACCTAATGGGAGACGGGCCCATGCAGTCCCAGACGACGCAACGTCATGATTACACACCGAAACGAACGCCCAGAGAAACTCCCATCATCCCTTGCAACCAAATAAAGCGCTCGAATCAGCCCATGGAAGGTTCGGAGATTCACTCACTAATTAATGTTGTGATGTGTCCGTGTGTGTGCATGTTTGTTTGTGTGTTGTTGTTGTTTCTGTTTTTTGTTTTTTTAAGAACAACTGAGCAAAATATTATATTGCACGCGTTGCAGGATTTTGTTATCTTTCATGTCGTATTTGTTATTATTGGGAAACGATTAGAATATTGTTTTTTAATTTCATTACAAATTTTTAACGCGTATTTCCTCCATCTTTTCGCTTGTAGGCATTCCGAAACACTTGACAAAATGTGACGCTGGGACCTGCCAGTTGATGCTGGAATCCCATCATTTTCAGGAGGTTTCGGAATGTACTCAAAGAGATAGCGCCTATTACAGTATTTGCTTAGAGCACTTCACAAGATGGCTTGCCATTTTTGTGGCAGTCTTCACTTTGTATTCAAATTTACAATATTTACACAACCAACCGGCTCATTTGCTCTTGAAATGCATCCAAATATCGCTCTTAATCCTACCCATTTCTGCTTTTTAAATGAAACAATCTTATAATATTCACATCACATATTACATATACAAGAGTAATAAGACCACAACCTTCTCTACAGCTACCAATCAGTGTAACTGAACAGCTGCCTGTTAGATGTTCTGTAATATTTGACAACCAAATGGGAACCCCAACACAAGTATAAGGTTAGGGAAGCCCCTACTCATTAACAGACAGGTGAATCCCAGCCGGGGAATCCCCCTCTCCCCCACCTACAATAGTATATATGTAGTAGGTTTAAAGTACTATTTATGGGAATATATCCGCCCATACATCACTATGTAGGCCTACTTTGTATTCAGAAAAACACATTTTCGCATTGAGGCAGCACCCTCATTTTGAAAACATTAAAGGGGAATATGCTTGCAGCCTACAATCGAGCTAATGCAATAGTACAGGTAGTATAGTGCGTGTTATATTTATGTTCTCAATTCAAAATATAAGTCATTTTTGCATTCTTTCAGATATGAGTACAATGTATGCATCGTATCAGGCCCCTGACCCCTGTGAGTTAGACCCAGCACACTCGTTTAGCCCCGTTAGAGTCTACGAAAGGCCGGACGCTCAGATGTCTGGCGGGACTATCCAGAAGATGAGTTATGTGCCGTGGCCAATACACGACAAGGAAGTGTTCCCGTGGGCAGCCAAACCCACGTACAAATGCCCCGCATCACCCATGGAGGGTAATACCATATACAAAACAAGGTATTGTCACTTTTGTTGAGAGAAATATATTACTAATAATAATTATTGTAATGTGAGCCACATTACAGTAATTTATTATCCATTCTCACTGCTCGTTTCGAGCTCACGTTTCGGGCAGCGCGTGGTCACGGGTGGAAGTAATACACTTTCGTGTGATTCCGGGACATTTGCCTTTCCGGAATCAGTTAAATTTCAACCAGGACAAGATCTTCAATTCCTGGTCTGTCACTGGGACGGTTGGGAACCCTAGTGGCATTAATCACTTGTTATCATTTTATTGTAGATGTTTCATTTCATTTCATTTAATTTCTTAGCTGTATAGCCACAATACAAAATTATATGTACATTGTCAAGGGGGGTTAAATATTACATCATAGTTGACTTTGTTTATCTTTAGTTTTGATGACTTACTAGTTACTAGCAATGCACCTGCATAGAATGGGGTTGGCAGAGAGCAGTACATGCAAGCTCTGTGGGAATGGCATACAGGACAGGCAACATCTATTCCATTGCTCGATACTGAAAGAGCACAACGAAGGAATACCAGGAGGGCTGGACAGGAAGGAGCAGGAGGCTTGTCTTTATTGGTTGGCGAGACGCATGATGACATAAATGTGTCAATGTGGGCATAAGAGAAGAGTTTTGATATTTTGAGTGTTGAGCCTAGCGAGGAACGTACCCGTGGTTGTTTGTTTGCAGCTATATGCCCACGGACAGTCAGGGCCCACGGGGACCCATTCTACCGGACAATCACGGCAACGTCATCACGTCGGGCACCAACTTTAGTGGGGACACAATCTACAAGGAGAGTTACGTACCCGTGCTTGTTTGTTGCAGCTATATGCCCACGGACAGTCAGGGCCCACGGGGACCCATTCTACCGGACAATCACGGCAACGTCATCACGTCGGGCACCAACTTTAGTGGCGACACAATCTACAAGTAGAGTTACGTACCCGTGCTTGTTTGTTGCAGCTATATGCCCACGGACAGTCAGGGCCCACGGGGACCCATTCTACCGGACAATCACGGCAACGTCATCACGTCGGGCACCAACTTTAGTGGGGACACAATCTACAAGGAGAGTTACGTACCCGTGGTTGTTTGTTGCAGCTATATGCCCACGGACAGTCAGGGCCCACGGGGACCCATTCTACCGGACAATCACGGCAACGTCATCACGTCGGGCACCAACTTTAGTGGCGACACAATCTACAAGGAGAGTTACGTACCCGTGGTTGTTTGTTGCAG
This sequence comes from Isoperla grammatica, assembly GCA_945910005.1. Classification (NCBI taxonomy): domain Eukaryota; kingdom Metazoa; phylum Arthropoda; class Insecta; order Plecoptera; family Perlodidae; genus Isoperla; species Isoperla grammatica. Next base: position 109,120,159 of record OX246738.1, on the reverse strand, counting down.
CTATATGCCCACGGACAGTCAGGGCCCACGGGGACCCATTCTACCGGACAATCACGGCAACGTCATCACGTCGGGCACCAACTTTAGTGGCGACACAATCTACAAGGAGAGTTACGTACCCGTGGTTGTTTGTTGCAGCTATATGCCCACGGACAGTCAGGGCCCACGGGGACCCATTCTACCGGACAATCACGGCAACGTCATCACGTCGGGCACCAACTTTAGTGGGGACACAATCTACAAGGAGAGTTACGTACCCGTGCTTGTTTGTTGCAGCTATATGCCCACGGACAGTCAGGGCCCACGGGGACCCATTCTACCGGACAATCACGGCAACGTCATCACGTCGGGCACCAACTTTAGTGGCGACACAATCTACAAGGAGAGTTACGTACCCGTGGTTGTTTGTTGCAGCTATATGCCCACGGACAGTCGGGGCCCACGGGGACCCATTCTACCGGACAATCACGGCAACGTCATCACGTCGGGCACCAACTTTAGTGGCGACACAATCTACAAGGAGAGTTACGTACCCGTGCTTGTTTGTTGCAGCTATATGCCCACGGACAGTCAGGGCCCACGGGGACCCATTCTACCAGACAATCACGGCAACGTCATCACGTCGGGCACCAACTTTAGTGGCGACACAATCTACAAGGAGAGTTACGTACCCGTGCTTGTTTGTTGCAGCTATATGCCCACGGACAGTCGGGGCCCACGGGGACCCATTCTACCGGACAATCACGGCAACGTCATCACGTCGGGCACCAACTTTAGTGGCGACACAATCTACAAGGAGAGTTACGTACCCGTGCTTGTTTGTTGCAGCTATATGCCCACGGACAGTCAGGGCCCACGGGGACCCATTCTACCGGACAATCACGGCAACGTCATCACGTCGGGCACCAACTTTAGTGGGGACACAATCTACAAGGAGAGTTACGTACCCGTGGTTGTTTGTTGCAGCTATATGCCCACGGACAGTCAGGGCCCACGGGGACCCATTCTACCGGACAATCACGGCAACGTCATCACGTCGGGCACCAACTTTAGTGGGGACACAATCTACAAGGAGAGTTACGTACCCGTGCTTGTTTGTTGCAGCTATATGCCCACGGACAGTCGGGGCCCACGGGGACCCATTCTACCGGACAATCACGGCAACGTCATCACGTCGGGCACCAACTTTAGTGGCGACACAATCTACAAGGAGAGTTACGTACCCGTGGTTGTTTGTTGCAGCTATATGCCCACGGACAGTCAGGGCCCACGGGGACCCATTCTACCGGACAATCACGGCAACGTCATCACGTCGGGCACCAACTTTAGTGGCGACACAATCTACAAGGAGAGTTACGTACCCGTGGTTGTTTGTTGCAGCTATATGCCCACGGACAGTCAGGGCCCACGGGGACCCATTCTACCGGACAATCACGGCAACGTCATCACGTCGGGCACCAACTTTAGTGGCGACACAATCTACAAGGAGAGTTACGTACCCGTGGTTGTTTGTTGCAGCTATATGCCCACGGACAGTCAGGGCCCACGGGGACCCATTCTACCGGACAATCACGGCAACGTCATCACGTCGGGCACCAACTTTAGTGGGGACACAATCTACAAGGAGAGTTACGTACCCGTGGTTGTTTGTTGCAGCTATATGCCCACGGACAGTCAGGGCCCACGGGGACCCATTCTACCGGACAATCACGGCAACGTCATCACGTCGGGCACCAACTTTAGTGGGGACACAATCTACAAGGAGAGTTACGTACCCGTGGTTGTTTGTTGCAGCTATATGCCCACGGACAGTCAGGGCCCACGGGGACCCATTCTACCGGACAATCACGGCAACGTCATCACGTCGGGCACCAACTTTAGTGGCGACACAATCTACACGGAGAGTTACGTACCCGTGCTTGTTTGTTGCAGCTATATGCCCACGGACAGTCAGGGCCCACGGGGACCCATTCTACCGGACAATCACGGCAACGTCATCACGTCGGGCACCAACTTTAGTGGCGACACAATCTACAAGGAGAGTTACGTACCCGTGCTTGTTTGTTGCAGCTATATGCCCACGGACAGTCGGGGCCCACGGGGACCCATTCTACCGGACAATCACGGCAACGTCATCACGTCGGGCACCAACTTTAGTGGGTACACAATCTACAAGGAGAGTTACGTACCCGTGCTTGTTTGTTGCAGCTATATGCCCACGGACAGTCAGTGCCCACGGGGACCCATTCTACCGGACAATCACGGCAACGTCATCACGTCGGGCACCAACTTTAGTGGGGACACAATCTACAAGGAGAGTTACGTACCCGTGCTTGTTTGTTGCAGCTATATGCCCACGGACAGTCAGGGCCCACGGGGACCCATTCTACCGGACAATCACGGCAACGTCATCACGTCGGGCACCAACTTTAGTGGGGACACAATCTACAAGGAGAGTTACGTACCCGTGGTTGTTTGTTGCAGCTATATGCCCACGGACAGTCAGGGCCCACGGGGACCCATTCTACCGGACAATCACGGCAACGTCATCACGTCGGGCACCAACTTTAGTGGCGACACAATCTACAAGGAGAGTTACGTACCCGTGCTTGTTTGTTGCAGCTATATGCCCACGGACAGTCAGGGCCCACGGGGACCCATTCTACCGGACAATCACGGCAACGTCATCACGTCGGGCACCAACTTTAGTGGGGACACAATCTACAAGGAGAGTTACGTACCCGTGGTTGTTTGTTGCAGCTATATGCCCACGGACAGTCAGGGCCCACGGGGACCCATTCTACCGGACAATCACGGCAACGTCATCACGTCGGGCACCAACTTTAGTGGCGACACAATCTACACGGAGAGTTACGTACCCGTGGTTGTTTGTTGCAGCTATATGCCCACGGACAGTCAGGGCCCACGGGGACCCATTCTACCGGACAATCACGGCAACGTCATCACGTCGGGCACCAACTTTAGTGGCGACACAATCTACAAGGAGAGTTACGTACCCGTGGTTGTTTGTTGCAGCTATATGCCCACGGACAGTCAGGGCCCACGGGGACACATTCTACCGGACAATCACGGCAACGTCATCACGTCGGGCACCAACTTTAGTGGCGACACAATCTACAAGGAGAGTTACGTACCCGTGCTTGTTTGTTGCAGCTATATGCCCACGGACAGTCAGTGCCCACGGGGACCCATTCTACCGGACAATCACGGCAACGTCATCACGTCGGGCACCAACTTTAGTGGCGACACAATCTACAAGGAGAGTTACGTACCCGTGCTTGTTTGTTGCAGCTATATGCCCACGGACAGTCAGGGCCCACGGGGACCTATTCTACCGGACAATCACGGCAACGTCATCACGTCGGGCACCAACTTTAGTGGCGACACAATCTACTAGGAGAGTTACGTACCCGTGCTTGTTTGTTGCAGCTATATGCCCACGGACAGTCAGGGCCCACGGGGACCTATTCTACCGGACAATCACGGCAACGTCATCACGTCGGGCACCAACTTTAGTGGCGACACAATCTACAAAGAGAGTTACATTCCCGTGTGTGGAGACATCCGTCCTGATCCCATCAGGGGCGTCGATAACATACACACGTCCAATTCACAGTTCGCACACGATACCACGCAAAGGGTACGTCCTTTAGTACGTTTACAGCTACGCGTTGCGAGCGAAGCGAGGGCGCGAGCCCCAATCAGCGGCCGAGTTTCAAGCAAAGAAGTTAATAGTTTCACGCAAACTCGGCCACTGATTGGAGCTCGCGCCTTCGCTTCGCTCGCAACGCGTAGCTGTAAATCGACTCTTACATTTTAAATTGCTTACAATATAGTTGAGAAACTGTAAGAATGACGGTCCCCTCCTTATCCCCTCCACTGCTACCCGACTCCCCTCAACTTCATGAAACAACAAACTGAACAACTGAAACAAACTGATTTTCAGTTACGTATTTCATTTTGTCAGGTTGTTACGGAGTTGAGGGGGGTTGGGTAGCTGTGGAGGGGATATGGAGGGGGCCATCATTCTTACAGTTTCTCAACTTTAGGCACCGTGTGTTAGTACATACAGCGCTATATGTGGCCAAATTTAGCAACTAACTGTTGAAGATTTCATTCTGCAATTGAAAATAGTGCTGGATATTATTGTGATATAGGGCCTATCTTGTTTTTTGTTTTGTGTTTGATTGTTTTTTTCTTGTTGATGTGTTTTTATTTTATTTTGTGGTTTTGTTTTGTGTTTTTTTGTATTGCCTTGTTTTTTGTGTTGTGTGTTATTTGTTGTTTGTACGTCTAAAACGTGTCCTGATTAAAATGGCGGTTGGATTTTTTAAGATTGACTGATGGGATTCATAATCTGGCCAAAAATTTTAAAATCCGTATTTAATTAAACAATTTGCCATTATCCACGTAAGAAGAACGACGCTGCTTCATCAGGTAGTTGCGCGACAGTGCCACTTCGAGCGCTTCATTCGTTTCCACTAGCCCCCTCAGTGGCCAATCTCGGTGCCTATAAAGAAATGCTCTTTATTACAAAATAATAATCTATTCCCCATGCAAGAGTATGTTATAAAGAAGTTGACTATTTCAATTGTTGCTTAGACATATTCTTTGCTCTGTCTAGATGAGCTACCCTGGCTGGCCGTGTGCAGATGCAGCTCAAGCAATTGTTCCCCGATCACACCACTTGGGGGGAGACGGTCCGATGCAGTCCCAGACGACGCAACGCCATGACTACACTCCTAAAGGCAACGCCAGAGAACGGCCCATCATTCCTTGTAACCAGATAAAGCCCTCCAATAAACCTATGGAAGGTATGAGCTAGCATGAATATTGACAAATCCCACTCTCAGTGTTTACACATGTTGTAGTTAGGGTTACCAACTTAGTTCGACTGGAATTCCGGACAAAACGTCGATTGCGATGGAAAAGAAGGGGCTCTGGGGCAAAGCCCCAGCCGCCGGAGGCAAAAATGTTTTGGACCCTTTTTACCTTCAAAACAGTCGGCCGACATTTAATTTAAAGATTCAATGACGGATATATAGTTGGATTGAAATCTGGGATCAACTCCTACAATAATTATTAATGATAACGTAGCTACAACACAACCGAAACAAATGCACATTTTAATTTGAATTGATCACACAAACTTTTTTATTTTTATTATACTAGTCGCTCAGTCTTTTCCCATTTTTGAATTCGTCGATAGAATAAAACGCATTTTCTTTCAGATATAATTCAATTTTAAGTAGGCCTAATAGTCGATCTGTTCTTTTCCTTTCTGCTTTCAGGTAAGGAGTTATATAGGGTTATGCATCTTATGTACGAACCCTTTTGACATCGTGCAGTGTTGCAGTGTATCATATTCATGTGGTATTTTTCCTTTTGTCTTGTATTATGTTCATGGTTGTCGTCGTACTACATGCCACACTGCTTCTCATTGTTTTCAGATATGAGTACAATGTTTGCATCGTATCAGGCCCCTGACCCGTGTGAGTTAGACCCAGCGCACTCGTTTAGCCCCGTTAGAGTCTACGAAAGGCCGGACGCTCAGATGTCTGGCGGAACCATACAGAAGATGAGCTATGTGCCGTGGCCAATACACGACAAGGAAGCGTTCCCGTGGGCAGCCAAACCCAGATACAAGAACCCTTGTCTGCCCATGGAGGGTAACACAGTCTACAACACCAGGTAACCAATCATAAATACTTGTAGTAATGTCCGTTGAGGTAACACAAGTTTTATTTATTTTATTTATTTATTTATTTATTTATTTATTTATTTATTTATTTATTTATTTATTTATTTATTTATTTATTTATTTATTTATTTATTTATTTATTTATTTATTTATTTATTTATTTATTTATTTATTTATTTATTTATTTATTTATTTATTTATTTATTTATTTATTTATTTATTTATTTATTTATTTATATATTTATTTATTTATTTATTTATTTATTTATTTATTTATTTATTTACCGGTATTTATTTATTTATTTAATGTCTATCCTATTCAGTTATGAAAACTGATACATAATAAATTAATAATAATGTAGGTAATGAATGATCTCTGAAAATAAAAACTTTTGGAGGTAACGGTTGGACGGAGGCATTTACATAAATTCATAAAAATGCAAGTAGGCTAGCTACAAATTTAAAAACTTATTAGGGCTAAATCACCTACTTATGTGATACGAGTACGGTACTGTGACTATGGGACAGCCAGTACGCGATGGATAAATAGTAACCTATACGTACTAATGTCTAGGTTTATCTACATATAAAAAAAAGAAAACCATCACTTCTTGCATTCTGAGTAGTGCTCAGTTTTGAAAAAAATAAAAACACTTCTAACACGTATAAATGATTTCTTATTTGCAGCTATGAGGCTCCCGGAGAATACGTGCCAGCTGGTGCTGGTCTTGATGCATGCCCTGACCAATCAGGTATCGTAGAAGGTTTACATAATCTATGGGGAGGCGTAACAAGTGCACAGAGAGCGTTGGTAATAGTTAACTGTTTAAAAGTGATTAGTTTATGAGTTAAACACTTAAAGAAATAATATCTGGATTTTCCAATCCCCATTCTTTTCTATCCTTACCATTTGGTCTTACTTCACAGTGCCCCTTCAGTACATAATGACTGAGGTGATCAACTTTTGTAACTGATTTCGTAACTTCTAAGGTAGATAATAAATAAATCGGCCTAAATAAAATCTAGCCACTCGGTTACAAGGACTGATTTCAGTGGGGGACATTTATTTATACCATCCATTATGTGCGTAAAACGATTGACATGTATTTGGTAGGCCTACTTCCTATATGATTCAAATTTCAACGATACAATTTTGAATAGGCCCACATTAAAAATATTTTTTTTTATTAACATAACTAGGCTACCTATGAACTTGATTCATATTGTGCAAGAACTTACAAAATAAAGGGTTCAAAAGATCTTTTTTGTCTATTACATATTTCAATAATAAACTGGACTTTAGAAAAGTTCTCTGTAAAACATTACTTTTCCAACACTGAATGGTAACGGAATAGTAATTGTGTGATTTTGTTGCAGGTTGTTATTGTGGATTCCCAGCACAATGCTTGTCTCCTGTACCGCCTGTTAAAGCAGGTGAGATACCGTATTAAAAATACATACAGGTTATGAGTAACAAGTATTTTTCATGTGTTGCAGTAGTAGAGGTAGGTAGAAAGTTAAGTTCGTAGTAGTCTTCTGTTGTACGTATGTCATGGTAAAAATTTAAAAAGTTAATTTATTTACAGGATGTACCTATAGATACTATTAAAATTACCCTACAGTTGTCTCTTATATTTATTTTTCCCTTTTTGATGAATTAATAATAGCACAAGACTCAATTGAGGTGGTTGTGACATCACAGGCAGACAAACAATGTGTTGCTAGGCAACTCCATTGTTGTATCTTTCTTTGATTGGTGCATAATATATTCAATGTTTGTCCGAACTAAAACACGGCCACATGGCTATTTTTGGAATTGAGTCTTGTGCTATTGATAATTCTTCATCGTATTCTGACGGATCACATTGATTGAGATTTATGTTTTCTCTTTATTGTGTTGCAGATTGTTTCTGATGATGACTGCAGGACGCTGCGGGTAGACGAGCCTTGTGCCGCACACCTCATAAACAAGAACTACTGTACATTGGTATGACGTCACATCTAGTACAAACATAATATTATATCGTGTCTATCGGAACAAATATCACTAGAAATAATCTTCAAAATAATATTTCTTACCGTATGTTTCAGATGGACAATCACACTGAACACAAATCTGTGACAAAGCTGCAAGCTGTGTAGTTGATTACATGGAGAGTGTAATTAAATATTGTGACTGTTCATGAAAGGTGTGTTAGAAACAAGTATGTAATTATATGATAAAAATATGTTACAAACAAGATAAAAAAAAAAACATCAATGTATTGTTAGTAAATTATTATGGCAATAAATGAACTGAACTATGAATAAATAAACTTTTCATTAACAAACCTTTGCAAATTAAGGTTGTGATATGTTGAAGAGGAAGATCAAAACTATCTCGGCATGCACCTATGTAGGAAATGTTTAGATCAACAGTTGATTATTATCTCGCTAATAATAATATAAGTAATATACTATACCTTCTAGATGCCTCATCCCAATCCAGGGTATGTGTACAAAAATCGATAGTCTTTCACGATCACTCGATTCAATGCGCCTAAGATATCGATACATCACCAAAATGTGACTGTGGTACTACTGTTTTTCTACATGGTACCATAGAGAATTAATGTACCAGTACAATATCATACTTAGCAGTACGTATAAGAGAAGAGTGCCCTTGTATCCATGGCAATCTGCTAGAAGTAACAGAACCCAAATAACAGAAATTTCGGAACATTTCTTCATGCAATGATAACACTATCAATAATTTGCACATCAAACAAGTCAGTTGAATAAATAACATAATTTATTGAATATCATTGTAGTATATATTTTACATTTTGTCGTACGCAAACCTTTCAATACAATGCGAAACAAACTTACAAAGAAAAAAAGTTGATTCAGAAGTGGGATTCGAACCAACAATCAATAATTTGCACATCAAACGACAGTTGAATAAATAACATAATTTATTGAAAAGCATTGTAGGTATATATTTCACATTTTATAATAGTACGTAAACCTTTAAATACAATGCGAAACGAACTTGTAAAGATAAAAAGTTTGTCAGAAGTGGGATTCGAACCCACGCCCTCAGAGAGGACCAGAATTCCTCAGACCTACTGGGTAGGCAAGGTGTATCCTTGAGTCTGGCGCCTTAGACCGCTCGGCCATCCTGACATTGGTACTGACGACCGAAATTGCCATATTTGAAACGGAAGAAGAAACAATATATTCATTAATATCATCATAATAATTAAATGATTTTTTTTTACTGTATTTATGATTGTTGCTAATTTACAACACCATCTTTATACCACATAATAACCTCCATTCCCTGCAGAGTGTTTGATAGCTGCTGCTACCTCACGGCGATAGAAGACACTAGACAGCACTGTAGTTTGGTATTTCACTGCTAGAGCGCGCTAGATTCGTCTCTCTCATTGGCGCTTGATTTGAATGAAATTTCCATCATTCGCGCTAGCCCAAAACGTCCATAACGGTGAAATTCATTTAATAACCTAGAAAATAAAATGTAACATTGTATTTAAGAACAGTTGAGTTGAAGGCATCTGCGTAATTTTTAATTCCATTTATTTATTTCTCGTAATTTTAATATCCTGCAACGTTCTCTTCTCGTGTTTGTCTACTGATTCAACGAGTAATTATAAAGATCGACTGTAAAGATGACTAGATAGATAGACAATGTACAAAGACGCACATGTGCCATAGCTCTTTAGGATTCAACAGGTGATCCTCAGCCAAGTCTTGAGTGAAACCGTCTAACAGCTGCTTGAGTTGTGAGCTCAGAGCGGCGTGGTATTCTTGCAGCATATGAAGCAAACAGTCAGATCTCGGCTCCTGACATGAGCAACAACTTAGCAGGCTGGAGATGTCTACAACCGGAGAGGCATAGCAGGCCTTCTGGAAGCCCACCATGCAAGTCTGAAACAGAAACTAGCATTGGCAAGGTACCTGTTTATGATTGCAGTTATTTTTTTTTGCATTGTACTTTTTGTAGTTTATATTTTTTAAATATAAATTTTGTTTCTAGAATTACTATTCATAAGTAAATAGACTATAGTTATATTATGCTATCATATAATAAAAATAATTCCAAACAAACTATTTAGAACACCATCAAACAAAATGCCAGTAGACAACTCATTGATCTGTCTATCATTTGTCTTTTCAAAAGTTATAAGTGTAAAATCGGAGACTTCATTTTAGGTGCAAGACATAATCCTCAAAGGAGACTAATTTTACCAAAGAACTTGCCCGTGGCCGTGTAGCACTTACACGCGCGTTAGATGCAGTGAGTGTTAAATCATGGCAACGCCGCAGCGCACAGGTGTTTAAAATTGGGGTGGCTATCCGACGGACCTCACTTATTCCGCATTAATGGAGAGCGGCAAACTTCGGCTTGCACATAAAATGAAGTCTTCGATGTTAATCATTTTTTTGGCAGACATTCCAAGTTCGAATACATAGCATGATCAGTAAATGAATGTTGGACTGATTTTATCTATAGGTGGGAAATATTAGTTCCTGTGTCCAAACATTTACACAGAACTATGGTTTGAGTGAACAAATTTAAAAGTGATAGCAAGGAACAAGGTAGGAAGGTGATAACGTTGACAATATTAATTTTGGCACATTTGTGAAAATTTCGACAGTACTTCAAACCAACCCTTGTAGCTTGGGGCTCCGTGGAAATGATGAATATTGTGTTTGCTGTTTTTAGAACGTGAACATTAGAAAATTAATTAATTAATGTGTTAACATCCGCCAAGTGAAAATTAATGTCTGTGTTAAAATATCCGCCAAGTGATACTCAAACTAAGTGAAGACTGTGGGCTGTGACTGTGCATCTGGGCGTCAAGTCTACCTCAAGTATGTCACCTTCAGCAGAGTGCCGAAACAGGAAGTGGTTGGCAGAGCAATCGCCATGACACAAGACGCTCATTGGCTCGCGCGGTTCGACGCAAGCGGCCATTTGCCCGTCACTCGATCGACAGTTGAGTCCGTCTGTATCGCAGTCCGACGCTGACAGGGTATCCTGAAATGTAATAGTAAAGATTATAAAGGGCTTTACTTTATAATCTTTGGTATTTATTTATTTTATTGTAATTGAAGAGCACAATGTCCTCTTAAGTCTGATGAGTGATGAATGATGATTGATGAATGATAATAAGAAAGGGAGGAGGGGAAGCCTGGTACCGGCACGTAGCCTACTCCTATCAAAAAGAACCAAGGGGACCATCGACTTAACGTCCCATCCGAAAGGACGGTGTAACATTGACCAGTCATATAGGTTCCTCTACTAACCTGGACTGCCGAGCAGTTGACGAGAAGAACGAAGCTGTTACACAAGGTTTTGAACCCTCCAATCTGCTCTAACCAACGGTAACTAGTGTTTCAGAGAAGAGTGGTCACCCATCCACCTTCTGACCTAGCCCGAGGTTGCTTAACTTCGTTGTTCGTATGGGAACCGGCTAAGCGACCAAGGCTAAACCGTTGACTAATCTTTGATAGTATTTGCACTTGGTATTCGAGTAAAAAAATAGTATTCCACAGTGTTTTGTTTCAGACAAGCATTGAATACATTCCTCACTCAACAATGAAACGTGTGAGGACAGCCTCGCTTCATGACAAGAGACAGCTGTGATACCTGTGTGATACAGCCTGATAGCTACCTGCTCGTCATGGACAGCCACAGCGACCAGCAGGTGGAACCTGTGAGGACAGCCTCGCTTCATGGCGAGAGACAGCTGCTGTGATAGCTACCTGCTCGTCGTGGACAGTCACAGCGACCAGCAGGACAGCTGCTGTGATAGCTACCTGCTCGTCGTGGACAGTCACAGCGACCAGCAGGTGAAACCTGTGAGGACAGCTACGCTTCATGGCGAGAGACAGCTCCTGTGATAGCTACCTGCTCGTCGTGGACAGCCACAGCGACCAGCAGGTGAAACCTGTGAGGACAGCCTCGCTTCATGGCGAGAGACAGCTGCTGTGATAGCTACCTGCTCGTCATGGACAGCCACAGCGACCAGCAGGTGGAACCTGTGAGGACAGCCTCGCTTCATGGCGAGAGACAGCTGCTGTGATAGCTACCTGCTCGTCGTGGACAGCCACAGCGACCAGCAGGTGAAACCTGTGAGGACAGCCTCGCTTCATGGCGAGAGACAGCTGCTGTGATAGCTACCTGCTCGTCGTGGACAGCCACAGTGACCAGCAGGTGAAACCTGTGAGGACAGCCTCGCTTCATGGCGGGAGACAGCTCCTGTGATAGCTACCTGCTCGTCATGGACAGCCACAGCGACCAGCAGGTGAAACCTGTGAGGACAGCCTCGCTTCATGGCGAGAGACAGCTGCTGTGATAGCTACCTGCTCGTCATGGACAGCCACAGCGACCAGCAGGTGGAACCTGTGAGGACAGCCTCGCTTCATGGCGAGAGACAGCTGCTGTGATAGCTACCTGCTCGTCGTGGACAGCCACAGCGACCAGCAGGTGAAACCTGTGAGGACAGCCTCGCTTCATGGCGAGAGACAGCTGCTGTGATAGCTACCTGCTCGTCGTGGACAGCCACAGTGACCAGCAGGTGAAACCTGTGAGGACAGCCTCGCTTCATGGCGGGAGACAGCTGCTGTGATAGCTACCTGCTCGTCATGGACAGCCACAGCGACCAGCAGGTGAAACCTGTGAGGACAGCCTCGCTTCATGGCGAGAGACAGCTGCTGTGATAGCTACCTGCTCGTCATGGACAGCCACAGCGACCAGCAGGTGAAACCTGTGAGGACAGCCTCGCTTCATGGCGAGAGACAGCTGCTGTGATAGCTACCTGCTCGTCATGGACAGCCACAGCGACCAGCAGGTGGAACCTGTGAGGACAGCCTCGCTTCATGGCGAGAGACAGCTCCTGTGATAGCTACCTGCTCGTCGTGGACAGCCACAGCGACCAGCAGGTGAAACCTGTGAGGACAGCCTCGCTTCATGGCGAGAGACAGCTCCTGTGATAGCTACCTGCTCGTCGTGGACAGTCACAGCGACCAACAGGTGAAACCTGTGAGGACAGCTACGCTTCATGGCTAGAGACAGCGCGTGAAAGCGTGCGAGCTCGTACAGGGCCGCCACACGGTGGGCGTGGTCTAGACAAGCTTCGCCCGGCGCCATCTTGAAGCCGCGCTCTTCAAGGTCTTCGAGTACCAGACGGCCGCTGCGAGCCAGGTAGCAGGCGGGGACTCCCCGGAATGGCAAGGTCACGTGCGCCATGTTGCAAGCCTGAAGGTCAAGAGTGCAATGGCGTTGCTTTGAGGGACACATGGCCATTATTCAGGGGAGGGACGTTCAAGTTGAAGTACACAGAATAATGACCAGTGCACTCTGAAAGCAAAACTACATATTTTCTAAAATCTAAATCGCGTGTAAATATTATTTAAAAATTTGTTTTTAGTTACCCGTTCACTTTGGTTAATGTTCGGGAATATTACCCATATATCTCAGAGACACATTAACACAGAGGTCTTTAAACTCTTTTCATCCCCCCAATGTCCCAATTCTTATTTCTGGAAATCTTTGCGTCCCAACAACCTCACCCCCCCCCCCCTGCGAAACAGTATTATGAATAATGCAACGGTATAAACTTAAGTTATTTTTTTTTCGTGTGTATACATATAAAGGAACAAGTATTGTTCCGAAAATATCATACAATTTGTGTAAAGCACTTTTTTAAATAGGTTTTTTTACTTTTTTGTATTATTATTTTATTGGTGTCTCAAATAAAAACCCTCGTTCATGCAAGCGAGCCAGACATGGAAGACCGCTGCATAGAGGATGGTGTTGACGTTTGACGGGGGTTACCTGGAATGCGATCAAGGCGGGAAGAGCCCTAGTGTAGACCGCCAACTCGTTGCTGAAGAGTACGTCAGCCGTTGTCTGCTCCTCAGAGTCGGGCAAGTATTTGCAGACGAGGGAGCGCGAGCACTGTAGGGTGTGCGGCCCACAGGCTGTCGACCCCTCGATGCTCACCCGATATAGCTTCACCTTACAGCGCGTGCGTCGCCGCATAGCGGTCACCTGGGGACAAGGAGGCTCACTAGACGAGGGCGCGCGAGCACTGTAGGGTGTGCGGCCCACTGGTTGTCGTCCCCTCCATGATCACCCGATACAGCTTCACCTTACAGCGCGCGCGTCGCCGCATAGCAGTCACCTGGGGACAACGAGGCTATCTAGACGAGGGCGCGCGAGCATTGTAGGGAGTGCGCCCCACAGGTTGTGCTCCCCTCGATGATCACCCGATATAGCTTCACCTTACAGCGCGCGCGTCGCCGCATAGCAGTCACCTGGGGGACAACAAGGCTCATCTAGACGAGGGCAAGTATTTGCAGACGAGGGAGCGCGAGCACTGTAGGGTGTGCGGCCCACAGGCTGTGCTCCCCTTGATGATCACCCGATATAGCTTCACCTTACAGCGCGCGCGTCGCCGCATAGCAGTCACCTGGGGACAACGAGGCTATCTAGACGAGGGCAAGTATTTGCAGACGAGGGAGCGCGAGCACTGTAGGGTGTGCGGCCCACAGGTTGTGCTCCCCTCGATGATCACCCGATATAGCTTCACCTTACAGCGCGCGCGTCCCCGCATCGCAGTCACCTGGGGACAACGAGGCTATCTAGACGAGGGCGCGCGAGCATTGTAGGGAGTGCGCCCCACAGGTTGTGCTCCCCTCGATGATCACCCGATATAGCTTCACCTTACAGCGCGCGCGTCCCCGCATCGCAGTCACCTGGGGGACAACAAGGCTCATCTAGACGAGGGCAAGTATTTGCAGACGAGGGAGCGCGAGCACTGTAGGGTGTGCGGCCCACAGGCTGTGCTCCCCTTGATGATCACCCGATATAGCTTCACCTTACAGCGCGCGCGTCGCCGCATAGCAGTCACCTGGGGACAACGAGGCTATCTAGACGAGGGCAAGTATTTGCAGACGAGGGAGCGCGAGCACTGTAGGGTGTGCGGCCCACAGGTTGTCGACCCCTCGATGATCACCCGATATAGCTTCACCTTACAGCGCGCGCGTCGCCGCATAGCAGTCACCTGGGGGCAACAAGGCTCATCTAGACGAGGGCAAGTATTTGCAGACGAGGGAGCGCGAGCACTGTAGGGTGTGCGGCCCACAGGCTGTGCTCCCCTCGATGATCACCCGATATAGCTTCACCTTACAGCGCGCGCGTCGCCGCATAGCTGTTACCTGGGGGACAACAAGGCTCATCTAGACGAGGGAGCGCGAGCACTGTAGGGTGTGCAGCCCACAGGCTGTGCTCCCCTCGATGATCACCCGATATAGCTTCACCTTACAGCGCGCGCGTCGCCGCATAGCAGTCACCTGGGGACAACGAGGCTATCTAGACAAGAGCAAGTATTTGCAGACGAGCGCGCGCGAGCACTGTAGGGTGTGCGGCCCACAGGCTGTGCTCCCCTCGATGATCACCCGATATAGCTTCACCTTACAGCGCGTGCGTCGCCGCATAGCAGTCACCTGGGGACAACGAGGCTATCTAGACGAGGGAGCGCGAGCACTGTAGGTTGTGCGGCCCACAGGCTGTGCTCCCCTCGATGATCACCCGATATAGCTTCACCTTACAGCGCGCGCGTCGCCGCATAGCAGTCACCTGGGGACAACGAGGCTATCTAGACGAGGGCAAGTATTTGCAGACGAGGGAGCGCGAGCACTGTAGGGTGTGCGGCCCACAGGTTGTGCTCCCCTCGATGATCACCCGATATAGCTTCACCTTACAGCGCGCGCGTCGCCGCATAGCAGTCACCTGGGGACAACGAGGCTATCTAGACGAGGGCAAGTATTTGCAGACGAGGGAGCGCGAGCACTGTAGGGTGTGCGGCCCACAGGTTGTGCTCCCCTCGATGATCACCCGATATAGCTTCACCTTACAGCGCGCGCGTCGCCGCATAGCAGTCACCTGGGGGCAACGAGGCTATCTAGACGAGGGCAAGTATTTGCAGACGAGGGAGCGCGAGCACTGTAGGGTGTGTGGCCCATAGGTTGTGCTCCCCTCGATGATCACCCGATATAGCTTCACCTTACAGCGCGCGCGTCGCCGCATAGCAGTCACCTGGGGGACAAGGAGGCTCATCTAGACGAGTGGAAGCTCCTACGCCCTCAACTTTATTTATTTATTTAATGTCCATACTATTCAGTTATAAAAACTGATTTACAAAGGAGGACCTTGAATAAAACTAGGCTATGCAAACAATTAATAGTAATGAAATCATAAATAACAATAAACACAAGCACAAAAAAAACTACTGTACTATATTACATATAAAATATCAAGAACAAGAAAAAATAATAGAGAAATTAAATGAAATAAAATCAAGTGGAAATGCAACATATTAAATAATAAACATAAAAGTATGTTAATAAGAAGGAACATGAAGAAAAAAATGTGGAAAATATAGTTTAATAAAAGAGAAAAATGAATAAAAAAATAAAAAAAATAAAATAAAAAATAACAAACTGATTTGTTAACGGTATAAGCTCTAACGAAAATGAGGATTGCAAAAAATCAGAAACTGCAATCTGGGGAAAATAAAATTTCTCATGTTTCCAATTGGACGTAAAAATGACGACTATTTTCAAAGATCTACGACGCAGAAGGTCCAGGGCCCGTATTCACAACAGGTCCTAAGTTTTTTTTTCTGGTCTTAACTCTAAGACCGGTCCAACTTTGGACCTCTTGTAAAACCAGACCCAGGTCACATGAAGAAGTTACTAATTCCAAGACACAATGACCATTCCAATAATATGTTTTAAAATCTGTTCTAGGATATTATTTTTCTGGATCCACAAGAGATTCAGAGTTAGGTCGTTCTTAGAGATAAGACCAAAAAAAGACTTAGGACCTCTTGTGAGTCCTGGCCCAGGGTTCTATTTCCGGTTCGGGCTGGGAAAACCAGCGAAATCAGTGGTGACTGTTTTCACAGTTTCACAGCAGCCTCTCATTCTCAGTCGCTATCACAATCACATCATGTCATAGGAAGAAGATGTAATACTAGTTGTCATTGTTGTTGCATTGATGCCAAAATATAGAAACCCCCTTCTGATGGACCAAGGTTGAAGATTATGAGCAACACACGGATCTTGAGCGAATGGATGGAATTAAAAGGTTTCAATTCATGGAAGTTATACAATCGTGTGACCAACTTCTCAAATCAACTATCTTGAATAAGAAGACAGAAGCGGACGCCAGGACATGTACATTGTACAGGAGATTGTTTTTTAAATTAAAAAACCGGCAAACTGATCACTGATAGGGTTGATAATTACTCATGCTTACCCTCTCGTCCCCATACACCTTACTACCACCAGGTAAAACAAATCAAGTGGCAGATTTCTTAGGCGTGACCCCTACCTGGCAAGAGTCTAGTGTGACCCCTGGTGGAGAGCGCGCGAACAAGCTGTGTATCATATCCACCACTATGTTGACAGCCATGGTCACATGTCTATGACACCTCACTGGTAACTGCTGGCTGCCTCACTAGGCCAGTCAATCAGGGCTATCCCCTCGGTGCTGCATAGCAGAGGAAGTCGGGGGACTAAGTGACTGATATTGGCACACATCATTGCAACGAGCTTTGCTGCGTGTGAGATTCATTCGGCTACTTTGGGAGGTGTGGGTTCGTATCCCGAACCTTACTATTATCGGATTCTATCACATTTGAAAATTCTCACGTAATTATGACCGGTGATGGCGTCGGAGAAATTTCACCATAATCGGAAAGGACCTTGTACTGAATATATTTAGGATATTTGAATTAGTGAGATTGGTGAACGGTCACTGGTTTTAGTGGTATAACGTTGATGGTATCATCCTGCCCAGAGCTGTACCTTATCGTGGTGGGCAGGTTTGAGTGCTTTGTTGATCTTGAGAGCTGTGCCGGCGGAAGCGTTTGCTTCTGGTAGGTCCACCCTAGCCGGACAGGTCGAGGTGGAGAAGCCAGACGAAATGCAGTCCGCGTCCTCCGGCTACTTTTTTGTCTTCCTCCAATCACCCTTGACGTCATATGATCATAGTTGTCAAGTACGTCGTTAAACAACAAATATAATAATCAGTATACCATGTATGGCCAAACAACAGCTAGTAAATGAAGAAGAGAGTAATGTTTGTACAGATAAAACGGAAACGAAAAGTAAAACGAGAAGGAAGTAGAGGTAGGGACGAAAGGAAACGAGTTTGGAAACAAAAACAAAGAAGCGAATCAGAAAGATAATGAAATCAGCTATATATAGGAGAATGTTGTAGCTTTAGGGAGGAAATATAATTGTTCGTGAGGATTGATAATGAGGTGTGAGATTACCGATACTCGGCGGTAGACGCGAGACTCTATTTCGGGAGGTCACCGGTTCGATACCGGCCACCGGCAGTCCTGACAAGGTTTTTCCGAAATGTTCCTCAGTCACAAGGCGAATGTTGAGTTGGAGTCATACTGTCGTCACACTTTTCTACCGCAATACCTAATTACAGTCACCTGAAGAAGGACCCTGCCTAGGGACTGCTACCTTATCGTGGTGGGCAGGTTTGCGGGCTTTGAGCTATGCCGGCGGAAGCGTATGCTTCTGGTGGGGCCACAGGTCGAGACGAAATGCAGTCCACAACCTCTCCACTCTCTTTTCCTTCCCCTTTCCCTATCCTCCCCCCCAATCCTACTTTCCCTTTTCCTCCAAAGAGCCCCCTATTTTATTTTCATATTTCACCCACTCATCGTCTCGAGTAGCCAAGTTGCAGAAATATGAGACGTTAAAGCCTAAATATCAATCTATCAATCAATCTGAAGAAAGACATTGATTAAAATTGTTCCTGTTCAGGTTCCCACGAAAAACTATTATCAGTGTAACGTAATTCTTGTATCAGCAATATTCACTTAACAAAAAATAAATGTCCTGATAAAATTAATGTCAAAATCATTTAACCGTGGCCTTTACACTCCGCCTTGCATTTTAGTGAGGAGTTATCATCAGATTATTCAAGCTACATTAGTTCCAACAGATCCCGCATAACGGTCGGTCAAGCAGTAACCTCTAAGCACCATTACCCGACACTTCACGTCGCAAATATCACAATTGAGGTCAATTAAGAGTCCCTATTCCTCGCTTTGAGCGAGAATGGAGCCGAGATTGAAACTGTACAAGTGCTGCGCTCAGCGCTTGTTTGTGTAACTGCGTATACGTCATCAGAGGGAGTGGGCTGATGAACAAAGGATAATTGTTTGTTGTTCGATTGGTGCGTCAATTGGAAATATAAGGCTTTAGATCGTTCTTTTGTAATTGGTTTGAAGCCGTATATTATTGTGTGTGTTCTTTCGCGTGCATTGCAATAACAATTTTTATTTACTACGTAGCTGTGAGAGCAAAAAATCGGTATACAATACATAGTCAACTTGAAAATCTTCAAGTGTGTTATATTCAAATACTTCGTTTTAATAATAATTTTCTCTAAATTTATCATTATTATTTTTATTTCGCATTTTGTAGCATCTACTTTTTCTCTTCATCAAAATCTTAAATACGAGGTGGTTTCTTGCACTTCAAATACAAAATCACGTGTAATTAATTAGAATGCAGTTCTTAAATCTCTATAGGAATGGGAACACCTTGTTTTTTGTGCAATACGAATTGTGTGGAGTTTTCAAACATACTAGTTCTCCGATTCAGCATCTACAACCTAAAGCGCTAGAAATATGTCTCTGCAAATCAGTTTCGTTACTGAGTGACTCTAAATGTGAATTTATTTATTTATTTTATTTATTTATACTGCATTGATGATAGAGCATCAAAGAAAATGTAGCTACGATTAAACCTGGCAATTATAGGATTAATGAGGCCACGCCAAGTAGAGTGAAGAGTTAGGGAATACTCGTGAAGTCAGGCAGATACTCTTCACGTGTTGCTTTACAAATGTTCAGAGTACGTTTTAAATCAAATACTAAGAATTCCAAGGTAATTAAAATATAACGAGGAAAATATACGTATGACATAATGGTTACGTTTCATTATAATTAGTTATGTTTCAATTAACTGGTTTCGTCAGCGTCAATAACGAGCAGATGTAGTCATGTCATCAAAGATTACATTGGTGTAATCCTACTATAGGCTTAACATTGCATACGGAGTGCCTGAATAAGGGCCGGTCTTACAATCTCCTAATAGGAAAGTTATTTGTAGCGATTAAGGTATTTGGAGGATTGTAACACTGGATCTAAGTGATATAAATGCGATATAAAGTTAAAATAAGTTGTTTTATAAGAAAACATCGGAAAATCGGGAGAATTAACCAGTACCCACACTTGTATTATCGCTGTCAAACTACCATCAAAGAGAAATGGGGTGCTTTGACAAAAACCGATTACTAAATAAGGTATAAAAAGGGTAAGAAATAAAGTATTGAAATACAAGCCCTGAATATACGGGACATAGGCCTACAGATAACCCTTAATGGTAGCTCTCCACAGAATTTGTGATTTAAATGATAAATTAATCCACCATTAATACCAAGTTATAAAATATTAGAAACTTTATTAAGATATGGCTATCTCACATTTTGCGCCATTTTCTTTTAGAAAAAATATTGTTCAGTAACTATATTGTAACCTTATAACTTTTTGAACGTTTTCGCCACCAAAATAATGGCATTCAACCCACATCTTTTTGATGTGACAACTTGATCGGTCTTTCCGATCTACCGCTATCGCGAGACATTAAATAAAAAAACAAACAAACAAACAAACAAACAAACAAACAAACAAACAAACAAACAAACATAAAGATTGCCTAAAGAGTGGAATGGAGACGCCCGCAACTCTCGCTTAATTAATAGCAACTGTACCAAATAATGAAATTCTCGAACAAATTACTCAAATTAAAATTTATTTTCAACCCGGCACCTCCACCATTTTATTTTCAAATCAGCGATTTTGTCACAAAAATAGTTTTAACCCACTATACGGCGCGAATGCTGGGATTCAGACATTCCTTCCCAACTATTTCACATACCACAATTACCTATTTAGTCACCTGAAGAGTGAAGAGGGACATGGGTAGCTTTTCTACGAAATACATTATTATTAATATTGTATGAAAAGTACATATGTACTTAAATTCACCAATTTTTTTTCTTTTCATAATAAATTATTTCCTAATGTATTTTTTTTATGTACCAGTGCGGTTGTATTTTTTTATGTAAAAGAAAAAAATTCAAGACTATTATTATTATTATATTATTATTATTCTGTAACTTTAGTCGTGTCTGCATTAAAATGGCGTCTAGTTGATTTGTTACATCACATGAAAGACCGATGCTGCTATTGGTGCAGTGACTCCCCCCCCCTCCCTACCCCCCACCACCCCTACACGGAGCTGATTAGGCTACAGAACGAGCATTACGGGCGAAGCGACGACTATATAACCAGCCACAGTTGCCTCTAGTTTCAATACGATCTTAGCCGACGTTTTGAGCAAAGGAGTTTTGGACCATCCAACAACAGTCGAGCAATCCTTTGTAGACGTCTTCTGACTCGCTGGGCAAACTACCCTTCTCAAGAACAAGGTATTTCTTCAATATTACCACATCTCACGTGCATCTTACTTTTTCTTTTCCCTGTTTTTAGAGCGTTTGGAAGTAGTTTTGACGTTTTTAGTCAACTAAATTCTCTTAAACAAAAAATAGAATTATTATGAAAATTTGTCTGACTTGCAGAGGGATGTCATATCTACGCATGGTATTAAGTACATTTGTGACAAGGCCGCTCAAAGAAATATACTCACGTTTGAATTATGCAAATAAATTACTTACATCGAAAATGGCTGGCGAAATAATACGGAGAATCTGTTTAAAAATGGGTACATTGTTTTTCAATAGGTTGGTGACAAATGTACTTAATTAATACTATGCATAGATATGACATACCTCTACAAATGGGTAAATATTTATAACAATCCTACTATTAGTTAAAGAGTAATTAGTTGACGGCCAATACATCTGTAAAACTTCTACTACCGAACGCTCACACATCAGTACAACACGTGCAACCCTTAACACGTATAGCTTTGCAGAAAAATATATTTTTTCTTAGTGTAAATTTGTAAACTGATAGAGGTGGCCCGGTGGTAAGACACGATGCTCTAATTCGGGAGGTCGCTGGTTCAATACCGGCCATCGGCAATCCTGACTGAAGGTTTTGTGACGAGGTTTTACTCAGTCATAAAGTTAATGCTGGGATTGAGTATTAATATCAGCACTCGGACATTCCTTCCCAACAGTTCCAAATAGCTTAGGTTAGGATTCCGGCCTAGTCGGCCCCTACACCTAGGGGCACCCATTGTTGCTATGGATTTGTTTTCTATATGGAAATAACATCCATGAAACTGTTATTTTGGTAACAACGGGTGCCCCTAGGTGTAGGGGACACCTGAAGAGGGATATATGAATAATGTTCCTTGTCAGATCTCCTACGAAAAAGTTTCATTATTATTACAGTCTCATCAATATTAATGTTTTTTATGTGTGAATCTGTTTCCTTGTGTAATACCCTACATTTTAATAGTACTTACATTTTTTTTTTTAGTATCACCACTAATGATCGATAAATTTGAACATTAACCTTTGACATTTTCAATGATGGCTGCCGTACAGGTTTAGCAACATACTTTATGATTTGCGACCTCATAATAAATATTGCACACTCGGCTCCTTATTTTACATTTCAAGTGTCACTGCCTTCTAAAATCAGGTATTGTCAGCCATTTTATTGCTCGTGGTTCTGTGTTTGGAGAGGCGCACTCTTAGTTGCCATGACAACCGTCATGTCTCTGACCTGCGTTGCCAAGTCGGCCATTTTGAAGTGTGCGTTACATCGTTGACTAGACGCTTGACAAGAGTACTTATGAATCTGTATTCGTTTATCAAGATCGCATTAGAATATGCAGGCAATATCGTGCTCTTTTCACTTCAATATTTTTCATATTTGCCATTAAAGGGATGCAATCGCATACAAATGGGATTTAAATGTGTATCTTGTTTCACATTATTACTGAAACTATCTGTAAATCGGCGTATAAAGCAACACATTATCAATAAAACATTTCACTCTTCATGCAGTGGATTTTGTAGTTAAAAGTTGGTGTTAGTGTCGTTCAACTGAACTTGGCCAAAGTTAATCTTGGTGTCATCGGCCCTAGCTCAGTTCTATATTCCGTTTATATTCTGTACATTCCAGCTTGGTTTAAGTGGAGGGGTAGTTTTACTATTCCTGTGCTTTAGTGCTTATGTTTAATGTCTGGGCCCGGGGTAGAATTTGACCCAAGGTCACTATCCGTTTCTGTGTTGTATGACCATTGTAAAGGTCTATCACACCAAGAAGTGTAAGATAGTGTCTGGGGAGTCAGGACCGCCCACAATTAGTTTCCAGCTTAACAAGTGCGAATCACTAACGTTTCTCCCGATTATCTATAGTAGAATTTGGTTGCGTTCAGTTTTTTGACGGAAACCTGCTTGCACGTTTTCTTGTTCGTTACAGTCAAAACTCAAAACACTTATCGCAACCAAATTGTACTAGATAATCGGTGAAAAACGTTGGTGATTCGCACTTTGTTTGAAAGGAAACTAAATGTGGGCGGTCCTACTTCTTGCTGTGAGAGACCTACAAGAACCGATAAAATGAGGTTAAAACCTATACCCCTATCTGTCCACCATTTAGATTCTTTTAGGGCCGGTTTAAGAGCAGATAATAAGAAAGTTAGTGCTAATAACTTGGTTTCACCATGGCAACCACCAAATCAGAATGCTTTAAAATCCACATAATAGCTTATTGGCTCTATTAACTTTCTTAATAGCTGCTGTTTATATCTGGCTACAGAGGGCAATTTGTGCCCTACATTGGCCTTCCCACTCTCGGGCGGGTAAATATCAATAAATACAATACAATACCGGGGCTTAATAAATTTAAATCCTTGTTCCTTGTCTCTTTCTTCCACTCCTTCCCCGGCGTGATATGACCTAACTGTCGAGTACGTCAGTAAACAACAAATAATAAAATGATAAACGTTTTCTCCCCTTTCCTCCCCTTTACCCTTTTCTCACGCGCCCTCCTACTTGCCCCTTTCCTCCAAAGAGCCCCCAATTTCATCTTCATTATCACCCACTCATCGTCTTGATTAGCCTAGTTGCAAAAATATAAGACGTTAAGCCCAAATATCAATCAATCAATCTAACCACACTGGTTTTGTGTTTTCCATTGTTTATCTACTCCGCGTTTTCATGCATTTACTGATTTGGTTGTTCATAACGACGTAGGCCTACTCGACAACTATGATTGCATGAAGTCGGGGCGTAATTGGAGGAAAATTACAAGTAGGACGTAAGGGTACCGGTTCACTGAGTAGCGCCCACACAAATCTTTTAGTTTTAATGCTTTGATTTAAGGTTTTGTTCTGTTTTAAAGTTGGGAAACTTTCAACAAAAACTAAAGTCTAAAGCCAACGTACCATCTACTAACCGTACCTTTAAACAAAAAGTAATTGTGTAGGTAAGGTATCGTCGAAGGCAAAGCTACCTATATAGGAAGCTAATTATGGATTATACGATTTTCAATTAATTTCTAGTGTATCACGAAGCACGATGATGTTGTAACTGAGGATAAAACGCTACAGAAGAAGTTCACTTCACTGGATGTGCAACATGGTTGGAATACGCGTCTGCGATTCTCATTTCCGGTTTTTAACATTCTCGGACATTTTAGCCCCTATCGCTAAGCAATTACACATCAACAGTCACAACAACAATGTAAACAATGTCAAATCCAAAACTTAAGGGGTAAAATGGCTGCCCACCGCCTTCTTCCGTGGCTATTTAATTGGTACATTGATTTGTTAGCTGATTCAGGTTCATTAACGAAGTTACTATTATAAGTCCATGACTTTACTATTCTATCTTGATCGCAACTATACATTATGTGAATTCCAGAGCCTTTAAAACAATTTTTTAAACCTTAAACCTTACGTTGTATATATTTGTGTAGACTATCCTAAAAAAGAATGTTCTGCTTGGGTACGCACTAAGGAAGGGAAGCATAAAGACACAATAAAGTATTAAACTGTCTTCGTCGGTGGCGCTGCGAGCTGTGCGGCGACATAACGAACCCTCGAGGGACGAGACATCCATCATAACGCGAGCGTTAAAACACATCACTATAATTATAGTTTCAGCTCATACGACAAAGTTTGAAGAGTAACAAAGTACGTCTAGCACTGACATGGATACGATCGTAGTATTATAAACATGTTGGGTTATGTTGAATTCAATTACCTATGGGCCTATACGTTTTCGAATGACATTATTTAAAACAATGTTGAATGACTAGTTAAGGGTATTTGTGCCTAGGATGGTTTGTACGCTTATCTGTTTGATTGCTGAAGTGTAGTTTGAGTGTAATAAGATAACTACCTTTTATGATGGAACTACCTGCATAATTTGAATACACTGTATAATATGTAACACACCCTTAGATTGTACTAATGTGTAAGTAATAGCCTAGCTTGCACATTCTTCTTATGTCATGACGTATCTCTAAAATGTCTCCATTATAATCTTCATTACAATACATAAATAATAATTCAACAACATTAGTATGGATGAATGAATGACAAGTTTTATTTATAAGCTTAAACTGTGCTGCTTACTCTCAGTGTGAATTAATGAATTAATTCATTCATTCATGACATTAATTTGTACCTGGTTTACGAAAGTGTGAATGAACCTATATCAACTTAGTCCCTCGTTTGTATTTATTAGTATAGTAATGTAGTCTATCTACAACATATCATAGTTTTAGTTTGTTTATGTATAGGCAGGCACACCTGCCGATATCCATATTCTGTTTGTACCCTTTATAAATAAAATAAATAATAATTAATCTTGATCCTATAAATATAGGCATAATGATAAATGAGTTGTGTTTTGTGTCCACCATGCAGAATGACTCGTATGCTGGTAGCTGTGTTCTTCATCTGCGCAGTGTTCGTAGTTTTCACTTCTGCGCAGCTCAACTTCAGTCCCGGCTGGGGCAAGCGGGGCGGGGTCCCACTGGAAGGATGCAAAGGCTCCATGGACGCCCTCATGAATCTGTACAAACTGGTGCAGGTGGGAAAAACAGTCCAACTGTACTACCTGATTCAAACAGGTGTCTCTTGACTTTGAAAACAAGCACATATATTATCATTTAAATTACCTATGTTTAAAGATACATTTTGTTAGTGGTTTAGGTTTTAGATGCAAAATCAGTAAACATGTATTTTTGAAAACGCTAAAAATAGTTAATTTTGCAAAACGCATAATGTGTCCCCATTTCTATCCAGATTTAGTTAAGAATTGCATTTAGAGTAGAGTGAAACTTCTTTATAACAAACGTCTTTTTAACAAAATAATCTATGTAACAAACTATTTTTGAGGTCTGACAAGGGTCTTATGATGTAAAGATACTATCTTTATAAAGAAATGTTATTTATAACAAAATAATAATCTGGTCCTCAAGAGTTTGTTTTAAAGAAGTTTCACTGTAGTTACAATAGGCAACACGCGTACGATTTTTTTTGCTAAACCAAACACTTAGTTTAATAGTATCAGATACAAAAAGTATATTAATGTAAGTCCCAAGTAAAAAAGAAATTTTTAAATAGGTTTAATGTGGTCGCATTTATTAAAGTTTAAACTCGGGAATCTGAAACGCGTACAGGTGGCTGTGACGCAATGATTCTGTAGACGTAGCGTTACAGACCAATCGCTGAGGCGGTGAGCGTACACACAGTACAAAACCATGACGTCAAATCCACTCTACATGGCGGCGGCTCGTTTTTCGCGCCCTTTTATTTATCGTTACTAAACCAATTATTTTGAGGCATAGACTGATCCGTTTTTCAAAATTCAAAGCCACAAAATTGTTAAATGAGATACAAGGTATTTAAAAATCGATTAAAATTTTCTTACGCGTGTTCCCTATTGAATTGATTTTAAATGTCTATACATAATTTTTTACTAGAAGTGCAAGAGACCCTCTTATATCCAAGGTTTTGATGAAAAAAGAAATAGATGCTACAAAAATGTCAAATTTAGAGAAAATGATGCTAAAAAGACTAGCTCGTCTATTTACATTCGAATAACAATAGATCAAAGAATCAATCTAAAGTAGAACGAATCGTGTCTTGATTATACCAATTAAATTGATAAATGCTTTTTTGAGCACTTTATCTTGATAGATACTGCATATATTAATTTGGTAAATCTTACCTTATGAGTATGGGTTTGAGGTTTTCGATTACCTGATGTTCCCTGACACCGTTTTACTTTCTTGATTTCAGAGCGAAGCACAGAAGATCGTTGAATGTGAGAAATTTTCAAATTAATGAGTCCAAGTTTCGATCAACCCTTGTAACGCTTCTCTACTGCACTTATGGCGATGCACTGAGTAAGCCCTTACGTCCTGGCGAATACCAAATATTTAAATACAAATTATTATCTTAGAAGAAAATGTTTTTAGAACAGCACATGTTTGATGTAAATGCACAGAAAGAATAAAATATATATGGACTGCGTTGAATAAAAATTGCACAACAATATTCATTGGGGCTTTTGTTGGGGCGAGGCAAAGGATGAATGAATGAAACTGAACCCTGTCCATTTATCGTGTATATCCTACCTACTATGTTCGTAACTAATGTGTGGGTTGATGAGCATTGTTTTCAATCTAAACCTCTGGGCCTTGATTCACAAGGATGCCTAACTCTAAGTTGTCCAAAGTTAGGCAAATCCTAGTTAGATAAATCAAAATAAATCTTCTCTGGGTATTACTACAGATTCACAAAAAATAAAATATTATTAGTTAGATTGTTGATAGATTACTATATTTTATCTTTATGACATTGCAGAACGACATATGCGTGATTTATATCACTAAGGTTTGCCTAAACTAGGACGTCGTCTTAGCACTTAGGCAGATTTGTGAATCTGGTCCCTGTAACTTTACTGTAAATATTTTAAGTAACATAGCGTGGAGTAATGAAAAACACAATGGCCCGGATTCACAGTCTCTACCATATTTACAGATCCTTAAAAATAATTTTATTTTCCCATATTTTCCGTAGGCCTACATAGCTTTTCATTTATAACTTACACACAGTGTTGGGGCAGTTCTTTTTTTAAATGAACTTTCTAAAAGTTCAGTTCACAGCTCAAATAATGAACTTGAATAAAGTTCAAGTTCATTTCAAAACCTAAAATTTTGAAAAGTTCAAGTTCGTCTAAAATATGAACTAAGTTCTTTTAAAAGTTCTTTTGTGAAAAAGTGTCACCACATTGTATTAACAGTCATGCGAATAATCGATTGCCTTGTATGGCTTAAATAGGAAGAAAAACATGCATGTTAAGGTAAGATATTGAATGCTGGCATTAGGTGTCTGATGTAGGGCTATAGGCGCCTACCATTGTAGAAATAAAAAACTTAAGAACTTCAAGGAAGGATAATTGTATTGTTGTTTCAATTTATATTATTACAGACATGTGAGAATAGCGATTAGTGTATCGATTAATTAGTGATAGTGATAGCGATTAGTGATAGTGTATGTATATGTATGTACAAAAGTGCTGTTCTTCACTTAAACTACCAGAGCTAATTCTACTCCATGAATGGTGGCCGGTAGCTTTTTAAAATCAGCTGAAGGAGAACCGAAAACGATTCGCGTGTTCCTCGACGGCGCGTTGACAGATGCTCAATCATCGAACAGAATGAACTTTCAAAAGAACTTTCTAAAATTGAAAAGTTCGTTCTCAAAAAGAACTTTTGAAAGTTCAAGTTCACTCATTTGAAAAAAGAGTAAGTTCGTTGGAAAGTTCACAAAAAAAGAACGCGTTCTCGGGAACGCGTTCTTTTTAAAAGTTCTCGCCCCAACACTGCTTACACATGCTTTATCTACGAGAAGTTTGAATACATTCATTCTATTCTTATTAATATTCACGGTGGCTTCAGACACTCGGGGTACTTTAATTTTTATTCAGGATTTTGATTGAATCACAGAAAGCACATACTGTAAGCACAGACTGAAAGCATAATATCGTTTGTCTACACGGGACAAATGTAAAAAAAAAAATAACTTTGTAATACAAATCTGAGGTTTTTATGTTTTTCGAATAACATGAATGTCGGTCTTATTCACCGATTTATAAAAATTTCAGTTTTTGTTTGGCGGTAATTCAATTTTGACATTGTGTGGTTTTAAAGAGGCTGCACAATAAGCCGGAACGTTAACGGGAACGGGAACGGGAGGTTGGATCCTGTGTTATCTTAAGACAGTCCCCCCCCCCCCCCCCGTCCCACAAAACAGCAAACTTTCCAAGTTAGCGTTCCGTTCCCGTTAACGTTCCCTGTCTATTGTGCAGCCTCCCTAAAATTGATCAATTCATGCTCATTTTGTGAAAAAAAAAAACGTTCCTAATTTCGGTGTTATCGTATTCGTCTTTCGCGAAGTACAATACTAATGTATGCGAGCAAGAAGGAAGCCACCCTTATCGTGGGGTGGATGTAGTATGGCGCATATATCGACCCCCTCCCACGTTCCACCCTAGCCGTGATCGTCTAGTGGTTAGGACATTGCGTTGTGGCCGCAATAACCCAGGTTCGAATCCTGGTCACGGCAGTGGAACTTTTTAGTTATTCCTATTGTGATAGTTTACATTCTCATCAACATTTACAGTCGTTCCACAGCAACTGTGTGGATGCTGACGTAATAGATGAGCGTAGCGTTGGCCAACCAAGTCACATGCATATATTGGCTGTGACTCACTCATCTGTGTCGTCAGCATCCTCAAAGTTGCTGTGGAACCACTTCACTATTACAATACAACGATATTTGTCACTAAGGAGTAATTCATAAGCCCTTGTTCTTTGTTCTTGTTCTATTTATGAGGTTTAAAATTGGTTTGATTGATATTTCTTCAAACGTGCACATCAGAGAATGTTGTTCATGTTTATATTATTTCTTGTGCGGTTTGTATTTTGCACAACAAATTAAAAGTACATTAACGTAAAAACCAGAGAATGGAATAAATATGAAAGTGTAACTCAAAATGTTACATAATTTTTCAACATCTTGTGGTAGAACCAAAAAATTAAGAAACTTTTAAAAAGTCTGGCAACAAGTTCTGAAGTGATTCTGGGTTAGTTCAAAAGTGTAGATATAGACTACCCCGGTTAAATAGCAATTTTACCCGGAATTAATTGGTACAGAATTTTTGTTTATCAGAAGTTGTTTGCTACGTATACCCACATATACCAAAAAAAGTTTACCGCCGTACGACCCCCTAACTAACGTAACTAATTAAAATGCTAAAATTAATCAATGTTTATATAATCGTTATTTAAAGTATCACCTTTATAACGTATTGAAATCCCGTAACAGCTGAGTTCCTGAACTCATCGGGTTACTAATCTCACTCAGCCAACAGTAATTCAAGTGTTCCAATATTCATACTGGATGCTTCATACATGTTCCAGAATCAATCCCAAGCTAATCCCACCCTCATCCAACTCAACCTGTGTCCTGTTATGTCTCGGATTACTTGGATTCGTTGTGGCGGGAGTTTTAATTGATTTGCTTTCAACTGATTGAAAGCTATATGTTTGATTGCTTGTATATGCAACCCAAGACAACCTTACACATGCTTTCGTCACAGGCGAGGTATTCGTAGCCAATCAGCGATTGGTATTTGTGCGCGCTTGTCTCGGGCGGTTCGCTGGTTGGCTACGAGTGCCTCGCCTGTGACGAAAGCAACTGCAAGGTAGTCTTGGGTTGCCTATGTGACAATGATTTTGAGAAAAATATACGCTTTCCTACAAATGTAACCTCCAAACCTCAAATATCCCTTCATTCACGAAGCAAACAAAAACTTTTATGTTGCGTCATCCTATTTATATCCATCCTGTGACGTCACGGTGGGTAATCCGAGATAACTTGTGAGATGAATTCTGGAACGCATCTACAATTACTCCGAATGGAAGATCCGCATAACAGTAGCATACTATTATGGTCGCGTTGTGGCTACCCAAGTACTTAGATGAGCTTACATGTGTAATATTCTGGCATAATGACTATTTTCAATAACAGACCCAAGGTCCGCCTTCACCAAACTTTTTAATCGGCCGATTTACTAATCTCTTATTGGTTACCAACAAACATTACTTACAAAATGCATGGTGGCTTCTACCGGGCGCCATTTTTGATCTCCGATTAAAAGAAAATCGCTGGATTAAAGTTTGGTGAAACTGGTCCTTATTAACTTATAAATTGAGTATGTAACAAAACTAATTTATATTCGTGTTTTATTGCAAAGATCACGTCACACATTTTGAAAATTTCTGTAAAAATAGCTGTGGCAAATCAGAAATGAGAAAAACAGTTACTTTTTCAATACAAAGTTTGATAATCGGCAGGGCTTAATTTGTACCGGAAACGCAAGGCCTGTAAGTTGTAACAATGTAGTAAAGTAGTTCAACACTAACTATAGTAGTTAATTTTAAATTGATTATAATTTTACAGATACCTAGGTTAAAATAGTTGCATGTATCTTCACTGAATTATGACAATATCAAGAAAATACCATAAAAACAAATACAACTAATCGCAAAAATAGTCTTACATTTTCGCACGCGTTTTCTTCTTATACACAGTCTTGAGCTATTTCTCACTTTTGAGTGTTTCAGGTTTACAAAAAATTATATTCAGCATGTTGACTATATTGTAGCAATAAGCCAATCCGATTGTTGCGGTTTTGTTGTTATTATTATTTTAGTTCGTCCACAGTCCACACCACTGTAAACATACGTTAATGATTGATTTATATATTTGGGCTTTACGTCTCATATGTTTGCACTTCGCAACTTGGCTAATCGAGACGATCATGATACCCAAACATAACTGTGCCAATTACGAACTAGTCTCCCTCATGTGGGACCCTCGTTACGGCCAGCGTTCACCCCCCGGTTACCAGGGTCCCTAACACTGAAAGTATCGTGTATCGATTGCACTTGTGCAAACCGAACTATCTTTTTATTTTGAGCTGCTTCTTCCGCTAAAGCCCCATCGCTTCTCCTCCTCGTCGCGTTCCCCCGTTGAATGGGTTCGTTGTGCCCAGCGGACGCGTTCTTCGTGACCTTCCTATCGACAACTGTGTACTTGTTCGTAGGGGGGACGACAACTTGCTTGTGCGTCGCAAACGTTTGCGTGGAGAGATCTGTAAGGTCACAGAATTCACACTTGTATTTCTGTCCGCGACCTTGGGTCGACCTTGGGATCCTCTCTGCGCCTCCGTCGTCGTCGTCGTCGTCATCACCGTCGTAAAGTCTCAGATGAAGACCCTCTGACGTCGCGTACAACACCGGCGTCCTCCTATTGGCCACGACGCTGACCTTCGGCTTCTTCTTGGCCACGCCCCTCAGGTCGGCGTGATCCGTCTGTAACGTACTCTCCGCCTCGAAGTGGAGGACAGAGTTGTCAGCGTGGCAATAACAGCAGAAGAGTGCCTCGCATTTCTTGCGCACTTCCTTGTGTGTCATGAACAACGCGAGGGGGACGAGGATGTTTGCGCTGTACCTAGACCAGATTAAGATGACGTCATAGGTACCCGTGGAGACTGGAGACAGCTCAGAAGTGTCGTCGCCGTCGTGATGCTTCAGAGGGGAGGGTGAAAGCTGCGAGATGGTCACACTTACAATGTGCGGTATCAACAGTACAACGTAGATGATTATGATCACGATCAGAATCGTGTTGAATTTGTCTTCTTCAATGGAGGATAGTTTCTTGACGCCGAAGCCTTCTCGGGGTAGGGTGGACCCCGACAACGTGAGGACTCTGCGGTGTTCGGCGGCCACCGTCAGCTTCCTCCGGTGACTCCGCGTGGCCGCCACTTGTTGCACCATGCTCGTCACGCAGGTCGCGGCGACCACCCATGGCACCACGTGACCGAGGAGGAGGAAGATGACGGGGTAGAGGGCGGACTCTCCGGGGAGGGCGAAGCCGCACGAGTAGCGGTCGCTGAACACGAGGATGTCGACGGCGGGGACGGCGAAGGTGATGGGGAGTACGAGGAACACGACGTAGATCCATAACACCGGGAGGATCTTCTTGAGAGTCTGACAGAGCGCTACTCCGCGAGTATCGCCGTCGTCGGGTGTCCCCGTCCTCGTGGTGAACGCGCGCTCGGCGCTGAGGGTCGCGACCAGCCAGCTCTCCAGGGCGGGGGTCAGCTGTGACCCCATGACTTCCGCCCGACAGAAGGCGATGCTCGGTGTGGTGTGAAGGAGGACGGCAAGCGAGCCCAGGACATTGACGCAGTCCAGGGCGCACACCAGGGCGAGGTGGAGCAGGAGCACGTTGAAGGCCACGCGATAGAACGCCCGGGCGGAGAGGGAGGAGATGAGGAAGACGTTGAGACTGAGAGAGAGAGCGAACACGATCACGAGGAGGACCGAAGGACCCACCGGAGATGCCCGATCTTCGGGGACGACGTTCACGCTGCCGTTCTTGCCCAGGAAGACGAGGAACTTCCTGTCCATGGTGAGGCAGCCGGGTCCGCCCTGAAATACAACGAGCAAGCAGATCAACTTTACAGTTTGACACTCATTGTAACGGTCCCTGTCGGCAACACTCCGGCTAGAAGTAACAACTACATGAAGTAAATATAGAAAACACTTATTTTTACAGCACTTCATTATGAACACTATAGCTTCACGCTCGAATAAAAAAATAACGAAAAGCTAATAGTGAAGAATAATGATAAATATGGTTATTTTCGACCCTTGGGAGGTGGAAAATGAAGATGAAGGTCAACAAAACCGCGTCCTTACTCCATAGAAGGCTTCCGCTTCGAACGTGGGGTCGGTGGTTGATTCAATAAAAAAAACAATAACAATTACAATGAAAGCACCTGCTTTGTGTACATTTATTTATATCAGTACGTACATAATATAGTTTGTATAGCTCTTACTTGTTGCAGTCGAGAGTTATAACTAACCGTGAAAAGTAACTTCCGGTTTGATATTGGCGAGAATAAATGGAATGAAAACTATAATAATGACAATTAATATTTTAATAGTTAGAAAGTATTATTAATAAAATGCAATACATGTATTATGTTTAGTGTTAAGTGTTAGTATTGTTTGTTTAGTGTTGTTTAGTGTTTAGTTTTGTTTAGTGTTAATACATGTTTAGTGTTTAGTGCTCTTCACGGCACAAGATTTCCTTTAGGTTTTGAAGTATTTTAGCACAATTTCTTCTAGCGTCGACGCCGTTTCTTGTCAAGAGACTTAAATTTATTTTACCTATGTGGTTTTAAGTATATCTGTTTGTAATTTCATTTTATGATGACAAGAATAAATAGCTAATAATAATAATTATCCAAAACAGAAATATACCTAGGCTACAAAAAATAAAAATTGTATAATAAAATATCTCTCAATAAAGCAAGGAATGAAATATCCTTTGTGCTCACTACAATCGAACACCGCAGCTACAACAGAATGTAATATCGACTATTGAATCGTCACAGACATAATTAACCTCGTCACGAAATGTCAAGTCAACACACAAAACCTGCAATCAATATCACAACCGTATTTTTGTGTATAACAATTATTACTTTCACACCTTTCGTACATACCAAAATATTGTGATCCCTGCAATCTCAGTGGTCAGTAACATAATCTTGACCAGTAGCAGCCACATCAACGTGCTGTGTCCGAGACAGAAGGATAACTAGTAAATGTTTCTAGTGCACCTCATACACCTATGCATAGTGTTGTTAACACGCTCCGTAGCAACCATGGCGATCAATGACTAATTCCCATCGACCATTACACGCGCCTCTCCCTTCAGCTATAAACACTACATGCAAACAAACAAACAAACAAGTGCAGTTGCAACGTAGTGCATGTTTGTATATCAGTTGCGACATTTGTCGTTGAGACTAATGTCTTCAACAATCAACTGGATGGATTCCTCCCTATTCTGAAACTATTAATATTTTATTTCATTTTTCCCTATTCGAAATGTATCATCTCATTTTAATTTGAAGTTGCGATTCTAAACTGTATTAGATTATTATTATTTTGTTGTTTAATGAAGACGTACTCGACAACTAGGTCATATATGATGTCGGGGGGGGGGGGGGGGGTTGGAGGAAGGAGATAATAGGACAGAAGGGAGGGAAAAGGATTGGGTAGGACGTGGACTGCATTTCGTCTGGCTCCTCTGCCCGGGTAGGGTGCCCTACCAGAAGCATACGCTTCCGCTTAGCTATCGCGCGATCACCGAAGCACGCAAACCTGCCCACCACGATTTTTATTTCACTTATTCGAAATTATCTCATTGCAATTCTAAAAGTGCACGCGAACGACTGCACCAGAAAGATCAAGTTGATAAAACTCGGCGAGTCAACCATGGAATCTGATTCAAGAAATTCAAGAAATTCTGAGGTTGTCGAATATTCTTCCCCCACTAGTACACCTGCGGTTTCACAAATTTAGCTTAATCGGTATTTGAGGTTATGTTTGCTATACGTATCTATTTATTGATAATGTAAATTAATTACAATTAGTTAATTTCCCCGAAACGATAAGAATATTTGAAACGTTTTAAATCTAGATTTATTCCAACAAAACCACGTCATACTCATTTTTCACTGGTTCAATATTTTGTGTATCGTACTCAAAATATTACTAAACTATGTCGATTAATTTGGCGAGTTTTTTTATGAGACTACCCCTTCCGCCTGCATTATGTATATGTGGTACGTTAGTAGATAATTAACTACAAAGCATGTATCGATGTCTCGTTGAGCTACTAAGTTTCAAAATGCATTAGTCTGACGAAGTAAACCTATATCGCAGTGTCAAAGGAATTACTTGCTAGTTGTAACATTGCAGTATTAAATCAATTTAGAAACCTTGCCTATCCTAGGTCATTATAACATCTTCAATGGTGACTGAAGATTACACGATTATGTATATTAATTAAATATAATCTGACTTGAATATAGTTATTTTCATTATTTCTTATTCGTTTCTTTCTTCATTTTTTCATCTTCATATAATCATCCACACATCGTCTCGATTAGCTTTGTTGGAAAAATATGAGATGTTAAACCCCAAACATCATCATTTATCCACCGACGTATAAGAACTATTGAAGAAATAGATAATTTCTATATAGGAGGTAAAATTTGAACTTCATGCAATGTATTGGAAATGGTACCAATTCTCTCCTAAACTAAGTTCCACAAAGTCCCCCCACGGCTCCCCACTCATTTTAGAACTTACTCTTTGTCCACAATTACACGGTTTGTAAGCTTCCAATAGATATCCCCCTCAATAATTGGCTCACGCCTTTAATGTGAAACACATTTAGCAGATCGCTATTAAACCCGCATTCATGATAAAACTTAGTCGCCAACTTATGAGGGTAGATTCAAATAGTTCGAAGCTATTTTCAGCCAATCATAACAGAGGGTGGTTTGGTCGTCGTCGTTTACGGTTTAACTTGTTCGGCAACGAAAGTTTAACTTGGAGTTAGTAAATTGGAGTCGCCCTAAGGTTAAGTTCGAGTTACGGCTAAGTTTTGGTTTATGACCAATGTGTTATCAAATTGTATGTTAGAGGCTAAGTTTGATCGGGAATGAATCGAGACTTCAGTAGTTCTAATTCCAGTACAGTCACGTGCAAAATCTGTTGAGAGTGATCGGCCATGGGGGGAGAAGGGAGGCCATAAGCAAAACAAATGTAACATGAAGGTTCCTTACCTGCGAGTGTCTCATGCACTCACCAGGAACCATTTACTGTATATTTTAAGTGTATTGTATAACCTATTTGACTATAAACTTTCAACTTTCAAAACTTTATTTTTCAAGCGTTGTATAAATGGAACGTGCTAGCCACGAAAAACGAAAGTAAATAATAATATGATGGATGACTATAATATTCATAACATTATGCTGCTGTCATTGATTTGAGACTAAAATGTCTTAGGTTCCACCACCCTCCCCCCCCCTCTCCTCGATTCACCAGGGCCTTGATTTACGAAGATTCCTAACCTAACTTTTAAGTTGTCTAAGCAAAGCGAATCATGGCGAGATATCGCACATCTGTAAATAATTCTGTCTGTCTGTCTGTAATTCATAAATTAAAAAGATAATAAAATACAATCATATCGAAAATCAAAATTGATTGTGTAAGTCACTTAGATTTGCGTTTCATTGTGCATTCAAGCCATCCTCTTTACTCAAGTATACATGTTTTCACCACATAGCTATAATACAAGTCATAAGAATAGAGATAATGCTTAGAATGTTCGTCTAAGGAATGAAAGCAACACACTGATTATTCAGAAGAGTAACGAGTCTTCGGTCCCGTATGTTCCTTTGTTATACACAAACAAGTCTTGACTTGTAAGGTTAGTTCCGATGTTATATTGTGTTCCTGATTTATTCCACGCATACATTACTTCACTATTGTGTCTTCTAAGCAGTTTATCACCTGTCTTGAAGAGGCAATAACTAAGAAGGCCATATACGGCTATAATCAATAGTGTAAACAGCGCTTTATATATTATGTCTATAGCATTTTTTTTGTATTATTATTTTGTATTTTATTTATGCTAAACACAAATTCAGCCGTGGGTCATTTTAAATTGAGCATTAAAAATTAACAAGTATCTAGCTAGACTAATAACGAATTAACTGATAACTAGATAGTTATCTATATAAAATAAGAAGAAACTAGTTATAAGATAGGCATAAAGACATGAAAAAAAGCAAGAAGCACGCAGACAAATTTTGTTTTCAAAAGACAAACGTTTGCAGGGCCAAACACCCCAATAACCTAGTTAGTCACCTGAAGAGGGGCACATCTTGTAAATCTGGTGTGTACACTATTCCTATAGTTGTCCCAAGACAACCTTACACATGCTTTCGTCACAGGCGAGGGGTTCGTAGCCTATCAGCGATCGTTATCTGCGCGCGCTTGTCTCGGGCGGTTCGCTGGTTGGCTACGAATACCTCGCCTGTGACTAAAGGATTTGTAAGGTAATCTTGAGTTGCCTATACGACAAATTATAAAAAGATTATTTAATAAATAAAATAAATAAATTCACATTTAGAGTCTACCCACTCAGTAACTAAACTGATTTGCAGTGGGGGACTTTAATTTAAAGTGACTAAACCTACCCTGTAGGCTTCGAAAACCATCGACGAGTGAGCGATAACCAATCAAAGATCGATATTTCAAATACGGAACATATGAATCAGTGATTGGACAGTGCGAACACCTGCGGACAAATGCCAGAATCAACAAGGCCGATTCAGAACAACTTTGAATTTATTGAGTGCTTCGTTGCTAGGACGGCTCCAAAGTCACCGTTTACTTATTCCTAGCCAATAAGTAATGGAATTGCTGCCTGAAGCAGGATTTGAACCCGGGACCTTCTCTATTGGAAGCAGGTATGCTAACCACTGGACCAACTAACTAGCCAATTAATCAGCTAAATTAATTTGTATCATTGTTGTCTTGCTGACTTGCAAGGGACTGAAGAGTGATAAATCAGGCGGGAATCTTACCAGCGACCTATAAACAAAACAAGAATCCCGTCTCTGCTCGGCGTGATAGTAATGAGCCACATATTATGCAGTCTCCCGTTGTAGTCGGCCGAGGCGACTTGTTTGAAGGAAGGTATGATGCCTACTATACGACCATGTGGTGGGGTAGGTCAGTGTTCAGGTGGCTGCAGGCCTGGCAGGCTGGCTGTGTGACTGGCCGGCTCGCAGATCGATAGCCCAGACGCTACAGCAGGGTCACATGAGGCCGCTATTCCATTCCCGAGCAAGATGTTTACTGCTGGCCTCACTGGGGGACTGTCCCGTCTACCGTCTAGCGTCAAGTGTCTAGCTTCTAGCGTCTATGGTCAAGTGTCTAGCGTCTAGCGTCAAGCGTCTAGCGTCTAGCGTCAAGCGTCTAGCTTCTAGCGTCTATGGTCAAGTGTCTAGCGTCTAGCGTCAAGCGTCTAGCTTCTAGCGTCTAGCTTCTAGCGTCTAGCGTCTAGCGTCAAGTGTCTAGCGTCTTCTGTCTAGCTTCTAGCTTCTAGCGTCTAGCTTCTAGCGTCTATTGTCGAGCGTCTATTGCCGAAGAAGATTTATGTAGGTTTTTGTTACTTTGGCAAATTTTGACTTGCCTGGCTCTTTCTTTCATCCAGGGTTTGGGAGGATATTCCTTTCTTTAAGTTAGGGGAAATTTAATATCACATAGATGATATTATAGTTTTTGTTGACGATCCAAAAATGGTAAACCTAAGAAGATTCCAAGAAGATCAATTCTTTTCCTCTTCCACTAAAAAAAAAAAAAAACAATTTAAAAATTAAAAGAAACCATACAAATTCCAAAGACGATTGGCCAATATTTTTTAGTTATTAGAGAAAAATCATAAATTTAAAATGATAATAGTCGAAGATTACATTTTCAAAACAAAATTTATTAGTTTTATTCACAAAGTAAAATCGCACTAAAAATTGAAAGACCATATTGAACAAGGTGTCGACATTAGACGTGTATAACAGCGTAAACAACTTTGTACTATAAATAGTGTTTCCAAGCAAACATCTGAATAATAAATCACCTGACCTGTCCCAATACGTTCTGATGATTTTTTTCATCATCGCATTTCAGAATCGTGGAATGAAAAATGTTCTTCACATTTTAATAAAACGCACACACACAATCTTTACATTTCTTTCGCGTTTTTTCTGTCCATAGAATCCCACTGCTGATCCATGAGAATTTATATGAATATCGCTGCCTGCTAGCATTCCGCTCCTTCAATGCGGCCCTAGTCCAAGGCGCATAACCCAATAACGAGGGAAGGCGTATGTTCTCTCTATTGCGTAAGGAACCATTGTGTGCTAGGGGTATTTTTTTTATATAGGCCTTTCTATTACTTGGAAAAGAATTTTTATAGGTACCAGAAAATGCTTCTCATAAGAAAGATAAACAGCAGTTTTGGCCGCTGATACTTCAGATAAGAGTATCCGTTATTTGTGCTTCATGTGTCCGTAAATATAGGTTTATTATTATAATTATTATTTTAGTGAAATAATTGGTTGAAGTGATATTTATAATATAACATGTGAAATAAATATGTATTTCTTGATGTTACGCTTTCGTCCACCTCTGTGGAATTTACTCCCAAAATGGAGAATGCTGAACAATTTTTATTAATATTCTTGCTTCGTCGGCTACTTTGTACCTTGGTCAAAAATATTGATTGTTTATAATTTGCAAAGAATAACTTAAAATACAAAACCAATTATTCATGATGAAATAACATTAACGCAGCAGTCTGTTTCTTTATTCTTCCCCGTGGTGATAATATCACGGAAGTAGATATGCACACTATAATATTCGACGAGGTAAAATATTATCGTTCACAATATTATTCTATTAAAATTATTCCCAGACACGCAAACCTAAAACCTGAATTGTTTTTATTATATTTTTTTCGGCTACAAATTTGAAGTAAATCAACTACACACGAACCAGCAAGTATTAATATTAATACTATTTTCGCCATCAATTTATTTTGTGTAAGTTATTAATTTATTAAGAATTATTATTCACAAAACATTATCCCGGAACTAAATAAAAAGTATATTATTATTAAATTCAAGAAATTAGGTAGACATTTTTGTTTTGGGGTATATTCATAGATGTTGAACCAGCAACAACACGGGAACATATTCCTGGCGTTATTCCGTTGAGTAGAGTGCACACTCCTGTTTAGCCACGCCCACCATTCCAGGTAGCCATACGGAATGTCGTAAAGTATCCCTAATGGACCGTTTCAATTATACTGTAGGAACTAGAGAAGGATGAAAATTAAGTTGGTTGTAATGGCAGTTTACTGGCACATACGTTTACAATGTCAGTGTTGCAACGCTATTTTCTTACAGCCTCATTCCAATCGGCCAAGTCCAAGCTCTGCTGAATCCATATAGTGGCTTCCTGCCTTCGATCAATACTGGACTGTATATCCGAGGTCAAACACTGTTTTTGGGGTACTTAGCCCTAGCACAGTGGTTGTCAATTATTTATGAGTGTACTTGTAAAGAAAAACTATAAATATTTAAATACAAACAACTCTTTGAAATCTCCACTGGCGCATTTTGGCGCATTTTTTCCGTTTCAAAGCAATATAGAGTGAATTCATAGTCGTCTCCTACCCCTAGGGGCGCTCTGTGTTGCCAAGGATTTGTTTTCTTTATAGGAAATCATGCATGAAATGGATACCTGGCAACAACGGTCGCCCCTAGAGGTAGGGTGAAGTGTAACTGACAAATTACGCTGGTTTTCACTGATAGTATCGATAGCGTTGGCTCAGTGGTAGCTCACTAGGCTCTAATTCGAAATGTCTCTGGTTCGATACCAGCTGAAAATCTTGTCGGGAAGTATCTTCCAAGGTTTTCCTTAGTGAAAAGACAAATGCAATTGGATTGAGCCATAATGTGGCTGACCGAGGGTTGTTAGTATATTATACTAACAGTCCTCGGACATTTCTTCTCAACTTTTCCAAAACCCACTATTCTCAGTTAGTCACTTGAAGCAACCGTTTGCAGCTGGTAAAATTATAGTCCGAATAGGTTATTTTCTAGATTCCTTGGCACGATCGTTAATCTTTGACTTAGTGACAAGTAAAATAGTCAAAAGCTGAGTTTGAAATGTACTTGATGAAGTAATCTAGCAACCATTCGTTACAATCCTCCTTGGCCTCAGCTCTCCCCCCCCCCCCCCTCCCTCTTCATCCTTGAAGTTGGTAATCTTATGACTGGAAAGCGGGAATTTAATGTAACTCTAAATTCTACTGAATATAACAATTCTCGAGCGATATTATTCAAATCAACGAGGGTTGATTTGAAAGAGAAAATAGTCCAGAATGTTGAAGTAATAAATTAGAACACTTTTCTCGCTTCCTTTGAAGCGTTAAGGGGACCATGTGACTGGACTCAGAAGCAAATGAAGGGTGTTTGAAGATGAAAACGGAGAAGGAAAGATCGTGGAATGCACAAATGAAATGTTGTAAAGATCCCTTCACACACCCGTCGCACTCAGACACATAATTTGTTGTGATGATTCAAAGCGAAAGAAAATTACAAAATTCAAACTTTAGAATGTTGTTGTAGGCCTTACATAATTGTAAGAAAATTTGAAAAGAAATTAGATGCAGAACGACTGTTTGTCATCTACCTGATACTTTGGTTATAACTTTTTTAGTCCCTATCTTGGTTGAAATTGTACTGCATTCAATCGATGTCATAAAATTACGATTACCCCAAAGCTATGTGCTTAACCCCCCTTCCCTCCCCCCCTTCAGTGGTGCATCCATGGGGGGAGGGAAGGGGGGACAACGTTTTGCAAAAAAAAGAAATAGAAAGTGCCTTTCAATGAAGCAAGTAGTTTTTTATTGAATACCAAAGACTATAGTTTTGTTTTAAACTGTTTTAGCTATAGGTGCTGAAGTTTATTTTATTGGTGGAGCTAAACTACAGGGAAAATGTTTTGATAGAAGCTTAGTAACTTGTTTTCAGTTAGCCGCTCTAGAAGGTACAGATTTGCACCAAAATGACTGACGAGACACTTTTTCTGGGGAAAATCTCCTCTACTCCTTATGGTCCGATTCCTTTATAATAGCATTGGTAAAAAACAAAAATTTTTCGAATTCCTGGATACATAATCACTCACCACCATTCAATGACCTCGATTATATTATGTTATTGTTAGGAAATATAGTAGGCCTCGTACATTAAAATGAGAGAAATAATAATTGTGTTCTAATTTTCCTCTTCATTAACAGAGACATATACACACAATCATAGTTATAACAAGGTCATCATAAAACAAATTGAACTAAAGATAGAAATCAGTTCAAAGACGATGTCGCTACTACACTGCATTGAACACATCTAGCGCTTTTGTTACGTTGATGTTGGCAACGGCGGCCGTGGCCGATGATAGACGAACGGCTCCGACGAGAGGACGCTAAATGCCAGGGTCCCCAGTCGCAAGGTAGTCTTTGTGCAAGCTAGTACTGCATTGAAATCGTGAAAACTACAAAACATTCAAGTTAAATGCCAGTTATCGCGTGATCAATCGTGTTTGCGTACTGATTATGAATGGATGCGTGTGTGTAATAGTGACGGTTTATTGCGTTATGTGATTTTATGTTTATTTTAGCTGGAGTTAGATTTTTTATTTATTTTACCTTGACCATGTAGGGGGTGCCCAGGTAGGCCTAGGCTTGCATTGGTTTTCTACTGTGCTCCAGTGATTGAAACACGCATCTTTCTTCTTGGTAACTCTGGCGTCTATAATATAGGTAAGTTGAAAATGTTTACTGGTAATACATAATAGTATAACTACCTATACTCTTCAACAATCGTACTTGAAAGATTGTGGATTCTACCTTGCCATTTTTTTTTGTAGAACGTACTGTGTACTGTGAGCCTTACAAGTCATAACACAATCATTGCATAGCGAGACACCTGTCCTCTGGTATTGGATAGAAAGGGCAGCTCCCTCAGCGTATTCAAGCTTATAAGTATAATTTAACTACATCTTCGCGTTGACCCGACCTACTAACTTGTTTACAAATTATAACAGCAAAGGCACAGGTTAAATAAATTTGAGGTAGGCTAGCCTACTCTCTTTGGCGCCTGTGGAACCAATCAATACAATTTACAACATGGTCTTGCACATTATTTTATTCAATTGCAAAACTTGAGCATTTTGCAAATAAGTCATCACGCTAGAGTGAAAATGAACTTGTAACTTTATTGTTTGTTTGTGCCTTTCTCTGGAACTATAATTTCGTATACCTATCGGTTTGCAAGTTCAATTAGTGAACTGAAAAGAGCTTGTGAAGTCAGTGGGAACTCACACCAAGTCAAACATCAAATTTTCCCTACAGCTGTCAGCGAGTAGGCCCACCATTAGAAAACATGGCGGCCAACATCAATACCGGCATTCAAAATTTCGACAACGGTTCCTTACATGAATGACAATCATGATTTTAGTCTTACATGCGTTTGTGGATTGTGGAAAAAGAAAAAAACCCAGCAACAGTAATAATGAAACCATTCTTTAATTTATTATTCATTTGACATTGAGGCCTACAATCTGATATCGTCACATGCAAGTCACATTAAATTAAAAACATTTTTCTAATTAATAAAATATTAATATCAGTCCAACGTGTCAGCCACTTTGTACAGGACTCGATTGTTCCGTAAAAGTCATCTGAAAGTATTAAAACACAAAACATGAAAAGTTTTTATGTCATAAATAAGTTCTAAGGTGACAAACTTCCTCGCCTTTTATCTTGTAAACTATAAACGATACAATGTATTCGGTTAAAAGTACAAGAATTTACCTGAGACATGAAATACTACTTAGGCCTCATTATGCTTTACAATTGACCGTTTTGAAGGTAGACAGTCACAGGGGTGAACAACTAATCTTGATTAATTGGTTAGGTGCCAACAGAGGAAGTAGCCCATCGCGGTATTGTTGTAAGAGCTGTGAACAAACAATAGGACCTAAACGAGATTGACCTGTATAATATGATTAAGTACTTAGGAGGCCTCATTATGCATTCACATTAAAGTTTCTTATGTCTGAGGTAGGCAAAGGTGAACGACTAATCTTCATTGATCGAGTATGGTAGTCGTATCAAAAGAGGAAGTAGATCAGTGGAGGACTACTTTGCAGGCGAGAGAACAATGGGAAATTAAACTTGCCGAATAGGCCTACTGTGTTTTGCATCAAGTCATCAAAAGTGCACAACGCATTCACAGCTGCTGTGCACTCTAAAAAAAAATCCGAATTTTATTTTATTCCATGGTATATATCTCAAAATTGCTCTACTTATAGTATAAACTGAGTCGTCTAAACGTGTTAATTAGTAAAAAAAAAAAAAAAGTTGTTATCACAAAAACGAAGTCTTCTAACTGAAAATCCGTAAAAGTAAAATCCATCCCATTTACAGAGTTATTATTTTTCTCAATCGTGTGTCAATCACAGTAGCAGGGACAGTACCCCG
The DNA here is from genome assembly GCA_945910005.1 of Isoperla grammatica. Taxonomy (NCBI): domain Eukaryota; kingdom Metazoa; phylum Arthropoda; class Insecta; order Plecoptera; family Perlodidae; genus Isoperla; species Isoperla grammatica. Next base: position 109,075,212 of record OX246738.1, on the reverse strand, counting down.
TAGTAAACATTAGTTTATTTTTATTGAGCATTCCATTTTTGTACATAAAACAAACGTGACAATAATTATAACTATGTTCAATAATGTGTCCAAATTTGAATGACAAAATCTCGTATGTGTGTCTTGAATATGTGCAACTCATGTATGTATGGAATGTATCCAGGAAAAACGACTCAAATTATAAAATTCTTGATATAGAACTGCAATGTCTGAGTTTTAATTTCAAATTATTTGACAGTGCTCATGTTAGGAACGATGATACAGTCACGTACAAAATAAACTAGTGTGGGCTGCGTGGAGCAATTCACAGTTAAATTGAGACGATTCAACTTGGATTTACGTGATTGTGACTCTTCAACGAGCTAATAACTTCAACCGCGTCTTCCAAGAATATATAACGTTCATGTTATTGAAAAGAAACTTTCCTCTAAGAGTGAAGGTTATTCTGTATGGATGCCGAACCGAAAGTAGGTTTTTTATTCAGCTGTATTACAGATAATAGAGGCGTTAACCAGTGCCCGGGGGTTGACCGTAGTTTATGCGCCCGCAGCAGATGGTGCAGGCACGGCAAGACTATTTGGTCGGGCAAGAATGCTTTCTCTATTATTATTATGTTGCAACCGTGTTTTCCGCCTTTACAACAACTTGTATATCTGAAGACTGATTCTGTGCTGATGCTATATACACACACACCGACAATCCCAGTGTAGCTCTATGTGTCGTACGAGAGTTATAACCTCGTTGTTAGATGCGATGGTATCAACAATAATAATCAGAATCACATTCTCAGTAATAGGCCTATAATATAAAATCAACATATCAAAAGTGCAATACAGCAATTCTAAAACTTGGTCAAGCTAATAGAGTAATAATTATTATGGTCTCGAAGTACAAAATAATTACTAACACAGTTTTTACTCTAATATAAATGGCATTAATTGTTAGAAATAAGTGTCATGGTCTTTAAATTAGGGCGTATTTGAAAGGTCCATTTAAATTTAATACAAGTCGCTTAATCTAGTAGATAATGCAACATTAATCATTTTACTAGCGTCAAAATAGATTCGCTGACATTGATTGTTTCCTTCTTTTAGTGTTTCATTTTTGTCGTGTGGAATCCTCGCTTGGCCATCATCGTCGTACAAATGAGAAGAAAAAGAGTTGTGATTAAAGTATTTTGCCGTCAGGAGACAGATTTGTAGCATCGTACGTTGTGTTACCATTCCCACTGCATTGGTCTAGCTCGTGGTCAGTTCTGTGACGTAGATAATTGGATCTAACACTTCCAATTGGTAAGATTGATGTAGTTGTCCAGATCGCGACGTGTGTTATAAGCGGGTTATTATTATATCTGTTGAGGACATGACGTGTTCAATGGATGACAGTTTAGAACGAAATACAATATTTAAACATCGACAAATAAATCAAATAAATACATTCGTATTTATAGTGTCTAAATACATTCATATTTATAGAGTCTACCTCGGTAACAAGACTGTTTTCAGTGGGTGACTTCAATTTAAAGCGACTAAACCAACCCTGTAGGCTCCGAACACCATCGACGAGTGAGCGATAACCAATCAAAGATAAATGTCTCGAAGGAAACATGTTATGAATCACTGATTGGACAGTGCGAACACCTGCGGACAAATGTCAGAATCAACAAGGCCGATTCAGAACACTTAGAATTCAGTGATTGGACAGTGCGAACACCTGCGGACATATGCCAAAATCAACAAGACCGATTCAGAACAACTTTGAGTTTAGTGATTGGACAGTGCGAACACCTGCGAACAAATGCCAGAATTGACAAGGCCGATCCAAAACAACTTTGAATTTATTGAGTGCTTCATTGCTACGACGGCTTCAAAGTTGAATTTATTGAATGCTTCGGCTCCAAAGTCACCGTTTACTTATTCTTAAGACAAGAAGTGATGGAATTGAATCCATATAAGAAGTAAAAATAAAACTTCTGCCTGAAGCAGGATTTGAACCCGGGACCTTCTGCATTGGCTGCAGGGATGCTAACCACTGGACCAACGAGCCACCTCCAATGAATGCTTTGTGCGGGCGGGATTGCACTGGTTCCAAACAGCCCAAGCACCCGAAAGCCACGATCTCATTCTTCATCACTACTGGATGTGAAACTGAACTTTATTAGGTGTGAAATTTGAGACAATTTGAACAAGATATTTCCAGGAATCACTTTGGTATGACAACGTTAGTGTGTCAACTGTAAATAATGTATTTTTATTTTTTATTATTATGTATCCAGTTTTAATTAAATATAATCAATTGTGAAGATAAAAAGCCGATAACAAATTGGACAGTTGGACAATTGTAAGCATGTTTGCTATGGTAAAGGTCGAACTCATTAAATTACTAACAGTACGCTTTAAAGGTTGACTTAATTTTAACTAGTTGCCTAATATGCAGAGTGGAATTGATTTAAATCAATTGATTTAAATCGTTGATTTAAATCAGATTTAAATCAAATGATTTTTTTAATAAAAATCATTGATTTAAATCAACAAAAAAACTAACCAGCATAACTAGGCATATATCTCATTTTCAATTTCCCTCGAAGACCATAATCGCATATTATATGAAAAATGAAAATGTATTTGTTTATTTCCAGTCAATTAGTATTGTTTGTTGGCAATTGCAATTTACCAGTTGATTATCCCTTTTGTGAAACACTTCTTATTGTTGATTTAAATCAATTAAAATCTGATTTAAATCGAAAAAAATCAAAAAAATCTGATTTAAATCAAGAAATCGATTTAAATCAAAAAAATCTGATTTAAATAAAAAAAATCATGATTTTTGATTTTTTTAATTAAAATCAAAAAAATCATCCACCCTGCTAATATGTGCAGATGCCCACAGGCATATACTGGCAACCGGAATACACAGCATATTTAAAACTTGAATGACTATAGAATGATCTGGGCTATACTAAAGAAATAAAATAATCGTTTAGAACACATATTGGACCGTCCTAATTAGCTAGATTAATCTCAACGGGCCGTGTTATAGCTGAGTGTGATGAAGACAAGTAGGTTAGTTATACCGGTATCGGAGGTGTTTTGCATGCGTACGGGTCACGTCCACGCTAATACTCGGTCACGCCTATACTCGGTCACGCCAACAGTCGGTCACGCCAATAACGTGGTCACACGAATTACGTATATGAGAAAAAGAGTTTTGCAAACCTAAGTTGCATTTTTATTTCGGATATTTCTTGTCTTACTCGAGTAGACTCGACAAAATTATCGAAAAAAATCGTAATTATCGTGAGTAGGAAGGCAATTTTTATAATTAGTAACTAAGCTCGACGATCAATTATCAAATAAAAAACAATAAGAAAAAAAATTAAAATTAAATTCTTCATGTCGTTTTTGTTTTACCTCTTGAGAAATTGTATGAACCGCAATCGCTATGCTGACTTTCTGCAATTAGCAACAAAGAAAATTCGACTCTACGTGTATTCTTTGTTTAAAACTCTCAACATTTAAACTCTACCGTCGCGTTTAAACGTTTAAACGACCCTTCACTACCAGATGCCCCAAAGCAAGCTCAGTCACAGCTAGTGGAAATATGCTAGATGTAAACTGTAAAGTAAGATAGATGTCGAGTACCGGCGCTGTGCAGTCATGCGTAATAAAATACGGGAAGTAACGTACGACTCTACTGGGAATCGAACTTGGGTCTCTACACAAAGCTTTAGATGGATGTGTCTCCGTTGGAGCTTCTCTTCTGTCTCTGAATGTGAAGACGACACAGAACAATCCTATCGACATTGTTAAATAAACATAAATAAATTCACATTTTGAGTCTACCCACTCAGTAACAAGACTGATTTTCAGTGGGGGACTTTAATTTAAAGCGACTAAACCAACCCTGTAGGCTCCGAACACCATCGACGAGTGAGCGATAACCAATCAAAGATCGATATTTCAAATACGAAACATATGAATCAGTGATTGGACAGTGCGAACACCTGCGGACAAATGCCAGAATCAACAAGGCCGATTCAGAACAACTTTGAATTTATTGAGTGCTTCGTTGCTTGCTCCAAAGTCACCGTTTACTTATTCCTATGACAAGTAGGCTATATTGTATTGTAGGCACAGGCACGAACAAAAGTGACCAGTGGCGTATCCAAGGGGAGAAGGGGATGAAACCACCCCTCCACCCCTTTCGCAAAGGGAAAAATGGAAAATTACCGTTTAGCTTTCAATAAAGACAGTATTTTTGTATTAAATATCATGCATTTTTCATCGCTTTTTATTTTGTATCGTTATCGCTCACTCGTCGATGGTGTTCGAAGCTTACAGGGTTGGTTTAGCCGCTTTAAATTCAAGTCCCCCACTGCAAATCAGTTTCGTTACTGAGTTGCTAGCCTCTAAATGTGAATTTATTTATTTTTATTTATTTACTCATTTAATATTATTTATAAAATTAATATTATAATCAGTAATATTGGTTATGCTGGGTTAGTGGTCCACCTAGAGATTCAAACCAGGTAAAACTAAAATAGTCTGCACTGTTCTGACCACAGCTCGAGACGACGGAATGTCTACTATTAAAGGTCTCTCACACCAAGAAGTAACATACTGTCAGGGGAGTCAGGACCGCCCACAATTAGTTTCCAGCTTAACAAGTGCGAATCACTTACGTTTTTCCCGATTATCCAGTACAATTTGGTTGCGTTAATTTTTTTTTGATGGAAACCTGCTTGCACGTTTTCTTGTACGTTACCGTCAAAAAACTTACTGCAACCAAATTGTACTAGATAATCGAGAAAAACGTTAATTTTTTTGACGGAAACCTGCTTGTACGTTTTCTTGTACGTTACCGTCAAAAAACTTACTGCAACCAAATTGTACTAGATAATCGAGAAAAACTTTAGTGATTCGCGCTTGTTAAGTTGGAAACTAAATGTGGGCGGTCCTGGTACTATCTTACTTCTTGCTGTGAGAGACCTATATAAAGCTTCGTTGAGCTTCCCAATAGAGCAGTCAGTGTGCCGCCGTGTGCAATGGGTCGATCGATCGACGTGTGCAACGAATCCTCTCAAGGAAATGATTTGGAATTATTGATTCAGTTAGGGCTACAGATTCAACTTTATATAGAGAATTTCTAGAGGAAAATCACGTACAAGGGTGAACACATATTGCATTAGTCCCAGGGAAATTTCCCCTACCCCTAATACAAAGCCAAAACACACACACTGCTCTACAGATTACGGGTGATGAGATGAGCGAGGTGTTAGCCTAGCAAGCATTAACCTGTCAATTTTGAATTATATTGGACGCCAATCATAATCGTTCCACCTGGGATACCAAAATAATTTAAAAACTTTGTGAGATAGGCCAGCATTCACGTTGTTGTAAATCATGTGTGTTTTTTTCCAAATCAGAACAAAATTAGCATTTCGCTCATTTGTTTGACTTAACCATTTGAAAATCGGTAAACCAAAATGTGAAACCATTTTAGCATTTAGAAATGCATTTTAACACATCCAAGCGGAAAATACTGCTGTTTCAAATGGGCATTAAAAAAAATTAAAATCAATACTTTTTTTTGAAATAATATTTAATTTAAAATTAATCAAAAACGCTTTGTTGTAATTTATAGAGATGGAGTTATTATACATGCGCGATTGGGGGACCTGGGTTCGATTCCCAGCGGGGCACTAAATGAAACTAATCCGTATAGGGTCCACATGAAGTGAGGAATTCCTGTGTTTTATTCAATTGTAACGCAGCATCGCTAACGCACTTGTAATTCACTCGGAGATAGCTGATATAGACTGATCGTTCATCGATTTCAATCGGGCCTGGTCCACCGGTCTCGTCATTCGTTCAGTCTGGTGTCTCAGCTACCTCGTTCGTTATCGAGCCCAGTTGTGCCGAGCTAAACCCCGCGAGCTCTCCTGGCTACTGCCAATGAGTTGCAGCAGTATGCCCCATGGGTGGAGTGGATGCCTCTTTTTGGCAGCCATGCGTGCGTTCAACTGACCAAATGTAAGGGGTTGCGTTTATGTAGATTGTTACCATTGTTACGATTGCGTGCACATGTGAACTATGCGTTGGTTTCGTATACTAAATAGTAAATATAATACAATTAGGCCTAATTAATGAACCAATTAAATGTATGTAGTATTAAATAGTATTTTTTTCGTAGGAATAACCGTTATAGGGTGCACACCAGCTTTAATATTATATATATATATATATATATATATATATACATATATATATTTATTTATTTATTTATTTATTTATTTATTTTCAAGATGAATACAAGAAATACTTATTATAATACAGAGATCTGGCCCCCAAAGAGTAGGAATTACTCGCAAGCAGGGGGCCTTCAAAAACAGGAAATGATTTAATAGATGATGAGATGATGGCGGGAGGTATGAACACTTACATTTGTAGGCTAAGGGCCTACTACGTAGTATGATTTATGTATTAACAACAGAAGTGAAAATAGTGAAAATATGATTGAGAATAGTGATGAAAACAATATATACAATATATATAACAATATTGTTACATGAGACAGAAAGTAAAAACCCGACCCCGCTGGGAAATAGAACCCAGGTCCTCCAATTGCACTTGTAACATCATAATAACTCCATAGTGGCTAGTGGCCTACTATAAAAACTACATTTCACATGTATAAAAACAAACCAATAATAGTTTAAATACATAAAATTGTATATCTAGTCTCCCCACTCGGGTCCCCGTGCACTGAAGTTGTATCTCGCCTTCTAGACTGCCCCCCTCCTATCGGACCATAGATTGTAGGCCCTAGAAAACAAGCAATACTCCAAACCAAGTATTTTGGTTGTTATTTCGGTCTCTAGTCGTGTTTTGTGCTCCCTCCCTCCCTGATACCTGCGTGTCGGTGTGTAAATTAATATTTTACAACTCTCAATTTTGCGTTCGTACTATTGATTTATGTGATTGTGGATGCCAACGATGATTGCTAGAACCAGAAAGTTTCCGAGTATTTTGTTTGTACAACTAAAAGTAGTTGAAAATGTGCCCACTGCATTGATTATTTGGCACGTTACACCCCTGCAAGACAAAACGTTCTTCCAATGAACTGGTCCGGTTCGGATTGCACACTTATATCTATGAATTCAATTACTAATAAGATACCTACTGTTTTATTTACCTACCTAAAGTTGGTTCAGGCTTGAGATACATAGTAGGTGTATGGGTCGGGTGTCTAGGGTGCCGTACGAACCTGGCGTTCGTGTGATACGCTCCTCTAAAACGACTATAAAAAGAAATGTAGTATTCTGGGTACGGACAATTGATTCTGGATCCTGTTTTTTGATAAAGTTTCTGGCTATTTAAAATGATATAGATTAATGCTATTTATTAATAGATGTTGCAGGCTATAATTTGCCCTCTATAAATCATATTAAAAGTGTTTAGGGCGAAATAGATTCCATAGTACTGCTTGTCCTGAAACCCTTGACGTAGGTAACTATAATTTTAGGAGTCACGAACCTTTCCACGTGAATTTATACGTGAAACCACGCAAATTTAGAAGTGTTGAAAACTCTCATCTCCCGTTGCCTCCATGTATATAATTACTGGGCCCCGCGGCGCGTTGAGTACTCATTCTCATTATCACTGCACCGAGACGGGCATTATAGTCACGTCAAAGTAACTTGTAAGTTGTTGACGTCACGGATTATGTAATAGGGAAGTGACGCGTGTGACAACTACCAACCTAAGTCTAGTTGAATCCCGTTCTCTTGCCTGAAAGTATTTTAGTGATAATATCGCTCGCCTGTTGTCAGACGTGCTGGGGTCTCATTCCATTCACGGTTTATGCAGTCAATGCAGTGGACAATAACAATGCAGCTATCGGGCAATCTCGAGGTGAATACCGTTGAAATAGATCGTGTGTAGCGATCGTGTCTTCTCAGAATTTTAGGGGACAACTTGCTTCTTACGGCGTGGCCAGTATATAAGGTGCAAGCTCGTGTTGACAGTGCTCAGTCTCGGCTATTGACTTTACCTCAGTTTCAATGAGTGAATCTGGCCGGACAAGATCCGTTGTCCGATTAGAATAGAAACAAAAGTGTATGTGTGTGTATGCGCTGTCATTGTGTCGAGTGGTGGCCCAGATCTGGATACACCTTCAAGTGTGAAGATGATGGAGTAGTCAAGACATTGGGGTCGGCGGGTCGGATAATCTGAGCGCTTTGTTTTCTCTAAGTAAGACAACGTCTCCTGACTGAGAGCGGTGTACAGACACGTTGCCTACTCCCAACAGACACGAATATAGAATCAATATAGACGTCTTGTTGAAATACAAACTCTCTTGGTATTCATAAATTTTGGCTGTTGGGTTTTAATAATGACTCCGGCCGCGAAAGCCTACGACAAGTTTTAAACTCGCTTGGTGTTCAGTTGACGTAAAGTCGTGTACTGTGATATCTCCAGAGTCCAGACTAAAGCTGCGTACACACGGGCGGATTTTGGCCTTACGACGATCTCAAGGCGGTCGTACGACCGTCGTGAGGCCAAAATCCGCCGTGTGTACGCAGCTTTACATTTACTAGGGAACCAGTGGGAGATGACGACCATCTTGCTACTGGAACGAACTAAAACGAAGTACTAAACATGGAGAAGGGTATATACTATATACCTACTCTGCGTGCCAACCTAAGAAGCACCCTGCCAATCACTACACACGAAGGACGACTTAGCCGTCGCCTCCTTTGTTGACAGTTGTAAATGTCAACACCCAGTCAAAATTCCGTGTACACCTGTTGATCTTTGAATGACAGGGACGACGATACAACACTCTTTGAATGGGGGTGACAATGGCAGTATATTTTTTAGGGGGGGGGGGGGGGGGGGCACGCGTTGCCTAGTGAATATAAAACCTTGGTTATACCAGATGACCTGGATTGAACGTAGTCTTCCCCCGTGGTTTGACCCCGATGTCCTGGGGATGCGGGCGGGAGAGTCGTCAAACGAGACCAGATAATTCCCGATGGAGTTTCCCTACCATCCAGAGTTTCATAGCTTTCCCATCGCGATGGTTGTTGTGGGTATATTCGACTGTTCTGTTTTTACGAGTTCCAGGAAAATCCTTGTTTGGAAATCACACTCCACGTATTCAACCTTGACGCGTATTTACCAGAACCGCGGTGTTTTGTAGACTTGGCAATTCGTTACAACAGAGCTTTAAAAAGTGATGATGCCATCGAGTGGAACTTGGCTAGTTTTCATTTTGATTATTTACACAAGATTGTGTGAGAAAGAACTGTGATCAGTGCAGTTTTAACAGTTCATTAGAGTCGCGATGATGGTTGAATACTTCTGTAGTTTTTGTAGTGACTACGAGGCATGGATTCTTTTATGGGAATCCCATTATAAAAGTTGTCCCAAAAAACTATCTTTTGGGGTCGAGCGGAGAGGCCAATCAAGCTGAAATGTGGAACATCCACAAGCTTTAAAGTCGATTCAACGCTATTATAGTTTTGTTGAAAAATCGGTCAAGAAGTTACTTAGTTACAACGTAGTTATCGAAACAATTGTTCTAAAACAAAATAACGGCAAAATATGAGATCTAGCGACATTTTAGTAAATTTCCGTCCCGTCACGAATATGTTACTCGATACGTATTGGAGGTAGAAATACAAGTGAAGTAACTGTGACAACGTTCTTGTTTGAAGTTGCTTTTTGTTGTTTTTAAATGCACACGCACATGTATATTGTCCACAATTTATAGCCCACTATGCATTTCCATACTTTGTGTCTTGGACTTGTGCATACCGTTGTGGGCGATAAAGAAAAGGATCTACACAATACGAATTCACTTGGTAAGTGGTGTATTTCACATGGCAATTTGTGAGAATACCTTTTCAAAGTTACTCGGTCGACAAAAGAAGTATTTCCGGGAATGATATCGGAAAAACGGTTTTCATGCGTGAATTGGCCGAATAATTACAATTCAAGTGAGGCGTGACATTTTGAAACAAACGTTACAATCTAGAAGAAGAAACGGTTAAGAATTGTTATTATATAGCTGTTCTTGTTACACATGAATAGGTTACTGCACATGAAGTAGAGCGAGAGATGAGCAGGTTTTGATACGAGTAGGTTCAAACGCTGTGAAACCGCGCGTATTCTCTCCAGATTTAAAAATAGTTTTCTTCGATGGAATTATCATAAACAGAATACGTACGTATACTGAATGCTTGATTTCGGAAGTATTTATTCATAAAAAAAGATACAACCACCTATGTTTTTTCGTACTGTTATGTTAAGTGTTCGCACTGTCCAATCACTGATTCATATGTTTCGTATTTGAAATATCGATCTTTGATTGGTTATCGCTCACTCGTCGATGGTGTTCGGAGCCTACAGGATTGGTTCAATCGCTTTAAATTAAAGTCCCCCACTGCAAAGCAGTTTCGTTACTGAGTGGGTATGGACTAAATGTGAATTTATTTTGTATTTTATATGACTGAAAAATCAAGCGAAGACCTCAAGTCTTGAAATAGTACATATAATTATTTGTTTGCTGCGTGTTATTGGTTGTTTTTTTGTATTATCTTTCGGTCTGTAATAAAAACTCTTGATCGTATTAACATTATTTCATAATCAAGCATTCAGTATATTTTTGTGTGCCGGGGGATGAATCAAAGGAAGATTTAAAATCCAAAAGATTTGTTAGGGGCAAAGAATACGGATGGTTGCACGACTGAAATATCAAAATTGGAATAATATGTTATGCAGAACATAGTCCTCTGAATTCTGCTGTCGCAAACCTCTCCAAGGATTGCAAAGCGCAATATGTCTCCCAGAATAGCCATCACTGAACTGAACACAGTGTTGCACTCATTAAGAATACCACGTGCGTGCATTGGTTCTATTTCGGCGCGCAAACACAGCTGACAGTATCGTAGGTGGGATACTTTACGTCGTGAGGTATACAGATGTACAGTGCATGGTGTGGCCACATTGAAGATGGTGGAACCCTGCCAGTCGTAACATAAGGGAACATCCGAGCTCAACACAATATTAAACAAGTGCTGAATGAGCATGTTGATGTGGTCTAGTAAGAACTTAAAACTGGATAAAAAAAAAATTAGAAATAAATAAATAAATTCACATTTAGAGTCTACCCACTCAGTAACGAAACTGATTTCCATAGGGGGACAAAAAAAAGAAGCACACCTATCCTTGCGCCCCCTTGCGCACGCCTTTGGTACAGAGCCTAGAAGCGCCCATTTAAAGCGACTAAACCAACCCTGTAGGTTCCGAACACCATCGACGAGTGAGCGATAACCAATCAAAGATCTATATTTCAAATACGAAACATAACGAATCAGTGATTGGACAGTGCGAACACCTGCGGACAAATGCCAGAATCAACAAGGCCGATTCAGAACAACTTTGAATTTATTGAGTGCTTCGTTCCTAGGACGGCTCCAAAGTCACCGTTTACTTATTCCTAAGACAAGAAGTGATGGAATTGAATCCATATTATAAGTTCAAAAACTTCTGCCTGAAGCGGGATTTGAACCCGGGACCTCCTGCATTGGAAGCAGGGATGCTAACCAACTGGACCAACGAGCCACCTAAACCACATTACTCCGTTACTACTTTTTCAATTTTATTGTGTCGTGTTCTCTAGATAAGCTTATTACTTTACACGTTATTAACTTGGCGCCCTTTTTATAATGAGAACGTACTTCTTTCCCTGTTAGCACTTTGCACCGACAAGATAGTCTCACTGCAAAAACCGCGCCAAATTAACGTGTTCTAATTATATTTAAAAAACGCCTCATAATATTGAAAAAGTGGCAATTGGCGGGAACGTAGTTTTGTAAGAACTAAAAACTGAGTGAGCAAAATTTCAAATATGGTTATCATTACGGTTCTCATTAGAGCAGCCAATTAATTATTAATTCTTTAAGGCTCCATTAATGATAATAATTGCTGTTGCTGTATTTGAAATGTTGGTAACCCAGTTTTTAGTTTTTACAAAACTACGTTTCCGACAATTGTCACTTTTTCAATATTTTGTAGCGTTTTTTTTTCAAATATTAAATATATACATTTTAAATATTGCAATCATTACGGTTCTCATTAGGGCAACCAACCGATTAGTTCTTTAATTGGCTTCCCTAATGACAACCGTAATGATTGCCGTACCGGTATTTGTAATGTTGTTAACCCAGTTTTTAATTCGTACAAAACAGACTCTAGTCCCGAGATTTTTCACTTTTTTAATATTGTGTAGTGTCTTTAAAATATAACCAAAAAACATTAATTTGGCGCGTTTTTTACAGTGAAGTATCCTTCTGCCTTATCGCCGACGTTTCTTTGGTTTATCGCCGACGTTTCTCTGGTTTATACTCCGATTATACTCTTGTTGATTCAAGGAAGACGTTTTATACCCATTTACCGGTTTATTTGTTGATAGATTTAACTGATTCAACTTTGTTATCAGATTCAAGCACCACGGGACTACGACCGCGGAACGTGCAGCCTTGTAGCCTTGTAGCGCAGCTTGTAGCCTATACACCTTGTAGCACAGCTTGTAGCTACAGTGGGTCCGTGGCTGAGTTGAGAACAAGAAAATCAGTCGATCTTTTGTCGATCTTGGCATTTCTCAAATGATGTAGGCCCTACACCCCCACTACCTGGCTAGCACAAACATGAGGCGAAATCCCCGAATTCATTACCGGAAGCCATTACAGAAGTTCAACCATGCGCACATTTCTTGGAAACACAACATAGTCAAATAATAGGCGTCCACACATCAAACAAACGATTAGGTACATTTGATTCCTTTTTGACAGTTTTGAATCAAACAATTTCAAGGAAACTGGGGTCGCACTCGGGCTGTACAAACAACTCATTATAAATGCAGTGAAAAAATGCCCTGCGGCGTCCTCAGCTTTGCCACGGACAAAGTTTAAGTGCATCGGCCTAACCTGTTGTAAGGTGTTGAATGAAGTCACCATCAGCTTTTGACCTAAACCAACCGGCCGACGAAAACTCGCGGAAACGATGAGGCGCGCGACATGAAACGGTTTACTTACCTGGTTGGCCAGCTCGGTTGGTATTGGCGACTTGATAATTGATAAAACTTGTATATCTGCTCTGCTGGTTACCGCGGTAGTCGGTTTACAATAACAGAGTATTGAAGATCAAACCAATCAATTAACATGAAACATGAATCAGTACAAATGCCAGAATCAACAAGGCCGATTCAGAACAACTTTGAACACGGTTTAGCCGCGGTCGCTTAGCCAGTTCCCGTACGAACACAGAAGTTAAGCAACCTCGGGCTTGGTCAGGAGGTGAATGAGTGACCACTCTCCTCTGAAACACTAGTTATCGTTGGTTAGAGCAGATTGGAGGGTTCGAAAGCTTGTGTAACAGCTTCGTTCTTCTCGTCAACCGCTCGGCATTCCAGGTTGGTGGAGGAACCTATATGACTGGTCAAAGTTACACCGTCCTTTTGGATGGGACGTAAAGCCACTTTTCGACAGGAGTAGGCTACGTGCCGGTACCAGGCTTCCCCTCCTCTCTTCCTCATTATCACTATCAGTCATCAATCATCACTCATCAGGCTAAAGGGGGCGTTGCGCCCCACACTGGCCTTAATTACAATAAAGTAACCTAAGTAACTTAACTGTAAGTAACTAATTTTTTGAGTGCTTATCGTTGCTAAATGCTAAATGGACTGTTTTGAACACTCGGTAAGTGGAATCACAGTTTGTGGTGGAACGTTACAGTGTGTGGACGTTCCAAGTGTGTGGACGTTCCATTGTGTAGACGTTTCAATCGTGGACGTTCCAATGTTTGGACATTCCAAGTATGTGGACGTGGTCTTGGAGCGTCGGCGGGTCAACTCAAGAGGTTGTAAAGCAGTAACATCTGTGCCTCGCAATTACACTACGACTACGCCCAGAACAGAACGCTACTTCTACTTCACAGTACGATAAGATTACAGAGATGAGAGAATAGCCAGTAAAAGTCTGACGACTGAATGGGATTGTTTTATGTTCCACGAGATTGCCGCTAAAAGCGCGAGCAATGAACTTAAGACTGATGTTAGACAGTTTAATGGTAGAGTTACAGCTATGCACGGGAATAATTCTTGAGATAGATATAAAATAGCCAACAGTAAAAGAAAGTCTTTTTGTTCACAGTGTTTTCTGTTTTCTAAAATATGCATAACATGCAAAAAAGTTAAATTTTGAAATGGAGTCATTTACTTGGACAAAATACTGTAATTGCAACCTATGCTTGGACACACCATGGACTTACAGAAGTTAATATTATAAGTCCATGGACACACAACATTGGAGAAGTTAATATTATAAGTCCATGGACACACAACATTGGAGAAACAGCAACTTGTTGATGGTGACTGATGAGCCTATATACCTCAATCATGTTTATATGCATCGGTTAATAAAAGCGACAGTACCAATTATACACTAGTCCGCCTCGAAACTGTTAACTTCAACCTTAAGTTACAAACTTCAATACTCAGGTTACAAATCTTCGAGCCTCAATATCTCAAAAACGAAATAAGTGAAGTGGTAATTTTAAAGGATGGTTAATGCAAGAGGGGTTTAAACAACGTTTTGAGCTGAAAATAAATTATATTTAAATTATACTGAACGTACTTCAAAACATTCAGTAATCGAAAGTGTAGATTTTGTGTACCTTTCATGTGGAAGAAGATACGGAAATGAGTCAAATTAAAAACAGTAAGATCTCCGAAAGTTGTAACGGCTGTAGGGCCTACCTACTTGTTTTCGCTGCTATTAAGAAGGACACGTTCAAAAATAATCTACATGAGTTATAGGCATCTCATTTAATATGAGAGACTTTCTTACAGTTTTTTTTAATTTTTAACCGACAGTTATCTTTACTCATCAGTTTAATAATTCCGATATTTTAATAAAGTTGTTTGTTGATGATGGGCCTACCTCAAGCACATAATCAAGAGTCACGTTGACGCTTATGTGGGTTAATAAATGCGACAGTGCCGTAACCATGACAACGGGGTTGGAAATCAATATGGATGGCCGCCGCGAGTCTTGAAGGTACACTTTGCAGAACTATAGACTCGTGCACTTAGCACTTGTATCACATGATTGTCCTATTCATCATTAATTATAATAATTATTATTTAATCAAATAATAAGGTGGCTCGTTGGCCCAGTGGTTAGCATCCCTGCTTCCAATGCAGAAGGTCCCGGGTTCAAATCTCGGTTCAGGCAGGTTTTGACTTCTAATATGGATCCAGTCTCATTACTTCTTGTCTTTGGAATAAGTAAACGGTGACTTTGCAGCCGTCCTAGCAACGAAGCACTCAATAAATTCAAAGTTGTTCTGGATCGGCCTTGTTGATTCTGACATTTGTCCGCAGGTGTTTGCACTGTCCAATCACTGATTTATAAGTTTCGTATTTGAAATATCGATCTTTGATTGGTTATCGATCACTCGTCGATGGTGTTCGGAGCCTACAGGGTTGGTTTAGTCGCTTTAAATTAAAGTCCACCACCGAACTCGTTATTGATTGGGTAGACTCTAAATGTGAATTTATTTATTTAATTGTTTGTAGGAATACCTGATGTTATGCTCTACCTGATGAGCCTTTCTTCAGGTGATTTAGATTTAACTATAAGTGTGTTTGGATAGTTGGGAAGGAATGTCCCAGGGCTGTAAGTAGGATCCAAGCCCAGAATTCGCCTTGTGACTGAGGAAGCCCTCGAAAAAACATTTCAGTCAAGATTGCCGGTGGCTGGAATCGAACCGGCGACCTCCCGAATGAGAGCCTCGTGTGATACACATTGACCCATCTCCATCTATTCATCATTGTAATTAATGTGGTGATGTATCAAAAGAATCAAACGAGTAGAACTGGTTGGCATATTAATTATATAAATTATAGGACTTAAATCATCATTACATTCATTGGGATAACTCATCCATAATCGATCATGAAACAAATCGTTACAAAAGAAAGTTGAACGAAGGGTATTTCATAACGAATAATCCTGTCTTTAGTACTTCTAGCATAGTTTGTTCTCCTATTTGGAATTGTTTTAAAATGTTGGAATATTTTGTAATTGGAAATATCTGTTGTTTTTGTTACTGTTTTTGGCATACACCGTATTAATTTCAAACCCGTGACATCAATTCTGAAAACAATTGTGTTCACTGAAGGTGTACATGGGTGGAAGAAGTGACATCATTCTCAAATCTGTAATCTATGTAGTTGAAAGAAGTCAGTCTCTGGGACATTAAACAATTATCCTTGACCATTTGCTTCGTACTTTATAAAATGTTACCACATAGCATAGATGTTTGTTGTTTTGGATATTGAATCATTGGAACATACAACCGATAGATTTAGATGCTGTTTCGTAGCTATAGGTTGTCAGGACCTATGAGCGCAACATTTCGTCTATCCCCGTTGCAAACAAACATGGAACACAACTTGAGAAAAACTTTCAGGGTGTTTCATTCCGTCTGTCCTGTTTTCTATACTATTGTATAGACTGGTTAGTATTCGGTAACGGTAACATTTGATTACCAAATTATTTTCGATTTTATTCCTCCTGTTTCGTTGTTTGTTGAATATTTTCTTGGTTCCAAGATGTTTCCTTTTTCAAAACATAGCTTTTGTAATGTGTTGTTGCAAAACACACCTTTCACAACTTAATAAGTGAAAAAGAAAAAATATTTGAACCGAGAAACATTAATTATAAGAAAGGGCATTTTATTCTCTAGGGGTTGACGTAGTATGGTTTACTTTTTGACGATTTCAAAGTTTTATAACGACAGAAATCGTGAGCTCCGCAGGGCAGGGGTCGATTTTAGACGATTCGAGCTTTTCGATACACCCCACGATTTAAAAACAGGAAGAGGAAATTGTGCATGGTAGGAAGTGGAAGAAATTACAGCTGTGAGTTGATTAAAATCTTTTCTCTAGGCCACCTCACCCCTGTTTCCCCCGCATCTCTCGTCTCAACAACAGCTTTGATTTACGAACGTTTGTAGTCTTCTTTCGTCCTCATCCTTTCTCTTAGAACCAGATATTTTCAACACAACCGCCTGCAAACCCCGACAGTCATTCGAATGCTACTACTACTTGATCGAAGAAAAAAATCGTCTGGAACCCTTGACTCCTAAAACAATCTTGTCGCCAAATCCAGATGAAGTGCCACGTTGAGAGAAGACAATTGAAACTTGGCGCTTGGTCTGGAATCACAAGTGATCCGTTTTACCAAATATATGTTTGTATTATTCTATTCGTTCTTAGATTTATAAATTTCTATAAATAATTCCTCTGTGTGGCTTGATGCGCTTGTGTCTATAGTGACCGTCTCATGTTTATGCTATGAGGCTAACTTTCGAAAATATTTTCGAAAATAACGACCACGGTATAAGATTGATGCTATAAACTTTGTCCGTGGCAAAGCTGAGAACGCAGCAGGGCATTTTTTTCACTGCATATAAGTTGTTTGTACAGCCCAAGTGCGACCTCAGTTTCCTTGAAATTGTTGGGTCCAAGCTGTCAAAAAGTAATCAAATGAGCGCATGGTTGAACTTCTGTTATGGTTTCTGGTAATGAATTCGGAGATTTCGTCTCATGCTTTTGCTAGTCAGGTAGTGGGGGTGTACATCATTTGTGAAATGCCAAGTTCGACGAAAAATCGACTGATTTTCTTGTTCTCAACTAATCCACGGGCCTACTGTAGCTAGACAGATGATCTGTTAAAAAATACAGACGGTACAAGAAAAAAGCTAAGGAAATGTGTTGGCATTTTCTTTCCACCTGTGGATCTTAACCCATGTAATGTCGAGTTGCGTCATTAGTGCAGCTCGGGTAGTTACTAAGTGTATTCAGTATTCTGTGTGCTGGAGCCGTAACGGAGGCAACAACCTCCCTTCCTACTCTAGCAAGACTATCTGTGAGGTCATCAGTTCGCCACAATTATACAATCACTATACTAAGCGGTTTCACGTTTACAGCAAAGAACGAACAAAATCGAGAAGAATTTAATTTCTTTAAATTTTTTTTTCATATAAATAAATAAATAAATTCACATTTAGAGTCTACCCACTCAGTAACGAAACTGATTTTCAGTGGGGGACTTTCATTTAAAGCTGTAGGCTCCGAAACACCATCGACGAGTGAGCGATAACCAATCAAAGATCGATGTGCCAAATACGAAACATATGAATCTGATTGGACAGTGCGAACACAGTGCAGTTTCCACAGTAAAATTGTGAATGCCGACAGTCGGAGCCAATCAGCGGGTGGCTTTTTCTAATATACTGACATTTGATTGGTCAAGTTCACTCATCTATAACGTTGGCATCCACAAGGTTGCTGTGGAACGAGTTTACACTAACAAGAGGAAATAGTTTGGAGTGAATACGACGGCTGTTTTCTATGATTCAAATCCAGCATTCGTCTTGTGACTGAGGTGACGAAACCCTCGGACAAATCCTTCAACGCGATTACCGCTACCGGGTATCGAACTGGCATCGTATACATTGTCTAATAGTGTTGACGTCTGTTGCAGGTGGCCTCATGCTGACACTGGGGGCTGACGAGAGGCCGCTGACCTCTCACGACTGACACTCGACTGGCTCGGGTAAGTTGGCAATAATGCAATGTGCGCTCATTGATTGAAGACCTATTATTAGATTACACTTGAATCATTATGCTGTTAGTACAATGTCGCGCAAATCAAGGTTGCAACTGGGTTAGGGTTGTTCACATTTGCAAACGCTGTGCGAGTTGCCGCGCCAATTCCCATTGCGTCAACGCCATAAATAAATAGAAATAAATTCACATTTAGAGTCTACCCACTCAGTAACTAAACTGATTTTCAGTGGGGGACTTTAATTTAAAGCGACTAAACCAGCCCTGTAGGCTCCGAACACCATCGACGAGTGAGCGGTAACCAATCAAAGATCGATGTTTCAAATACGAAACATATGAATCAGTGATTGCTGATTGGACAATGCGAACACCTGCGGACAAATGTCAGAATCAACAAGGCTGATTCAGAACAACTTTGATTTTATTGAGTGTTTCGTTGCTAGGACGGCTCCAAAGTCACCGTTTACTTATTCCTAAGACAAGAAGTAATGCTCTTTCTCAATGTGCCAAAGACAAAACAACAATATCCATTCGGGCATACTATATACGGGGGTCTGGGGGCGTAATCCTCCCAGTTATCCCCGCCGTAGGTAAATGTTGGGATTTTTTTTACACTTTTTACCCGATTTTGCGACGTGAAAATAGGTTCTGTCGAAGTCAATTAATATTTGCAATCCATATATTTGTGTTTACCACGGTTTTTTCGCGGGCAAAAACATTCCTGAAATCCAGGGGGGCAAGTACACCTTCTCGCCCCCCCCTCGCGACACCCATGGTAGAGCCTCTTAACCTGCTATTCGTCATAACTATGGAAGACATGGTACTGTAGCCTTCGGCAATAGTTTTAGATATTAGGAAATACCTTTTGTTTTCAGTATTATAATTTGCCTACGATTTTAACTAGCATAGCCTTGAACGGATTGGCTGTATCCTTGACCAACCCGCGTGGCTGGCAATGGAAAGGTAATAACAATATTTCTGCTGTTATACATGGACTGCCGTGCACATCTCTTGTGTTATTTCACGCGGAATAGTTGAGAGCAAACTTATAGCGATATCTCTGCGTACCCCAGCCAGCGCTAACAAAGGCAGTATCATCAATCCTGAGGGAGTTCGTTACGTTATTGACAGTTCCGCACTATTGACCGATTGATATTGACTTTCTTGGGACTCTGTCGTGAGTAATCCAGGCAAAACATACGAGAAGTGATTGATGAGCGAATTGTTCTATAGTATTGTGCGCACGAGTCCTGAACGCACAAACCATAGTTTTTCATAATTGTCCATCGTCAACTATTATAATGTCATATAAGAGCCGGTTCACATAAATGACTATTGACTATTGATTAAGCAAGTTGAACCATAGGCGATACGTGCTGACGTTCACACAACTTTACTTTTGACTTTTGACTATTGACTAACGAATTGAAAATATCTCAAGTCCTTGGTCAAGTCTTAGTCACAGCCAATCAGCACGCAGAACTCTCACTCGCAGCCAATCAAACGAGTCTTGTTCGTTTTGTGGCTGAACTAAGAAATAATCACGGTGGGGTTGTAGTCAATAGTCAATAATCACTAGTCATTTGTGTGGACGCGGCTTAACAAAAGAGCGTAGTAGCTAGGGCAGGGAGAAAACGTTTAATTTTGTAAACGTTTATTTTTCAGAATGTTCGCGTTTAAACGTTTAAACGTAACACCCCTCTTTGTTCACAGAATGATAAAAAAAGTTTTAACTTTCGCGAAAAAAAAAATGTGGGAGATCTTTGACAGCTGAAATTTAGTCGATTAAAATATTTTTTGAAAGAGTATTCTTATAGGTATAAATAAATAAAAAAAATCACATTTAGAGTCTACCCACTCAGTAACTAAACTGATTTGCTGTTTGGGACTTTAATTTAAAGTGACTAAACCAACCCTGTATAGGCTTCGAACACCATCGACGAGTGAGCGATAACCAATCAAAGATCGACATTTCAAATACGAAACATATATGAATCAGTGATTGGACAGTGCGAACACCTGCGGACAAATGCCAGATCGAATCAACAAGGCCGATTCAGAACAATCTTTGAATTTATTGAGTGCTTTATTAATTTTATTTATTAGTTTATTTTTCAGAATGTTGTCGCGTTTTGAACGTTTAAACGTAACACCCCTCCATGTTCACAAAATGAACGCAAAAAAATGTTGTAATGTTCACGAAAAAAAAAATGTGGAAGATTTTTGACAACTGAAATTTAGTCATTAATTAAAATTTGTTTTGAAAAAAGTATTACAGCCTGTAGTCTCAAACTCTCTAAAAATGCACCACCGATGTTTTGCCACGCGTTCAGCCGATCACGCCATTCATAGCACAACACGCCCATAGTTGGAGCCAGCCTTGCTGATTATTACCTACGTGCTAAAACCGGAATGTACGGTTCTAATTAATTACAGTTGTGCAGTTTACACTTTTAATTATTATTTGTCTTAATTACGCGTTTAATGCGCGCATGCTCGTTGTTGTGCACGGCTACTCCCTTGCGTGCGTGATGGGTGTAGCTGGGTGTAGCTGGTGTAGCTGTGCACTCAGATATGGGTGCAAGACTAGCATTCTACGGAAACTAACGGTTCACGGAGTCGGTAATTAGTCGCAGATGGTTCGTTATGATAGAACTGGGAACAGTAATGAATGAATTCTATCTTTCAGTAATTCATCAACGGTTAATGAACAAAAATATATAATAAAAAAGTCGCCGCACTAGTGCAGCAAATGGTCGTTTGTGACAACTGGTAAACATGTTAACACTTTTCAATGATATTTATTTATATACTACTCAGGTTATAAAACTGGTTTACAAAGGAGGTAAATAACTATACGCAATTAATAATAGAATAATCATAAAATAGCAAGAATAGCAAATACTACTCTTAAAATTAGCCGATAGGTTGACAACTAAAATAATCAGTGTACACTTGAGAAAAAATGTAAAAAAAAATCAAAAAAGATCAAAATGGTAACAAAAAAATCACTGTTGAAAAAAACCACACAAAACCCTTAAAAAAATCCCCGAAATAAAAAAAAACACTCAAATTCTAAAAAAATTCAGTATGTTTCAAAAAATAAAAATGGTAAAAAATAACTGTAAAAAAAAAAAAAAATAAAGAGATCATCGAAATCAGAAAATACTCGAAATTAACACAAAATGTAATTGCAGGAGGTATGAAATGTAGGAAATAAAACAATGTGATGCGATAAAAAATAATGTTTCTGAGGAATTTCTGCTCTAGGGCGCCCACGAGCTCATATTTGTACACTACCTGTATGTAAATGATATGGTATATCGTTATAGGAAAGAATGCCCGAGGGGTTCTGGAATTTATAGTCGTCCCCTACCCCTAGCGGCGCCCGTTGTTGCCTGGCAACAGTTCCATGTATTTTATTTTCCCATATGTATAAACAAAAATCCATAGGAACAACGGGCGCCCCTGTAGGGGTAGGATTTGAACCAGCGAACTCCCGACTGAAAGTCGTGTTAGAAATGTATTCCAAATGTCGGCACTTAGCCTGCTAGTTAGTCACAAGTATGTTTTTAGAGTGTGTGGGCCATGGCATACGTGTTTGATTCCTTGTGGGGAATATGGGCGCCAACAACTAAACATAATTACCAGCACGCGACACGATCTGTCCCCTACACCGCACGGCGGGCACGTCGTTAGGAGAAGTACGTGAACTTCGGAACGTGTGGAAACAAGAACAAAGGGGAAAAGTTATTTTTTTGTGTAGTGTAAGCTGTAAACTCACATTTATTGATATTACGAGGTTCGAAAAACAAAATTACCTCTGGTAATAATCGGTGTTAGAAAACCGCTGTAGAAATATTTTGTGTTTACTTTTTATATTAGTCCCAATACAACGTAACTATTCTCAGACTGACCTCAGATCCATATCTACCCCCCCCCCCCCCCCCACCCCCTTCGTGCACGCTGATTCAACGAAAATCAACAGATTCCCGGCGCTCTTTCATTCATTCATTCGTGAAAGCAGTCTTGCGCTTAAGGCGCTTTCATAGCAACACGGCAACACGTTTTTTCCGGACCGGCAGATCACGTGAACCAATCAGAAACTTGCCGTGCCTGCCCTGATTGGTTCACCTGACTTGCCGGTCCGGAAAAAACGTGTTGCCGTGTTGCTATGAAAGCGCCTTTAGTCTGTGTTAGAAATGTCCAGGTATCAAACCCGAGGTGGTAAATATCTCTAATGTATCTGTTTCAAGTAAATGGTTCGTTTGTTTTCCGTGTCCGGATACGCCACTCAAGACAACTAGTTTTTAAAAAATCCGCCACTTTTGTGGCTTTGTCATTTGCTAAAATATATCCTCTATTGTACGCAGGCCTCCTCTAGGTTCGGGCAGACTAACAGGTGCTGAAGGGGATCCTGAATCTGTCCGCATTTACTCGTTCTTCAGCCACTTATCCCCATTTCCTCATATTTTACTTGCATCTTGACACAATGTTCGTCCTGCCCGGGGAGTGCTATCTTATTGTGGTGGGCAGGTTTGCGTGCTTTGTTGATCCCGAGAGCTATGCCGGCGGAAGCGTATGCTTCTGGTAGGGCCACCCTAGACGGCCGGACTGGTCGAGGAGGAGAAGCCAGACGAAATGCAGTCCACACCCCAATCCCCTTTCTTCCCCTTTCCCCTTTCCTCACGCGCCCTCCTACTTGCCCCTTTCCTCCAAAGAGCCCCCAATTTCATCTTCATTATCACCCACTCATCGTTTTGATTACTAGCCAAGTTGCACAAATATAAGTCGTTAAGCCCAAATATCAATCATCACATGTCCGCAGTCTGTTGAGGGACTTTAGTAGGTGGTAAAAGAAGACTCACTCGTGTATTCCGTAAGATGAGACTACTTGAGTTGGGGAAACTTTATACCGGTGGATGAAAAGCTTAGTCGGTTTATGTGTATATGGTAATTGAGATGAGAGGATTGTGATGACGAAAGACTCGTCTTAGGACAGAGAGGAAGGGGATCACCAACGTACGTGCATGTATGAGACTCGAACCCTGATCGTGGGATTCGCATTGCGTCACGACACGAGTGTTGTGAGCATGACTGGCCCGTGGGTCGTCTCAGAGAAACGTGCCTTGGCTGCTTTGCTTTCACCTACGACCTCTGAATGTAGCTCATTGTCCGCTCGGCTCACGCACCAACGCACGCTCATCTCTTCTCGGCGTGAATCACGCCGCGTACTGGAACTAAACTGGAACAGGAAACTGGAGCGGCCTGCTGTGTTGTTGTTGTCTTAGTATGTTATGCAACGTTTATGCAAAGAGGTAAATATATTATAGACGTAATAACCAGGCGTTGGCATTGGTAAACTCGCCCCAAGACTACCTTTGCGATGCTTTCGTTCTCGTAGCCAACCAGCGAACCGGCAAAGACAAACCACCGCAATAGCGATCTCTGATTGGCTACGAGTGGGGGTGTGTTCCTCGTCTGTGACGAAAGGTAGCTGTGGGGCAACTTTATTGGTAAACTCACCCCAACACTACCTTTCCGATGCTTTCGTCACAGGCGAAGAGTTCGTAGCCAACCAGCGAACCGCTCTAGACAATTACCTTCGCAAAAAGCGATCGCTGATTGGCTACGAGTGGTGGTGTGTTCCTTGCCTGTGACGAATGCAGGAGAAAGGTTGTTGTACGGCCACCTAAACAGGCATAAATATCGTTGTAAAACATCTCTAGATGGCAATTAAAAATTAATAATACACCGACTTGTTATTCTAATGGCTATGTCGACCAATGGCGGCTCTGAGACAATATTACTGACGAGCCGAAGAGAAAAGAGTAACGAGCGGTCATTGATGTCGACAGAAACGGTGTAATAAGCGAAAGGGGACAACCGGCGAGCGATATTATCACTACAATACTTTAGGCAAGAGAACGGGATGCAACTAGATTTAGGTTGGCAGTTGTTACACGCGTCACTTCCCTATTACATAATCCGTGACGACAACATCTTGCAAGTTAACGCGACGGGACTATAGCATGTCGACGAGTGTCCGTCACATGATCACACGAACACGGTGTACGTTGATGAAGACGGGGCGGGGTGGGGGGAGGGGGGGACGTTACGCGGCTGTGGCTATAGGACCCCCCCCCCCCCGGCATAAATTATATGGTCAAAGGGTTAATCTAGGCAGGAAGGGTATTATACGAACAAAAGAATGAATGAGAGTGATTTGAGGTGAATAATGAATGATATGCAAAGATAATACTTAATTAACCTCCGCTACATCAATGTCCCAAACAAACAAAATTGAAGCAGTGGCCAATTATTGCTTTAGCGTTGACCTATACATGATTCGTTTCAACCACTTAGCTTGGAATCGTCATCCGGTCACGCACGAAGATATTTACAAGTATGGATCCACTGGAAGCATTGCTTGGCCTGCTGTCTAGCCAGTACAATACAGAGGCTGGGACATTTCGCGCAAGCGCTAGTCCTGTCACGTAATGCCATGTGATTTGCCGGCCGGCTTGTACATGTGCACGTAATGTGTTGAATATCGAAGATAGAAGCCTTACTCACTCAATTTTGCAAGTACATTGGCGTAGCGTTGACTGGTCCGTTCCTATAGTCGCGTCGCGTTAACTTGCAAGGTAATGTCGTCACGGATTTTGTAGTAGTGTAGTGACGCGTGTGACAACTACCAACATAAATGTAGTTGCATCTCGTTCTCCTGCCTCAGGTATTGTAGTGATAATATCGCCCGTATGTTGTCAGACAGAACCTTTACACATGAACAAATAAAAAAAATCACCGAAATAAAAAGAATCACCGAAATCCCCAAAATTAAATTTTGATTCCAAAATAAAAAACCAGTGTACAGAAAACAGTCGAGTTGTCAACCCCCGATACTTAGACAAATCTCAAGCTTACGACCGTGACGTAAGCAATGGTGAGAAAATGACTCGTGCAAATCCGAGGTCCGTCAATCTCATACGTAAGTTCGATAAACCTCAAAAAGTTAGTTGAGCGGCCGCCAGAAGATTTGCACGCTTGGTGCAGATTTGCTTCGCCGAGTCGTATATCATATCATATCATATCATATCATATCATATCATATCATATCATATCATATCATCCCCCAAATTCAAGAATTTCCGGACGACCCAAGCTATCAATTTTGAAGATGTGTGTTACATGCCAATATAGGGAATTATATCACTCCCACTCCCACTCGCCCATTCCTACGATGAAGCGGGGACTCTGCAAGTTCAAGTCTTACGACTTACGAGGGAAAACAATATGACCATAGATAGGAATTAAAATCTAATAATCGTTTTAAATTATACAGCGAAATAGATCATTAATTTTAATTTAAAATAAATTCTGGACCATCCATATGTCTTTAGTATGTAATATTATGTTGCTTTTACAATATCGATTCAAATTGATGTTCAAACAATTTTTTTTTTTTTAGATAAATCAGAAAATAATATTTCAACTGGTGATTATATATTTAATAATAAATGAACATCAATTAATATAAACAAAAAAGTACACTTGACACATTAACAGAGTAAAGCGACGAGTAAAGTGAAATGAGCCGGGCGAATTGTATTTTTATATCAGAGTGTCTTCCACACACATGACCATGGGGTTGGTAACCCGGATAAAACTCCTCAAATGTATCGTGTGTGTCAGGTCACTAATAACATAACATATTATGTTGTCAATGGGCCTGGAGAAGGTTTGCTACGTCCTCGACCCCCACACGAATGTTTTGTTCACCCTCTCAACCCCAACCCCCTTCCTTATCTGGGTAATTATTTGACTCTGGTTACGACCCTTGGCGCATAATTATTACCACTGCTTGGAATTTAGTGGCAAACAAAAAACATAAAGTCATTAACCTAATCTAGATATCGATCCCCGTAACTATCTTTTCATGTTTTCACCCTTAATCACCATTATCTACAACAATGTTATTAAATATGTACCATTGCTTTATACGATTTCAAGTATTGATTCTGGCCAGCAGCAACATTTCGTTTGGTATAGTCACATCAAATTAACCTTCAAGGTGCTGTCGTCACGGATTATGTAATAGTGAAGTGATGCGTGTGACAACTACCAACCTAAATCTAGTTGCATCTCGTTCTCTTGCCTCAGGTATTGTAGTGATGATATCGCACGCATGTTGTCAGACGTGGTGGGGTCGCATTACATTCACGGTTGGTGCAGTCAATGCAGTGGACAAAACAATGCAGCTATTGGGCAATCTCGAGTTGAATACAGTTCAAATAGACCGTGTGGAGCGACCGTCTCTTCTCAGAATTTTAGGGGACACCTTGCTTCTTACGGCGTCGCCAGTATATCTGATTTGGACGTACTATAGAGTTTAATGTAATAGGGAAGTGACGCGTGTGACAACTACCAACCTAAATCTAGTTGCATCCCGTTCTCTTGCCTAAGGTATTGTAGTAATAATATCGCTCGTCTGTTGTCAGAAGTAGTGGGGTCGCATTCCATTCACGGTCGTTGCAGTCAATGCAGTGGACAAAACAATGCAGCTACCGGGAAATCCTGCGATAAATAGCCTACCGTTGAAATAAACCGTGTGGAGCGACCGTCTCTTCTCAGAATTTTAGGGGACACCTTGCTTCTTACGGCGTGGCCAGTATATTGAATATATACCATTGCTTTATACGATTTCAAGTATTGATTCTGGCCAGCAGCAACATTTCGTTTTAATCATTCATGTATGTTGAAGCCGTTGGCTAGGATTTGTAAACGAAACTGAAACTATTGTGTTGTGCAGTCTGCCCTACTATGCGTGTAGTCGCCTCGCCCAAGGCGTTACTCTCGGTCGGCCAAGTAGAGGAGGTGAGCAATGAAACAACGGACATGGCCATAGGGCAGTTGTTGAATTATTTATCAGTTTACTTATACTCTGTGTGTATGGACGTAACAGCTCGCTTCACGCATTGTGCGTATTACCATATAGATGTGCTTTCTTACACAACACGAACCCTGTGTACTGGTTGCCACACAAGAAACAACAAGATGCGATATCTCGAAGGCAGTGGGCTGTGGAGATGGTGTTTGCGATATCTCGAAGGCAGTGGGCTGTGGAGATGGTGTTTGCGATATCTCGAAGGCAGTGGGCTGTGGAGATGGTGTTTGCGATATCTCGAAGGCAGTGGGCTGTGGAGATGGTGTTTGCGATATCTCGAAGGCAGTGGGCTGTGGAGATGGTGTTTGCGATATCTCGAAGGCAGTGGGCTGTGGAGATGGTGTTTGCGATATCTCGAAGGCAGTGGGCTGTGGAGATGGTGTTTGCGATATCTCGAAGGCACTGGGCTGTGGAGATGGTGTTTGCGATATCTCGAAGGCACTGGTCTGTGGCGATGGTGTTCTGAGAGGAGGGAGAGAGAAAGATAGTCCAAATACTGGATGGCTTATTTAGCGCGGGGGTGAAAGACAATTGTCGTAGGAATAAAGGCCCATCAACATCGCAACTTTGACGTAAGAATATTAAGTTAAGCTTATGACAAAAGATTTTTCCGTCCTCATTGACTTGACGTAGACCTAAAGACGAAGGCGTAGACTTCGAAGTTTACAAACACCAAACGTAAGGACGTAGGAATCAACCAATCAGATACAGTGGAGTTCCGCGGGAGTTTACACCAACCTTTTAGGTAGTTTCCTTGGTACACCCCTAGAGCAAAGTCCAGTCGAGCAATTATCTCCATTCAAACTCGATCAAAGGACGAGGTATTCAGATGACTGAATACACTCATCACATTCTTCAAGGCGATGAGGTCCGATCGTTCTAGGAAAACAAGAAATCCCGGGTTAGCTTATCTTTCAACGTATCTATGGGTGTCCAAAACGGGGGGAAAATGGTGTGGCCATGGTGTAAACTCCCGCGGAACTCTACTGTAGGTGTCACGTAAATGTTGCTGCCAACAGCCGGCTCGCGATAGCCAGGTCATTGTGAACGATTGTATTCTTACTAAGTCTACGTTACTTAGTTAACGTCCTTAGGCCTACGTCTTGCAATGTGGATGGCCCTTAAGACATGGTTCTTGGTTTTCATCGACGCTTTGTGCGTGTTTGTATTTTTTTTTATTGATGTTCGGATTTGAGTGGGCAAATTCATGTTTGGTAAATTTAACGAAGCAATATTTTCAAAAATGTTATTAAATATTCGTAGAAATGAAACGTGTCTCTAGAAAGTGCGTGTGTGAACAAACGTGTTCTATGTAACAGTAAGGCATGGCGCGCACATCCAACTTTTTCTCGTATGACTGTTTTGTCGTAGAAGCGAAATACATTGTGCGAAGAATTAAAAACTTTTTTTTGAAGATTGAGACCTCAAAACTCTTTTACATATAGGTATAGTTTTCCTTTTCGTCAGGATATTAAGAGGGGTGCTTCAGCCCCTGAGCACCCACATAGTCGGCGCCCCTACTACACCTGCTTCTCCAGTAGGAGTGACCGAAACGATCAAATTGTGGCAAGTCCGTTTTTTTTTAAATCCAAGTGCCGGTTACTGTGATTTCTAAACTGGGTCCGTGGCAAAGCTGAGAACGCCGCAGGGTATTTTTGTACAGCCCGAGTGCGACCCCAGTTTCCTTGAAATTGTTGGGTATCCGAACTGTAAAAAAGAAAAGTAATCAAATGTAATCGTTATATAGTTTGTTGTGTGGACGCCTATTATTTGACTAGATGTTGGGTTTCCAAGAAATTCGCGCATGGTTGAACTTCTGTTGTGGCTTCTGGTAATGAATTCGGGGATTTCGTCTCATGTTTGTGCTAGCCAGGTAGTGGGGGTGTACATCATTTATGAAATGCCAAGATCGACGAAAGATCGACTGATTTTTTTGTTCTCAACTAAGCCACGGACCCACTGTAGCCCCATTTTCGTTACTACGTATTTCCAGACCACTCGTAAAGGATGAACGAACTCTAACCTATAGATAGAGACGATGAGACGATGACAATGCGGTTCTGTTTTTTGTCTTTCCTCCTGACACGGTTTACTTCTTGCACATTCATTCACGTGACTGATTTCCGCGCACATCAAGTGCAGCTGTGCAGAACTTGTTGAGAGGGCCTTGGTTCGTTCCTCGGTGCGCTTATTCGGGTTTCTAGGTTGCCCTGTCTGTCTGTCTGGCAGTCTAGCGGTCAGACAATTATAAAAACCTGCTCGTAGAACATTGATTTTAGAGCTAATTTGTCTAACATTTGATAGAGTTACTTACAATTGTCTTACTTTGACGCACCCCTGCTGCTCCCCTCCATCGCTATGTGACCAACCCTTACCCCCGTGACAACCCGACAATCATATCATATAAATGCATTTCAATTTCATATTATATTATTAATTTTTTTTTTATCTGTACACCTTGTTCCAACATTGTCAGGTAAGGGGGTGTTGCCACCAAATACTAGGGCATTCAGGAATCAGCACCAGTCTGCCAGTCTTGATGCATCATCTTCTTCATCTCCTTCAGCTCCTAATCACCAATTGTTCTATAATAATCAGTCATATTTGTTATGCTGGGCGGTGGTCACATAACTGGGGGGGGGGGGGGGGGGGGGGAGTTTTTAAACTATGTCAAACTTAAAATATCTTCACTATAGGTCTGATCATTTTCGTATTAGCAAATTAATGCTATTAAAAGTACAATTTATGATATTATAGGTTGCGTTTGCTTATTTCCACCCAAAAACAGGTAATTTGTTTATGTCTGCAATTGTCGGAATCGGGATCGCGTGTTGGTCCAGTGGTTAGCATCCCTGCTTCCAATGCAGAAGGTCCCGGGTTCAAATCCCGCTTCAGGCAGAAGTTTTTTTCACTTCTAATGTGGATTCAATTCCATTACTTCTTGGCTTAGGAATAAGTAAACGGTTAATTTGAAGCCGTCCTAGCAACGAAGCACTCAATAAATTCAAAGTTGTTCTGAATCGGCCTTGTTGATTCTGGCATTTGTCCGCAGGTGTTCGCACTGAACACTGGCTTATATGTTTCGTATTTGAAATATCGATCTTTGATTGGTTATCGCTCACTCGTCGATGGTGTTCGAAGCCTACAGGGTTGGTTTAGTCACTTTAAATTAAAGTCCCCCACTGCAAATCAGTTTAGTTATTGAGTGGGTAGACTCTAAATGTGAATTTATTTATTTATTTTATTTATCGGCATCGGGATCGCAATTGCAATCCGGAAATCGTGAAAGTTCATATAGCGCTGTTCACAACTAAATTTCATTTCATTTAATTTCTACCGGCAATAATAAATTAAACCGACGAAATCTTATTGCCAAAAAACGCCTTACAATGAACAGCTAGGCTATATTGTCTCTCGAAATAGCTCTTCGTGTGACACGAGCGAGCAACGTTGTGTGTTTCTTGTTTCTCTTGGAAAGCGGAAGTTTTCTTTGGCTGGCAGTGCAAGATAAGGCAGAGGGGGGCGATGAGACACTATAGCGCTCCCACCCTGTGGGTTTTACTGCCAGAAATTTAAGTTTTTGTTGTTGTTATATCTCATGCGAACGCAACACAATTGAACAAGTATGTCCGGTGAGGTGTGTGCTGCAGTGGTGTATAGCAAGGAATGTGCTATTTTGGGGATACTTTGGAATTACTTTTCGGCATTAAATAATATCACAGAATCTGTAAAGGATTGTAATACAAGATGTACCCAAGATAATAAGTGTTGGCAAGCTGAAAATGTTTCAATTGAAATGGAAATTTTTCAAGAGACTTTCAGAAAATTTTCGATTGGAAGAAAAATTAAGTTATATTCAAACAAAATATTGTCTTCAAATACCTTCTATAAATAAAATAAAATAAGTATTTAAGTAATGATATTATACTCGAGTGTCTGACCCGCGTTTCAATACAGGCACAGCACAGTACCGGTAACTTTACGTTAAATTTTAACAAATCAAAATTTTCTTAAAATTGCCAACACTAAAGATAATTTTTTTTTTATCTTTGTGTAGGCCTATCCCTAATAAATATTTTTCGAAAACATGTGTTTGTTGTCTATCACATCAATGCTACCGTACACTCACCTTTCCGCGGGCGAAAAGTTAATCATCGCCCTGCACAATTTTACATGTGAGTCCGCTCGTGCGTTTACCTGACTCATTACTCCTCATAACTCACTCATACTCCGCACCGCTTAGTCATGCGCACACACATCACACATTAGTCCAACCGTGCGCAGCAGGAAGGACAGCCCTCATTCATTCATTAGATTATAACAAGTAGTGTTGTGTTGTATTAATGCCGCAGACGATTTTTCATTTCGCTTCAGCCCCCCCTAATCTCTCTTTACGGTGCAAAACACACGTTGTAGTCGCGCATCCATCTCTTTCGCTACCATATCCGTTCTCTGTCACTGCTTTCTGGCCTGGCCTGGATAAATCTACGGCTGGCTACACGGCTAGCCTGGTACCTCCCCCCCCCCCCCCCCCCGACTGTATAGCCCGACTAATGATCATAGTCGGGGCACAGGACTAGTCTCAAAATAAAAAACCGCGCTAAATTACGTTTTTTATTAGTAAAAGTAAATAAGTAAGTAAGTAAGTATTTCTTTATTTTCATGTTAACATGTATGAATACAGGGTTACAAGAAAAAAGGCGAGTTTCAAAAAAAAACATTTTTGTTCTTCTACCCTACCATAATATCATATTTTATAAAATATAACTTATTTTAAATTTATGATATATTAACAGTTGACGGACTCTCGTCAAGTGCAAGAGATAGGATGCCAGTTTTAGTGAAACTTTTTCACTTGAGTGCTAAGTACAAATTAAGACAGTTGTATCTATTAATGAATGTGCAAATCTATTGAGCAGGAGGTAGAGAATTCAGAAATAGAGAACTCAGAGGTAGAGAACGTTTTAATATCCTGAGAACGCGACATATAATACTTAAAAAGGGATAAATGCCCGAATTATGATTTAAATTAGAAATATTTCTTTAATGTTTTAATTTTTTGAATTTAACTAGGCCTAGATTAAAAAATGAATATTTTACTGTCATTGGTAATGTAAAATAATTGCTATATAAGAGTGCAGAAGTTATACATAGTTGTGACCACTGGTAGCATAATACATTTATGACTGATTAAAAATAAATAATATGTAATGAATAGCCTAAATATGATATGATAGTATACAAATATGTTGTGTAAATATATATGTGGTTCTTACAAAACCACAATTCGTGCACTTATCAGCGTATCGACCACGGCTTGATGATCTCCGCATCGTGAAGTGGATGCCCGACTTGGAGCTAAGCTACAACAATGAAAAGCTCTCCAACTCGGAGGTTCTCATGTTATTACGTGCGGCACCAGCTCGCGATTAGCCACGTTGTGTAAACATAAGACTATAGCCTCACCAAGGGCCTGTGATGTGGCTAAAATAGCCGGGGTGTCGGAATCCTGACTGGTGGAGATGAGAGTATCAAGGAGTATCAAGGAGTTCACTAATATATATATTCTTAAGCCTATATCGTAGGCTAAACACTCACTCCGTTGGTCCGTTGACGGGAGTCCAGGAGAAATCCAGATGCCGGACTGTAGTTGGCGCTGTCGTGGCGATCGTCCTCCCGTCGGAACACAGTCCCGACAGTTATGTGGGCAACGGATGCAGCTCACGAAATGGTTCAGCACGAACACTCGGAACACAGTCCCGAATTGGCACAGTACGGCAACAACACGATATCGGAGCACAGTTCACGATAGAACACGGTATTATCACAACCGTGATTGGAACACAGTTCCGAAATGGTTCGGTAAGATACAGATATAGGAACGCAGTTCACTAAATCAAAACAAACTTACTATTTGACTTCCTTTCTTTATTATCAAACTCACAAGATCACAATCAGATCACCCGTACAAGAAGCAGAAAAACAAGTGAAGTCCTCACCAGGAATCAAAACACAACAATGAATAACAAAGAAGTTACAACAAAGATATGTTAGTCGATCAAACCTCAATACATACAATATAGGTGGCTGTGGAGGTGTGGTCGGGAACGCTGGTTACCATTACAGGCCACTTCCATAACTGTGGAGGAGAAACCGGTCTTTAGTTAATACGTCGCTTCTAGAACCCCAACTACAATTGTCAGCATCGTAATCAGGATCGCGATCGCTATCGTAATTGTCGGCATCGTGATCGTGATCAAGATCTTGATCGCAATCGTACATTTTCTCCTCCATTTTTTCATTCTAAATCATTACGATATTAAGATTTTATTGTGAACAGCGTCATAAAAACCATGTAAGTTCATTTTTTCACGATTTCCGAATTGCGATTGCAATCCCGATACCGACAATTGGGGTGGCTCTACTTTTCGAGACAATAGACGAGGAAAACAGCAGAAGACTGTTCGTTGTCTCATGAGCGGGTTTCGAACCCATTCCCTCGGTTCTCACCGCGCAAAGCTCGCTGCGAATGAGTGGAGGAGGTTGGGAGAACGTAGTAGTAGATGCTAAGTAAGGCTTCAGTGTTGTGAAGAGGCGAACAAACAATTCAAGGGCATCGCCTACATCGACTTCCTCTTTCTCTGTGACCTTGAGTAAATCTGGCAAGCATCGTTATTCATTCATTGTAGGTGGACAAAATGGACAGCAATAATAATAACAACAATTGATAAAAATAAAACAACCTGATAAAAATACATTACCTGAAAAATTAGTATAGTTACTAAAGGCTGGTCCACACAGATTTTTAAGACATAATGCATAAGGTTTTAAGACGTTTTAAAAACAACAATGAAAACAACGTCTTAAAACTAAAACTTTGTGTGAACGCCAGTACGTGTTTCCTATGATCCAACTTTACGACTACGCGTTAAACCTTAAATCGTGTCTTAAAAATCTGTGTGGACTAGCCCTAATGTAAATGTCAATGTGAACAAATAAAAACAGCATTTTAAATTTGAAATGTTTTAATAATAATTAAGGTAGGGTCGTAGCCTGATCAGTGATCATTTGGCAGGCTGTGGTACCGGGTTTTACTCACAGACATTTATCTCGGGAGCGTTGTTTTATATCAAACTTTTTCTAAAATATCCCCGCGACTGGTCTGTAATATAACCCACAAACAACGCGTGTGTGGCCGACGCAACTTGATTGTCCATTGTTTTCTTATACTCCCTTCAAGTATGTGGATATATTGCCCTCGCCCATCATGTGGGAAGCTCCTTGCTCGCCCGACTGAGCTTTCACTTGGTAGCAATCATTCCACGGCGACATAATAACATACGGGTCATCAAACTGCAAGTTCAGGCGACGCGTACAGAGTGCACAAGCGCCGTTATTTGACACTATGTCATTTTACACTATTTATTATTTGAAATATCGATCGTTGATTGGTTATCGCTCACTCGTCGATGGTGTTCGGAGCCTACAGGGTTGGTTTAGTCACTTTAAATTAAAGTCCCCCACTGAAAATCAGTTTAGTTACTGAGTGGGTAGACTCTAAATGTGAATTTATTTTTATTTAATACACCCACAACCAGGATTGTCCTTTTCCTCCAAACACCTCCCTATTTTATCTTCATATTTCACCCACTCATTGTCTCGATTAGCCACTTGCGAAAATATGAGACTCAATATCAATCAATCGAATCTGGAACTTTGGAACCGATGTGTCTTTGCGCACGTCTAAGGTTTATACTTTCATTACGCCTTGCTTTGCATACAGTACAAATTTGTGTAAATCGTTTTTACAACTTGTCCGATGTTGTACACACAGTAAATCTATCTAAAAACTTATAACCCAAAATGTTGGTTTAAAAAATTCCCTTCGACCTAGAAAGTGTCTCCCGCGGGGCTGTTACCTAAGTAGCTATATAGTCATGTATTGGTGTGTAAACAAATTTGTTTGCCATGGACAATATTTCACTAATTGCTATGCTGCAATATAGTTAATACATGCTCTTATGGTACATATCTTTACACACCCCTGGGCCGGTTCATTTAGATTGCACAACACTTGGCAATCATTCCAATCCCCCCCCCCCAGTCCTACAGACCGGGGCTTTCTGCAGCGCTACAAACGTGTAAAATATTCACTTGCAGGGCTGTTCGAAGGAGCGTAGCCCGCCCCCCTCCCCTGGACCTATAATTAACAATTACTTGTTACCGGAAACTCCAAGAGTGATGGCAACCACATCGATAGTTTAACATTCTAAACGCTAACAATGGCGGAAAGCGTTGGCCAGTAGGTTTCAAACTTGAGTAGGGTTTGTACAATCGTGATCTATAGCTTCCATCTATTTGTGGAGGGCGCTGGAGTCTAAAATGTATTTCGGGCATATGTTTTAGCCCAAAGAACTTACCTTGCATAAAAAAATATGAAATGTAGATGGTATACATACCGACACCCTGAATATTTACCATTACTGCCCGATTTTACGACCAATTTTTCTGCATCGTACTTTTCGTTTTCTCGCTGTGTAGCATAGGAAATAACATAATACTGTACTATCACGGTATTTTTCAACTTCAATGATGTGAATCTAAATTGGTTGGTCCAACTACGCAACATTTACTCGCCTGTTCTATATTTCATGATCATTCTTGGAAGACAACAAACTTTCTGTATCACTAGTTTCTAATGGCCGTACACTGTTTATTACGAAGTTTGTTATTGTGTTTGTAAATTTTGGGTTGTTATTGTTTATTGAAGGCAGCGCATCCTTTGCTTTCTAAAATCTATTTTGTGCCCTACGGTCGAGTTTAATTCAATAGCTATAACCCGTACCCGCAGCATACACACTGCGCACAGTTGTTTTCCTACAACATAAATCCTTCAGTAATACCAATACAAATTATGATGGACCTCGGAGGCGATTCCTATCCGTAGTACCAACTTAATTTTAAATTGCCTAACATCTACTTGACACGGTTTACACTATATATAGTGATATTTTTTGAAGGTGTATTAAAATTCTGAAAACACCAAACAGTGGGCGCGTCTAAAGAGGTAATTTCACTCGACTAAGTGAAAGACCGCCTTTTATATATGCAAGAACGCCAGGAATCCATTGTTTTTCGTGGAAACAGCGTGTCAGAAACGGGAGGTTAAGGCGATGAAGTCATCATGTGAATAGGTAGAGAGTGGATGATTGGTAGCAGCTAGATTTGAGAGTTTCTTAGTTTGACGCTCCCCTGCTGCTTCCCTCCATCGCTATGTGACCACCCCTTACCCCCGTGACCACCCGACAATCATATCATATTTATTTTATTAATTTCATATTATATTATTTATTAACAGTATACAGTGGTCACATAACTAGGGGGTGGAGCTTCAAACTATGTCAAACTGCACCCTACGAACGGTAGTTTTTCTCCCGGCTCTGAGGATGACGTCACGTATAGGCTGTGACGTCACCAGCAGATAAGTGCGCGTGAGCCACCTATAGAGCGCCCGAACAGACAGCTCGGCGCCCACCAAACTTGCTTCCTTGCGATGTAGGCCAAGTGCAAACTCGCAAGAAAAGTTTTCTCGCAGCAGTGTGTTGTGTTTCTTGTAGTTGAATATTGATAACATTTCCAGTGGTTGATTCAACACGCCAGGGAAAACCTTTCGTAATGTTTTTTTCTTCGTGTACAAGAATAATTAGTGATTTTTCTTCCAATGTGGGTATACATACATACTTCATTGTTCTGTTATAATTGCCTGCAAGGAGGCCTTTGATTCTGAAACATAGTAGTCTAAGGCCCGGTTTTTCAATCGGTCATTAACGGGGCCGTTATCTCCGTAGGGTTTGTTGTGTTACAGATTACGGTCCGTCAGCTAACGGCCCCGTTAACGGACCGTTAACCGATTGAAAAACCGGGCCTATAAGTCATATTTCTGTGGTCGAATGAGTGTTTGCTATTGTGAATCCCTTTCCCTATCCATGTGGCATGAGGTTTTGTAATTGTCTTTCATCCACGGTTGGCATACTAACTCTTATCTTCTATTATTTATTTATTTATTTATTTATTTATTTATTTATTTATTTATTTATTTATTTATTTATTTATTTATTTATTTATTTATTTATTTATTTATTTATTTATTTATTTATTTATTTATTTATTTATTTATTTATTTATTTATTTATTTATTTATTTATTTATTTATTTATTTATTTATTTATTTATTTATTTATTTATTTATTTATTTATTTATTTATTTATTTATTTATTTATTTATTTATTTATTTATTTATTTATTTATTTATTTATTTATTTATTTATTTATTTATTTATTTATTTATTTATTTATTTATTTTTTATTTATATATTTATATGCCAGTGTAGGGCACAATGCCCTCGTTAGCCTGATGAGTGATGATTGATGAATGATAATGAGGAAGGGAGGAGGGAAGCCTGGTACCGGCACGTAGCCTACTCCTGTCGAAAAGAACCAAGGGGATCATCGGCTTTACGTCCCATCCGAAAGGCCGGTGTAACTTTGACCAGTTGTATAGGTTCCTCCACTAACCTGGACTGCCGAGCAGTTGACGAGAAGAACGAAGCTGTTACACACAAGCTTTCAAACCCTCCAATCTGCTCTAACCAATGGTAACCAGTGTTTCAGAAGAGAGTGGTCACCATCCACCTCCTGACCTAGCCCGAGGTTGCTTAACTTCGGTGTTCGTATGGGAACCGGCTAAGCGACCGCGGGCGGCTAAACCCTGCAATTTAGACGTTCAACACAAATCACCCGCTTAACAAATCGAACAGTCTCGTGTGAGAACTGGAACGTAGCAATTTACTGTCGTCATCATCTTTATGAACTAATGAACACAAGTTTTCCTGTAAAATAAAGAAAATATTGTACTAAAAACTTGTAATTCGTTATTATTGTGTTGTTTATGGTTACGAGGTCAGTACCGGTTATGTGTAATGTACCATTATGTAATCTTGCATTCAGTCCGCATATAGGCATAATGCAGCGACTTCTCAGCTAAGTTCGTTGACTGTGTCTGGCCTATAGTAAAGGAAAGTCTTCATGCTAGGCGATAATGTAGCGTAAATATGGTCAGAGCGTCATTGTTCTGTATAGGTGCGCGTTGAGCTGTGCGCAGATCAAAAGATGCTGAGATTTACCTCGCAACGTCTATGTGTGTTTAAATAAAATAAAATACATTCACATTTAGAGTCTACCCACTCAGTAACTAAACTGATTTGCAGTGGGGAACTTTAATTTAAAGTGACGAAACCAACCCTGTAGGCTTCGAACACCATCGACGAGTGAGCGATAACCAATCAAAGATCAATATTTCAAATACGAAACACATAAATCAGTGATTGGACAGTGCGAACACCTGCGGACAAATGCCAGAATCAACATAAGCCGATTCAGAACAACTTTGAATTTATTGAGTGCTTCGTTGCTAGGACGGCTCCAAAGTCACCGTTTACTTATTCCTAAGCCAAGAAGTAATGGAATTGAATCCACATAAGAAGTTAAAAAACTTCTGCCTGAACCGGGATTTGAACCCGGGACCTTCTGCATTGGAAGCAGGGATGCTAACCACTGGAGCAACGATGTTTCTTATTATTAAATTTTAATAGTATTTGCCAATGACCTAGAATAGGTCCTCATCAAGTGTGTCGTAATCATGGCCGCTGTGACGTCACGTGGGAACTATGAATAACATAATCCATGACACCAACTTGCCTTAATTACTGTTGGGCTCGGCTATTTACGTTGGAGAAACTTTATATGGTCGTCAATCTGACATAATTGGAGAGCAGGAGGTGAGTGCAAATTGCCTCACAGGTTCAAGGACGAATCAAGGGTCAAAGGTCAACGTAACATTGATCCATTGGAACCCACGTATACCCCTCACCAACTAGAACATATGGCCTCGTCTGCTCTTGGCAGGAGGCTACGAAAATCTCAATTCCGAATCAGTGAAAAGTACTCTTGTAAATGCTATTTCTAATATTGTTGATATCCCGCTTGCACATTATAATTTTAGACTTCTAGTGCCAAAAATACGTTGGCCATACTGTTATTGGCCGAATGCCAGAATCATTTGCTGTGCGGTGATGCTGATCCAAGACGACAAGATGAAGAAATTATCCGTGCAAGAAAGTAGTTGCAGGGGGGGGGGGGGGGAGGTGGGGGGAGTCTGGCTTCCCTAGGGATCGATCCTCGGCTGGGATGCTGCGTTAGTGCTGGCAATAAAAAGAAGGAAGCATTATTTGGTATTTAGTTCCTAAATTGTGACTATCTATGGTTGCCAGGGAGTCGTGGCCCTTCTAATGGTGGTATATGGTAAACGCCAAGATAATTATTTATGGGCAAGTGTGTTTACGTGCATACCGAAGAGATTCTTACCGACCCATGGGAAATGGGGGAAACTAACATAAAAATTTCAAACAATAAACGCGCACCTCACGTGAAAAACAGTCGTCATTGGCTGAAAGTCTTCTCCCGAATTGTAATTGGCTAGAATCCTTACCGAGTGATGTAAAGAATGGATAGTGGCCATGTCTTGCCGACTTCGGGTAACAGTCTACCGATGCTTACATCACTACATAAACGATGGGTACAGAACTCTAATGATTGTTACTTGCCGACTATCGAAACCGACCAACGACTACCGAAAGCGAAGGCAATTTCTAAATTTGGTTATCTATGGTGGAGGAAGCTGTGTCCCGTGTAAAATCCAACCAACGGTAAAGATTCGTTTGACTTTTCCGTTTATTGTATTTGTTGCTTTGTTGTTAGAACAGCTAGCTTTATAGCATGTAAGCGATAGAGGTGGCTGAGCGGTAAGACGCGAGACTAATTAGGGAGATCGCCGGTTCGATTCCGGCCACCGGCAGTCCTGACTGAAGTTTTTTCCGAGGTTTTCCTCAGTCGTAAAGGCAAGTGCCGGGATTGAGTCCTACTATCAGCCCTCGGACATTCCTTTCCAGCTATCCAAACACCTAATTAGTCAACTAAAGAGGGGCACATCAGGTAAAGCTGGTGTGGGCACCCTATAACGCGTATTCCTACGAATAATAATTAATATTAATTATAGCACGTGACGTGAGGGTGAACATGGCCAATATAAGAACAATGTCTTATTTAAAAAAAGAACAATTTAAAAAGTGGTTTGAACCTGCAATGAAGCACCCGTTTTGGTCCGTGGTTCGGTTTTCTTACACGAATCTGCAACGCTCACGTCGATACGAACGGTCGTTAATCTCGCGATTCCGAAAGCGCACTCGGCATCACCGACGTAGACCGGAAACAAGAAACCGGAGAATCGACCCATCACAGTCTAGTAATTCAGAGCATTAGGGGTACACCCACTCGCCACACCCACTTCACAAATCTTTGAGCTATAAATCTGTTGGAGAGATCTCGTTGCAGATAGTAGAACCGTGTTAGTCCGTGTTGACATAAGGCTCGATGGACTTGTTACAATATGTTCAGCTACGTCTCACCCCAGCCAGATAACAGATTGCACTTGTGGTTCCGCCATGCGCGATCCTCCTGCACACTCTTTCCGCGTGCACACTTACTCTCCTAATCCTTCTTGTATTTAATTGCAGTTCCACCGTTATCCTCCTGAACACTTATTCCACCTGCACTCGTTCCGTCACGATCTTTCTGCAACTCGT
Organism: Isoperla grammatica; assembly: GCA_945910005.1. Lineage (NCBI taxonomy): Eukaryota > Metazoa > Arthropoda > Insecta > Plecoptera > Perlodidae > Isoperla > Isoperla grammatica. Next base: position 109,033,862 of record OX246738.1, on the reverse strand, counting down.
TTCGCCACGATCCTCCTGCAACTCGTTCCGTCACGATCCTCCTGCAACTCGTTCCGCCACAATCCTCCTGCAACTCGTTCCGTCACGATCTTCCTGCAACTCGTTTCGCCACGATCCTCCTGCAACTCGTTCCGTCACGATCTTCCTGCAACCCGTTCCGTCACGATCCTCCTGCAACTCGTTCCGCCACAATCCTCCTGCAACTCGTTCCGTCACGATCCTCCTGCAACTCGTTTCGCCACGATCCTCCTGCAACTCGTTCCGTCACGATCTTCCTGCAACCCGTTCCGTCACGATCTTCCTGCAACTCGTTCCGTCACGATCCTCCTGCAACCCGTTCCGTCACGATCTTCCTGCAACTCGTTCCGTCACGATCTTCCTGCAACTCGTTTCGCCACGATCCTGCTACACACTCGTTCCGTCACGATCCTCCTGCAACTCGTTCCGTCACGATCCTCCTGCAACTCGTTTCGCCACGATCCTCCTGCAACTCGTTCCGTCACGATCTTCCTGCAACCCGTTCCGTCACGATCTTCCTGCAACTCGTTCCGTCACGATCTTCCTGCAACTCGTTTCGCCACGATCCTGCTACACACTCGTTCCGTCACGATCCTTCTGCACTCTCATTCCGCCCCGATCCTTCTGCACTCTCATTCCGTCATGATCCTTCTGCACTCTATTCCGCCACGATCCTGCTGCACTCTCATTCCGTCATGATCCTTCTGCACTCTATTCTTTCACGATCCTGCTGCACTCTCATTCCGCCACGATCCCCCTACACATCCCCCCCCCCTTCTCGTCATTGACGGCGACATAGACGGCTTCACCCCGGGCGCTCCGTCCGACATGTGACTGTGCGTGTGTAATAGATTTACTTGTGTCCCACCCAGTCTAAACTGTGGTCGAGGCAAAGCTGAGAAGGTCCCAGGTTCAAATCCCGGTTCAGGCAGAAGTTTTTTAACTTCTATTAAGGATTCAGTTCCATTACTTCTTGTCTTAGGAATAAGAAAACGGTGACTTCAGAGCCGTCCTAGCAACGAAGCACTCAATAAATTCAAAGTTGTTCTGAATCAGCCTTGTTGATTCTGACATTTGTCCACAGGTGTTCGAAATGTCCAATCACTGATTCATATGTTTCGTATTTGTCATATCGATCTTTGATTGGTTATCGCTCACTCGTCGATGGTGTTCGGTGCCTACAGGGCTGGTTTAGTCGCTTTAAATTAAAGTCCCCCACTGCAAATCAGTTTAATTACTGAGTGGGTAGACTCTAAATGTGGATTTATTTATTTATTTTATTTAACGCCGCAGGGCATATTTTGTTTCACTGCATTTATAATAAGTTGTTTGTACACCCCGAGTGCGACCTCAGTTTTCCTGGAATTGTTGGGTCCGAACTGTCAAAAAGTAATCAAATGTAATCGTTTGTTTGTTGTGTGGACTCCTATTATTTGACTAGATGTTGGGTTTCCAAGAAATGTGCGCATGGTTGAACTTCTGTTATGGCTTCCGGTAATGAATTCGGGGACTTCGTCTCATGTTTGTGCTAGCCCGGTAGTGGGGGTGTACATCATTTGGGCAATGCCAAGACCGACGATAGACCGACTAATTGTCTTGTTCTCAACTAAGCCACGGACCCACATGTACTTGGATGCGGATCAAACGCGGCTCTGATAACAGGTACGGTTGTATCGCGTTATAGACTACTGGTGCCAGACTCCCTCTCAATAGTTACTACATACGCGCTGCTGCTGCCAGACACCCTCCCTTGAGGGTTGATTAAACTCGATACCTACTCAAAGCTAATGCGATTACTACGGCGGTGTCATGCATAAACCAGTCTCGATGTCATGGGCCCAGGTTTCGTCGATATTGTGTTTCTTGCTAGACAATACAGGGACGTATTGCTGTTCTAATCTATGTTGGTAAATCTAGTTGATATTAGTAAGCACTCAATGAATTAAAAGTTGTTCTGAATCGGCCTTGTTGATTCTGGCATTTGTCCGCTTGTGTTCGCACTGTCCAATCACTAAATTCAAAGTTGTTCTGAATTGGCCTTGTTGATCCTGACATTTGTCCGCAGGTGTTCGCACTGTCCAATCACTAAATTCAAAGTTGTTCTGAATTGGCCTTATTGATCCTGACATTTGTCCGCAGGTGTTCGCACTGTCCAATCACTAAATTCAAAGTTGTTCTGAATTGGCCTTGTTGATCCTGACATTTGTCCGCAGGTGTTCGCACTGTCCAATCACTGATTTATATGTTTCGTACTTGAAATATCGATCTTTGATTGGTTATCGCTCACTCGTCGATGGTGTTCGGAGCCTACAGGGTTGGTTTAGTCGCTTTAAATTTAAGTCCCCCACTGCAAATCAGTTTCGTTACTGAGTGGGTAGACTCTAATTGTGAATTTATTTATTTATTTATTTAGTGAAAATACTCGCTAAGAATTGATTCATGCAACGCGTTGTTGACTAAGCAATGGTGTATCCAGGAATTGGGAAGGGGGGGGGGGGGGGGGTTCAGCCCATGCTATAGATAGCAGAACCGAACTATAAGTGGGCCCGGAAAAAATGTCTCTCTTCAAGGTCATTTTGGTGCGAATCTGTGCGTTTTACAGCGGCCAACTGAAACAAAATTATTTTCTGCTTGTATTTCAAAAGTTAATGTCTTTTGTATTTAATTAAAAAATACTGTCTTTTTTTTACAGCTAAACGGTAATTTCCCATTTTTCCTTTGTGTAACATGGGGGGGGGGGGGTTGTTCCCCCCTCCCCCCTTGGATACGCCACTGGACTTGAGTTATGACGTCATGAACCGTTTCATAACGAAGGACCGGCGAGGTATACAAATTTTCAAACTTCAAATTACGCTTCTAATATGTACAAATTATATCCTCGTTATTTTTGGATAGTGATCTATTGTTTTAAGGCACTCGCAATATTCCTTCTAACGAGTCTTCGCGTAATGTAGGCTAGGCTACGCTTATACATAGAACCGCCTGTGTTTATCTGCGCGCAGGTATTTTCCCCCCTTTCCTTCGGGTCCATTAATCTCAAAAATTAATTTTAGCGCTTGTGTGTAAAGGGGAAGGTTATCCATCAACCCCATAGCAGCAAGAGCAATTCATCCCCTGTCTTTATTGTGCTAGGAAACATTTTTTAGGTTCATTCTCATCTGATTTTCTTCATTAGAGTTTAGCAGAACTATATTAGTTTTCGCATGAGTGGGAAAAAGACAAGAACCAACGCTTATCGGAAAGAAAAGTAAGACAGCGTAAAGTGAAGGCAACACATAATATACACTGCACGTTTGGAGGACTGTTTGGCCACCAGAGGGAGACTATTTACTTTACTGGTTTGGTGTCTAAACTGTGGCCGAGGCAAAGCTGAGAACGCCGCAAGGCATATTTTGTTTCACTGCATTTATAATAAGTTGTTTGTACAGCCCGAGTGCGACCGCAGATTCCTTGAATTTGTTGGGTCCGAACTGTCAAAAAGTATTTAAATGTAATCGTTTGTTTGTTGTGTGGACGCCTATTATTTGACTAGATGTTGGGTTTCCAAGAAATGTTCGCATGGTTGAACTTCTGTTATGGCTTCTGGTAATGAATTCGGGGATTTCGTCTCATGTTTGTGCTAGCCAGGTAGTGGGGGTGTACATCATTTGTGAAATGCCAAGTTCCACGAAAGATCGACTGATTCTCTGGCTCTCAACTAAGCCATGGACCCACTGTACAGTAGCTGCGTTCCAGAACTCATCGGATTACTAATCTCACTCAGCCAACAGTAATCAAAGTGTTCCAATATTCATACTGGATGGCTTCTCATGTTCCAGAATCAATCCCAAGCTAATCCCAATCTCATCCAACTCAACAATTTGAAATCGAGATTCTCGGATTACTTGTATTTGTTGTGGCGCGAGTTTGAATTTATTTACTGTAATTGATGGTTATATGTTTGACTGTTTGCATGTATCTAATGTCTGTCCCATTCAGTTTCAAAAAACTGATTTACAAAGGAGGACAATAAATAGATATGCGAACAATTGATTATAATGAAATCATAAATAACAATAATAACAAAAAGCAAAACAAACTACTGGGCCCAGATTCACAAGAGGTCCTAAGTCTTATTTTGGTCTTATCTCTAAAACCGGCCTAAGTTTAAACATCTTGTAAAACCAGACCCAGGTCACATGAAAAGTTAATAATTCCTGGTAAGAACAAGGACATAATGAACATTCCAATAAAATGTTTTCAAAACTGTTTTAAGATATTTTCCTGGTTTTGTAAGATTTTCAAAGTTAGGCCGGTCTTAGAGATAAGACCAAAAAAAGACTTAGGACCTCTTGTGAATCCGGGAAATGAATAACATTAAAAATACTTTGGGAAATAAAATCAAATTAAGTTAAAATACATTAGATTAAATAATACAAATCAAATATAGAAATATGAAGAACAATGACGGAGAAATTTGAAAAAAAAAGATACCAGACCAAACCAATATTGTAATTAAAGAGCTATTTAATTCGCCACTTACGGAATGACTAGAAGATGATTCTGTCTGACAAAGAAATACGCTTTCTTACGAAAGTATATAACCTCCAGTTGCAAATTTCCTCCCAGTTACGAAGCAAGACAAATCCAATTAGTGTCCCTTTAACGGTGTGTCGTCCAATCGACCCCCTGACGTCACGGCGGGTAGTCTGAGATTACTTGTGCATCAGCAGGGCGATTCTGTATGGGCGACGATAAATTTACCAACGGTTTTAGTCGTTACCTACTGAAGGCGAATGCAAGGCGGTGATGGGCTCATCTTCTTCTTCTGACAACTGAAACCGGTGATAAACGTATCGTCGCCCATATAGAATCGCCCTGCTGGAACGCCACTTATGGGTCTTAACAGTAACACTGACCGGTTCATTTGTTTTTTAACTTATCTTTTTTTTTTTTAGAATATAGACCTACAGAACCATTTCTGTGACACGATTCATTGACTTGTGACGTTCTACTTTGGTTTGTGGTTGTTTTTTCTGTCATATATATTTTTAAAATGATTACATATAAATATACAATGCGGCATCTGGCGACTTCATAAGACAATTACATTGCTTGACCTTGGCTCAATACTGCGAGGACATAACGTTGCATATCAGGGACTGGCACAGGCAATTTTTGACAATGTCCCACAATTTTCTTATGCTTACCTTTCAGCTCATCTGTCGGGGTCAAAGCGAGTTGCGAACACACGATCTAGATATATTAGTATTTATGCAGTTCGTCAGTTTGCTACTGTACGAATATCTAAAAATAACCTTATGTTTTACTTAGAAATATTTTAATTTAATTTTCTCGAATTCATATAGCCATCTCCTTCAAAATTTAAAAGTTCCCGCCTTTTTGTTGTGAAACGATTCTATATTTTTGTCGACAACATTTATTATGTTCCGTACCGGTATTATCGTTCGGTACTTATTGGTACACATACGGTACGGTACATACTCTTGTGAGGTGGCTCGTTGGTCCGGTGGTTAGCATCCCTGCTTCCAATGCAGAAGGTCCCGGGTTCAAATCCCGGTTCACACAGAAGTTGTTTAACTTCAGTTCCATTACTTCTTGTCTTCGGAATAAATAAACGGTGACTTTGGAGCTGTCCTAGCAACGAAGCACTCAATAAATTCAAAGTGGTTCTGAATCGGCCTTGTTGATTCTGGCATTTGTCCGCAGGTGTTCGCACTGTCCAATCACTGACTCATATGTTTCGTATTTGAATTATCGATCTTTGATTGGTTATCGCTCACTCGTCGATGGTGTTCGGTGCCGACAGGGTTGGTTTAGTCGCTTTAATTGAAGTCCCCCACTGAAAATCAGTTTCGTTACTGAGTGGGTATAGACTGTAAATGTGAATTTATTTATTTATTTATTTATTTATTTATTTATTTATTTATTTATTTATATTTATTTATTTATTTATTTATTTATTTATTTATTTATTTATTTACTTATTTATTTATTAATTTATTTATTTATTTATTTATTTATTTATTTATTTATTTATTTATTTATTCATTCATTCATTCATTCATTCATTCATTCATTCATTCATTCATTCATTCATTCATTCATTCATTCATTCATTCATTCATTCATTCATTCACCCATTCATTCATTCATTCATTCATTTATTTATTTATTTATTTATTTATTTATTTATTTATTTACTTATTTATTTATTTATTTATTTATTTATTTATTTATTTATATTGTTCACACAGAGTGGTTATGCTCATGTTGTATTGTATTGTGTTGCAGGGCCATGGGGCTAGCAGCCTCGTACGCCGGCCGGCTGGGTCTGACTGCCTGGCGTCGCAAGTCAACTGTGCTGGGCGTCGCGGCGGGCCTAGTGTTGCTCGTCTACTGTCTCCAGTACAACGCGGCGTCTCACCCTGACGTAGCGGCGGCAGCTGCGTCGCCCGCCAAGGTCGAAGACCTCAGCGACGCCAACAAAGCTCCTCTACAACGATCTCTACACGAGGACAACCTCCTCAACAACAACGACGTGAGAGCGCCTCCCCCGCCCGGGAAGGTCAAACTCAAGGGCGGAAAAGGGAACGTCCAGTTCGTCAACGCCGACGGTAAAGGCGACGTCAACGATGACGCGTCCGGTCTCGACGAATCGGAGGCGATCGCGCCTAAGGACGCCGACTTCGTCTCTGCGCGTGCGCCCGTTAACGCGTACGTCCCCGACCCCCCCGCGCACGTGCTCAACGTTCAAGGTCACGACGCGCATGTGCACGAAGCTTCCACGTCGGAGCCCGCGAGCTTCTACAACTACGACCAGCAGGGGTTGTATCAGATGGGGATACCCTACGTGAATCTAGACCCTAAGAAACCGTACATCCCCGAGCATAGACTAGTTCATTTAGACTTGAAGGGCGCGCCGCCGAAAGTGAGTTTCCTCAAGAGGTTGTTTCCGTTCGTGCGTCAACTCGGAGCTACCGGAGTGTTGTTGGAGTGGGAGGACATGTTCCCGTTTACCGGCCCGTTGGCGTCGATCGTTGCCGGCAACCATTACACGCGCGAGGAGGTTAAGGAGATTGTCGAGGCGGCCAAGAACAGTGACCTTGAGGTCATCCCTCTAGTGCAGACGTTTGGCCACGTGGAGTTCGCGCTCAAACACGTGGAGTTTACCAGTCTGCGCGAGGTGCCGGAGTCACCGCAGGCGTTGTGCCCCTCGCTCAACGCTTCCATGGACTTTGTTGAGCGGATGATCGAACAGGCAAGTACACTAGCACAACTTAATGAAACTTAAATTATTTAATAAACTACCTAAAGAAATAAGAATAATTACACATATAGATTGATAAAGTTTACTATTATTTAAATGATTATTTAAAGGATGATAGTAAATAGAACAAAATATCAACTTCTGAATAATATTTAATTAAATACAAATTCCTGAGCTATCTTATGCAAAGGGGTAGGGATACCTTTACAGCATTCATAAATACCTGAACACATTGTAGCAAAGATTAGTATGTGCATAGTATTTGCCATTTTGACCAGTATGAAATATTTAAGAAAAACATTGTGTGTATAATAATGTACGTGTAACTTCATATGAATGTAGGTATCATAATATTATGTATTATGTTTAATTTTGTACCATTATGCGTGGTTTCGTAACGAAATGCAGTCTAAGTTAATATATGTTTCCATGAATTATTCTATGGCTGTACTACAACAATAAACAATAAACAATATTGTCCGTGCTCAGGTGATGGAGCTTCACGAGGACGCCAGGTTCCTCCACATCGGCTGCGACGAGGTGTTCCAGATGGGAGAGTGCCCTCGTTGTCCCCCTGCCCCTGTTCTTGTCGCACGAGCCGCCACTGTTAACAATATTGTCCGTGCTCAGGTGATGGAGCTACACCAGGACGCCAGGTTCCTCCACATCGGCTGCGACGAGGTGTTCCAGATGGGAGAGTGCCCTCGTTGTCGCACTGCCCCTGTTCTTGTCGCACGAGCCGCCACTGTTAACAATATTGTCCGTGCTCAGGTGATGGAGCTACACGAGGACGCCAGGTTCCTCCACATCGGCTGCGACGAGGTGTTCCAGATGGGAGAGTGCCCTCGTTGTCGCCCTGCCCCTGTTCTTGCCGCACGAGCCGCCACTGTTAACAATATTGTCCGTGCTCAGGTGATGGAGCTACACGAGGACCCCAGGTTCCTCCACATCGGCTGCGACGAGGTGTTCCAGATGGGAGAGTGCCCTCGTTGTCGCACTGCCCCTGTTCTTGTCGCACGAGCCGCCACTGTTAACAATATTGTCCGTGCTCAGGTGATGGAGCTACACCATGACGCCAGGTTCCTCCACATCGGCTGCGACGAGGTGTTCCAGATGGGAGAGTGCCCTCGTTGTCGCCCTGCCCCTGTTCTTGTCGCACGAGCCGCCACTGTTAACAATATTGTCCGTGCTCAGGTGATGGAGCTACACCAGGACACCAGGTTCCTCCACATCGGCTGCGACGAGGTGTTCCAGATGGGAGAGTGCCCTCGTTGTCGCACTGCCCCTGTTCTTGTCGCACGAGCCGCCACTGTTAACAATATTGTCCGTGCTCAGGTGATGGAGCTACACGAGGACCCCAGGTTCCTCCACATCGGCTGCGACGAGGTGTTCCAGATGGGAGAGTGCCCTCGTTGTCGCCCTGCCCCTGTTCTTGTCGCACGAGCCGCCACTGTTAACAATATTGTCCGTGCTCAGGTGATGGAGCTACACGAGGACGCCAGGTTCCTCCACATCGGCTGCGACGAGGTGTTCCAGATGGGAGAGTGCCCTCGTTGTCGCACTGCCCCTGTTCTTGCCGCACGAGCCGCCACTGTTAACAATATTGTCCGTGCTCAGGTGATGGAGCTACACGAGGACGCCAGGTTCCTCCACATCGGCTGCGACGAGGTGTTCCAGATGGGAGAGTGCCCTCGTTGTCGCCCTGCCCCTGTTCTTGTCGCACGAGCCGCCACTGTTAACAATATTGTCCGTGCTCAGGTGATGGAGCTACACGAGGACCCCAGGTTCCTCCACATCGGCTGCGACGAGGTGTTCCAGATGGGAGAGTGCCCTCGTTGTCGCCCTGCCCCTGTTCTTGTCGCACGAGCCGCCACTGTTAACAATATTGTCCGTGCTCAGGTGATGGAGCTACACCAGGACGCCAGGTTCCTCCACATCGGCTGCGACGAGGTGTTCCAGATGGGAGAGTGCCCTCGTTGTCGCCCTGCCCCTGTTCTTGTCGCACGAGCCGCCACTGTTAACAATATTGTCCGTGCTCAGGTGATGGAGCTACACGAGGACGCCAGGTTCCTCCACATCGGCTGCGACGAGGTGTTCCAGATGGGAGAGTGCCCTCGTTGTCGCCCTGCCCCTGTTCTTGTCGCTCGAGCCGCCACTGTTAACAATATTGTCCGTGCTCAGGTGATGGAGCTACACGAGGACGCCAGGTTCCTCCACATCGGCTGCGACGAGGTGTTCCAGATGGGAGAGTGCCCTCGTTGTCGCCCTGCCCCTGTTCTTGTCGCGCGAGCCGCCACTGTTAACAATATTGTCCGTGCTCAGGTGATGGAGCTACACCAGGAGGCCAGGTTCCTCCACATCGGCTGCGACGAGGTGTTCCAGATGGGAGAGTGCCCTCGTTGTCGCCCTGCCCCTGTTCTTGTCGCACGAGCCGCCACTGTTAACAATATTGTCCGTGCTCAGGTGATGGAGCTACACGAGGACGCCAGGTTCCTCCACATCGGCTGCGACGAGGTGTTCCAGATGGGAGAGTGCCCTCGTTGTCCCCTGCCCCTGTTCTTGCCGCACGAGCCGCCACTGTTAACAATATTGTCCGTGCTCAGGTGATGGAGCTACACGAGGACGCCAGGTTCCTCCACATCGGCTGCGACGAGGTGTTCCAGATGGGAGAGTGCCCACGTTGTCGCCCTGCCCCTGTTCTTGTCGCACCAGCCGCCACTGTTAACAATATTGTCCGTGCTCAGGTGATGGAGCTACACCAGGAGGCCAGGTTCCTCCACATCGGCTGCGACGAGGTGTTCCAGATGGGAGAGTGCCCTCGTTGTCGCCCTGCCCCTGTTCTTGTCGCACGAGCCGCCACTGTTAACAATATTGTCCGTGCTCAGGTGATGGAGCTACACCAGGACGCCAGGTTCCTCCACATCGGCTGCGACGAGGTGTTCCAGATGGGAGAGTGTCCTCGTTGTCGCCCTGCCCCTGTTTTTGTCGCACGAGCCGCCACTGTTAACAATATTGTCCGTGCTCAGGTGATGGAGCTACACGAGGACGCCAGGTTCCTCCACATCGGCTGCGACGAGGTGTTCCAGATGGGAGAGTGCCCTCGTTGTCGCCCTGCCCCTGTTCTTGTCGCACGAGCCGCCACTGTTAACAATATTGTCCGTGCTCAGGTGATGGAGCTACACCAGGACGCCAGGTTCCTCCACATCGGCTGCGACGAGGTGTTCCAGATGGGAGAGTGCCCTCGTTGTCGCACTGCCCCTGTTCTTGTCGCACGAGCCGCCACTGTTAACAATATTGTCCGTGCTCAGGTGATGGAGCTACACGAGGAGGCCAGGTTCCTCCACATCGGCTGCGACGAGGTGTTCCAGATGGGAGAGTGCCCTCGTTGTCGCACTGCCCCTGTTCTTGTCGCACGAGCCGCCACTGTTAACAATATTGCCCGTGCTCAGGTGATGGAGCTACACCAAGACGCCAGGTTCCTCCACATCGGCTGCGACGAGGTGTTCCAGATGGGAGAGTGCCCTCGTTGTGCACTGCCCCTGTTCTTGTCGCACGAGCCGCCACTGTTAACAATATTGTCCGTGCTCAGGTGATGGAGCTACACGAGGACGCCAGGTTCCTCCACATCGGCTGCGACGAGGTGTTCCAGATGGGAGAGTGCCCTCGTTGTCGCCTGCCCCTGTTCTTGTCGCACGAGCCGCCACTGTTAACAATATTGTCCGTGCTCAGGTGATGGAGCTACACGAGGACACCAGGTTCCTCCACATCGGCTGCGACGAGGTGTTCCAGATGGGAGAGTGCCCTCGTTGTCGCACTGCCCCTGTTCTTGTCGCACGAGCCGCCACTGTTAACAATATTGTCCGTGCTCAGGTGATGGAGTTGTACCAGGAGGCCAGGTTCCTCCACATCGGCTGCGACGAGGTGTTCCAGATGGGAGAGTGCTCTCGTTGTCGCACTGCCCCTGTTCTTGTCGCACGAGCCGCCACTGTTAACAATATTGTCCGTGCTCAGGTGATGGAGTTGCACCAGGAGGCCAGGTTCCTCCACATCGGCTGCGACGAGGTGTTCCAGATGGGAGAGTGCCCTCGTTGTCGCACTGCCCCTGTTCTTGTCGCACGAGCCGCCACTGTTAACAATATTGTCCGTGCTCAGGTGATGGAGCTACACGAGGACGCCAGGTTCCTCCACATCGGCTGCGACGAGGTGTTCCAGATGGGAGAGTGCCCTCGTTGTCGCCCTGCCCCTGTTCTTGTCGCACGAGCCGCCACTGTTAACAATATTGTCCGTGCTCAGGTGATGGAGCTACACCGGGACGCGAGGTTCCTCCACATCGGCTGCGACGAGGTGTTCCAGATGGGAGAGTGCTCTCGTTGTCGCCCTGCCCCTGTTCTTGTCGCACGAGCCGCCACTGTTAACAATATTGTCCGTGCTCAGGTGATGGAGCTACACCGGGACGCCCGGTTCCTCCACATCGGCTGCGACGAGGTGTTCCAGATGGGAGAGTGCCCTCGTGGTCCCACTGCCCCTGTTCTTGTCGCACGAGCCGCCACTGTTAACAATATTGTCCGTGCTCAGGTGATGGAGCTACACGAGGACGCCAGGTTCCTCCACATCGGCTGCGACGAGGTGTTCCAGATGGGAGAGTGCCCTCGTTGTCGCCCTGCCCCTGTTCTTGTCGCACGAGCCGCCACTGTTAACAATATTGTCCGTGCTCAGGTGATGGAGCTACACGAGGACGGCAGGTTCCTCCACATCGGCTGCGACGAGGTGTTCCAGATGGGAGAGTGCCCTCGTTGTCGCACTGCCCCTGTTCTTGTCGCACGAGCCGCCACTGTTAACAATATTGTCCGTGCTCAGGTGATGGAGCTGCACCAGGACGCGAGGTTCCTCCACATCGGCTGCGACGAGGTGTTCCAGATGGGAGAGTGCCCTCGTGGTCGCACTGCCCCTGTTCTTGTCGCACTAGCCGCCACTGTTAACAAATTTGTCCGCGCTCAGGTGATGGAGCTACACCGGGACCCCAGGTCCCTCCACATCGGCTGCGACGAGGTGTTCCAGATGGGAGAGTGCCCTCGTTGTCCCCCTGCCCCTGTTCTTGTCGCACGAGCCGCCACTGTTAACAATATTGTCCGTGCTCAGGTGATGGAGCTACACGAGGACGCCAGGTTCCTCCACATCGGCTGCGACGAGGTGTTTCAGATGGAAGAGTGCCCTCGTTGTCCCCCTGCCCCTGTTCTTGTCGCACGAGCCGCCACTGTTAACAATATTGTCCGTGCTCAGGTGATGGAGCTACACGAGGACGCCAGGTTCCTCCACATCGGCTGCGACGAGGTGTTCCAGATGGGAGAGTGCCCTCGTTGTCGCCCTGCCCCTGTTCTTGTCGCACGAGCCGCCACTGTTAACAATATTGTCCGTGCTCAGGTGATGGAGCTACACCAGGGGGCCAGGTTCCTCCACATCGGCTGCGACGAGGTGTTCCAGATGGGAGAGTGCCCTCGTTGTCGCACTGCCCCTGTTCTTGTCGCACGAGCCGCCACTGTTAACAATATTGTCCGTGCTCAGGTGATGGAGCTACACGAGGACGCCAGGTTCCTCCACATCGGCTGCGACGAGGTGTTCCAGATGGGAGAGTGCCCTCGTTGTCGCACTGCCCCTGTTCTTGTCGCACGAGCCGCCACTGTTAACAATATTGTCCGTGCTCAGGTGATGGAGCTACACGAGGACGCCAGGTTCCTCCACATCGGCTGCGACGAGGTGTTCCAGATGGGAGAGTGCCCTCGTTGTCGCCCTGCCCCTGTTCTTGTCGCACGAGCCGCCACTGTTAACAATATTGTCCGTGCTCAGGTGATGGAGCTACACGAGGACGCAAGGTTCCTCCACATCGGCTGCGACGAGGTGTTCCAGATGGGAGAGTGCCCTCGTTGTCGCACTGCCCCTGTTCTTGTCGCACGAGCCGCCACTGTTAACAATATTGTCCGTGCTCAGGTGATGGAGTTACACGAGGACGCCAGGTTCCTCCACATCGGCTGCGACGAGGTGTTCCAGATGGGAGAGTGCCCTCGTTGTCGCCCTGCCCCTGTTCTTGTCGCACGAGCCGCCACTGTTAACAATATTGTCCGTGCTCAGGTGATGGAGCTACACCAGGACGCCAGGTTCCTCCACATCGGCTGCGACGAGGTGTTCCAGATGGGAGAGTGCCCTCGTTGTCGCACTGCCCCTGTTCTTGTCGCACGAGCCGCCACTGTTAACAATATTGTCCGTGCTCAGGTGATGGAGCTACACCAGGACGCCAGGTTCCTCCACATCGGCTGCGACGAGGTGTTCCAGATGGGAGAGTGCCCTCGTTGTCGCCCTGCCCCTGTTCTTGTCGCACGAGCCGCCACTGTTAACAATATTGCCCGTGCTCAGGTGATGGAGTTGCACCATGACGCCAGGTTCCTCCACATCGGCTGCGACGAGGTGTTCCAGATGGGAGAGTGCCCGCGTTGTCGCCCTGCCCCTGTTCTTGTCGCACGAGCCGCCACTGTTAACAATATTGTCCGTGCTCAGGTGATGGAGCTTCACGAGGACGCAAGGTTCCTCCACATCGGCTGCGACGAGGTGTTCCAGATGGGAGAGTGCCCTCGTTGTCGCCCTGCCCCTGTTCTTGTCGCACGAGCCGCCACTGTTAACAATATTGTCCGTGCTTAGGTGATGGAGCTACACCAGGACGCGAGGTTCCTCCACATCGGCTGCGACGAGGTGTTCCAGATGGGAGAGTGCCCTCGTTGTCGCCCTGCCCCTGTTCTTGTCGCACGAGCCGCCACTGTTAACAATATTGTCCGTGCTCAGGTGATGGAGCTACACCAGGAGGCCAGGTTCCTCCACATCGGCTGCGACGAGGTGTTCCAGATGGGAGAGTGCCCTCGTTGTCGCCCTGCCCCTGTTCTTGTCGCACGAGCCGCCACTGTTAACAATATTGTCCGTGCTCAGGTGATGGAGCTACACGAGGACGCAAGGTTCCTCCACATCGGCTGCGACGAGGTGTTCCAGATGGGAGAGTGCCCTCGTTGTCGCCCTGCCCCTGTTCTTGTCGCACGAGCCGCCACTGTTAACAATATTGTCCGTGCTCAGGTGATGGAGCTACACCATGACGCCAGGTTCCTCCACATCGGCTGCGACGAGGTGTTCCAGATGGGAGAGTGCCCTCGTTGTCGCACTCAGATGCGAGAGACGCTGTTCTTGTCGCACGTGGCGCGCGTCGCGCGGTTCGTACGCGCGCGTTACAGCGTCGACGGAGCGCCCGTCATGCCCATCATATGGGATGATATGCTGAGGCATCTCTCTACGCAGAGCCTGGAGGAGTTCAGGATAGGCGAGCTGGTCGAGCCCATGGTGAGTTATTAGTTGTTTAACTATTATTTATTTACTTATTTATTTATTCATTCATTCATTCATTCATTCATTCATTCATTCCTTTGTTTATTGATTCATTTATTTATTGATTTATTTATTTATCTATTTATCTATTTATCTATTTATCTTTTTATCTATTTATTTATTTGTTTTTTTATTTATTTATTTATTTATTTATTTATTTATTTATTTATTTATTTATTTATTTATTTAATTATTTATTTATTTATTTATTCATACGGACGGGTATCGCTCCCTGTATATATAGGGAAGGTCCCCTTTTTGTAACTGTGTGTCCACTCCGTTGGCTGCCGCTTGAGATTTTATACAAGATTGACATTTACAACTGTCAACAAAGGAGGCGACGGCTAAGTCGCCCTTTGTGTGTAGTGATTGGCAGGGTGCTTCTTAGGTTGGCACATAGCGTAGACAAGATTGACATTTACAACTGTCAACAAAGGAGGCGACGGCTAAGTCGCCCTTTGTAGCTTGTGTGTAGTGATTGGCTGGGTGCTTCTTAGGTTGGCACGCAGTTTAGTGTAAACCTCTACATTGTGAAAAATCATATGGAACTATATATTTTGTGGGAGAGTTGAGATAGGCAAAATGTACTATGTATGTTGTAACGTTACGCTTCAGGAAATGAAAAGTCGGATATGCAATTGTTTCGGGAAACATGATGATCTAATAACGATTTCTTGCAGTGCAACTATACAACTCGATTACCTAAAAATAAAAAAACTGTTTCCGCGCAGACACCTTTCTTTCTCGTTGAATAATGTAACATCCTCTATTCTAATTATTTCCATCCTTGAAAATGTGTTACATCGTGTTGCACTTAGGTTGCACTTATGTGCACACACACACACAAACACTTTGATTGCATTCACTCGCTACGGTCAAGAACCCATCATCAAACCTTTCACTCCATTGCAGCCTCTTTCACTCCAGCAATGCAGGTGTATGTAGGCCTATGCATATACATACGGCTGGCCTATAGACAACTTCCGCACTTTCAAACGACTTGCTTGTTTACCTGTACGGGAATGTTGTGTGAGTAGCTACTAGCTAGTATGTAAATACGTACGTACACTGACCTCGCCCCTATAATTAAAAATACACCGTTTTGTTTTTAGGTTATTTATAACTATTTTAGCTCGCGGTTGTCGGCCTTCACGCGTGAGATAGCACAGAACGTGAACGATATTTACTAGGGCTGCCCAACGATTTAAAAAAATATATCGATATCGCGGAAAGAGACGCGCGTCTATCGAGCTTATCAAGTGATGTATCGCGATATATCGCGATATCGATATTTCTCCCCGCGATATCGATATGATTTTTCTAGCGTTGGGCAGCCCAATATTTGTGCTAGCTATAAATTCAAATTGTTCCTGAAATTCAGGGGGGGGGGGGGGTGGCTAGTGCACCCCCTTGCCCCCTCCCCTTACGGCGCCCATTGTAACATGTTCATAAATCATAGTTGACGATCGTGGTGGATGTTTTATGTATGTCGTGACAAATGGCAATGTGCCTTGTTTTGAATGGAGAGAGAGAACCTGTAGGCCTATGTTATTGAGTTGGTAAATGTATTTTTATCAACCCCCATTATAAGAACTATGATCGTGTGTGTTGGGCGGTACGAGTAAGGTTTCTGTCGAGTCTGACAACTTGACAACTAGATGGAAGATAATATGTTACAAACTATTATATCTGTTTGGGTACTCTTTTCGTTTTCATTCGGAGTTTCTCTCCCTTCATTATAAATGAGCGAAGGCAGAAGAAAATATGTTATAACCGATCATTAAAAATGAATCTGCGATATTGAGTTCTTGTTGCCAACCTAATCTGTAGTGAGATTCGTCAGTTGTCACCACTGGCAATTGCAATTGAGCGTTGAGTGCGGTTTGCGGTTTACGGAAAAGAGTTTGAAATATTTTTATCATTTTGAAAATGGATCTAGTACCCCTAGATAGATTTATGTACTCTCCACTAATCACAACAATGAAAAAAAACCTTGACATGACATTTGAAAACTAGTTTTTAATTGTTGTCCGTAGTTGTCATGAAGATTAAGAGGACCGTAATTAACTCCTAGATCAATAAAGAATTTATAATTCAATGGTTTACAGAATGACTGCCATACGGATTGGATTGTTGTGCAATATTTTAGATTTTGTTGAAAATCTAGTTTCTACATCTTTTAAAACTAAATGTTGGTTATTTATTAACCATAAGCAATGTTTTAATATACATTGTATTATTAGTGTATAATTTCTCCAGATATTACTAAAATAATGATAATGTTGTACTATTTTAATAGTTTGGCCAAAGATTATAGAGTGTTTGACTCACATTCCCCCATAATGAAATCATGCAGGCGTCTCGCTCACACCTTTATATTTGCCAGCGTAATCACTAGGCCTACCCTAAGTGAAAAATGCGTGTTTAATATGTGTCCGTTATATATAATAACCTGTGGTGGCTGTTTATTGTAGTAATATGCCAACCATGTGTTTGCAAGCGCTGTGGTTTTAAGCCCATGCCCGCGGTTGCGTGCGAATTATTTCATAAAAGTGTCTAGGGGGATTTGCACGCCGCTTTGTAATTTCTACTGATACACAAATAATGGTGGGTTCATTATCAAGGGAATAACAGTTAACACGTTAAATAATACCGCATCGCAGTTGGATGAAATCGACAGGGTTGTTTTCGAATTGAAATTTAAAACTGTTACAATGTGCACGAGAAAATGACAAAATATTTTTAAGTAAATAAATAGTTTCTTCTTCTTTAAATTCTGATTTGGATTGAAAGATGATCTTACACGCTGCTTCAACGAAGATCAACAGATTCCTGGCTTCTTCTTCTGAGAAATGTACAGCAGCGAAACGCCTATAGCAATAGGCAACACGCGTACGATTTTTTTTGTTAAAGCAAGCACTTAGATTAATAGTATCAGATACAAAAAGTATATTAATGCAAGTCCTAAGTAAAAAAATAAATTTTTAAATAGGTTTAATGTGGTCGCATTTATTTTAGTTTCAACTCGGGGATCTGAAACACGTACAGGTGGCTGTGACGTCATGATTCAGTAGACGAGGCGTAACAGACCAATCGCTGAGGCGGTGAGCGTACACAGACACAAACCATGACGTCAAATCCACTCTACATGGCGGCGGCTCGTTTTTCGCGCCCTTTTATTTATCGTTACTCAATCAATTATTTTGAGGCATAGACTGATCCGTTTTTCAAAATTCAAAGACACAAAATTATTAAATGAGAGACAAGGTACATTTAAAAATCGATTAAAATTTTCATACGCGTGTTCCCTATTCCACTTGAGGACGTTTACCTGGAGTGTTCCCTCTCTCGGGCGGGTAAAATACAATAAATACAAATACAATACAATAGAGTGTTCCCCGCAAGTGTGGGTGTACGCCGAGGACGTAAAATACAATAAATACAGACACAATACAATAGAGTGTGGTCCGCAGGTGTGGGTGTACGCCGAGGACGATACAATAAATACAATGCAATACAATAGAGTGTTGTCCGCAGGTGTGGGTGTACGCCGAGGATGTGTACCGCTTCGTACCCGCCATGGTCTGGGAGAAGTACGCCGCAGTGTTCCCGCTCTCGGGCGGGTAAAATACAATAAATACAATGCAATACAATAAAGTGGTGTCCGCAGGTGTGGGTGTACGCCGAGGTAGATACAATAAATACAACACAATACAATAGAGTGTTGCCCGCAGGTGTGGGTGTACGCCGAGGATGTGTACCGCTTCGTACCCGCCATGGTCTGGGAGAAGTACGCCGCAGTGTTCCCGCTCTCGGGCGGGTAAAATACAATAAATACAATGCAATACAATAAAGTGGTGTCCGCAGGTGTGGGTGTACGCCGAGGTAGATACAATAAATACAATGCAATACAATGGAGTGTTGCCCGCAGGTGTGGGTGTACGCCGAGGATGTGTACCGCTTCGTACCCGCCATGGTCTGGGAGAAGTACGCCGCAGTGTTCCCTCTCTCGGGCGGGTAAAATACAATAAATACAATGCAATACAATAGAGTGTTGCCCGCAGGTGTGGGTGTACGCCGAGGATGTATACCGCTTCGTACCCGCCATGGTCTGGGAGAAGTACGCCGCAGTGTTCCCTCTCTCGGGCGGGTAAAATACAATACATACAATGCATTACAATAGAGTGTTGTCCGCAGGTGTGGGTGTACGCCGAGGATGTGTACCGCTTCGTACCCGCCATGGTCTGGGAGAAGTACGCCGCAGTGTTCCCGCTCTCGGGCGGGTAAAATACAATAAATACAATGCAATACAATGGAGTGTTGCCCGCAGGTGTGGGTGTACGCCGAGGATGTGTACCGCTTCGTACCCGCCATGGTCTGGGAGAAGTACGCCGCAGTGTTCCCTCTCTCGGGCGGGTAAAATACAATAAATACAATGCAATACAATAGAGTGTTGTGTCCGCAGGTGTGGGTGTACGCCGAGGATGTGTACCGCTTCGTACCCGCCATGGTCTGGGAGAAGTACGCCGCAGTGTTCCCGCTCTCGGGCGGGTAAAATACAATAAATACAATGCAATACAATGGAGTGTTGCCCGCAGGTGTGGGTGTACGCCGAGGATGTGTACCGCTTCGTACCCGCCATGGTCTGGGAGAAGTACGCCGCAGTGTTCCCTCTCTCGGGCGGGTAAAATACAATAAATACAATGCAATACAATAGAGTGTTGCCCGCAGGTGTGGGTGTACGCCGAGGATGTGTACCGCTTCGTACCCGCCATGGTCTGGGAGAAGTACGCCGCAGTGTTCCCTCTCTCGGGCGGGTAAAATACAATAAATACAATGCAATACAATAAAGTGGTGTCCGCAGGTGTGGATGTACGCCGAGGACGATACAATACATACAATGCAATACAATGGAGTGTTGTCCGCAGGTGTGGGTGTACGCCGAGGATGTGTACCGCTTCGTACCGGCCATGGTCTGGGAGAAGTACGCCGCAGTGTTCCCGCGCATTTGGTCGGCTAGCGCGTTCAAGGGCGCGTTCGGCGAGACGCTTTACATCCCCAACGTGAAGCGACACCTCGAGAACAATCTACGGTGGTTGGAGGTGATGACGACGGAGGGGCCTCGCTTCAAGGGCGGCTTCAGGGGGATCGCCATCACGGGGTGGCAGAGGTAACTTGCTTTCTGAGGGGGTGAATTTTTTTGTCTCATAAAGTAAAATGTAATGTTACAGACGCGAACATCGGCATTTCAACTCTACTTTAAAAAAGTGGTATTTAGATTATAGTCTAAAAATAAATTCCGGGGGGGGGGGGGGGTGAATTTTTGGCGCAAAAATAAAAGAACTTACTTTTAAAACAAAGAAACATGTAGTATGACATACTTTTTCGTGGATTTCTAAATAATTGTACTTAGTAATTGTTAAAAATTCTTTGTAGGCCTATTCATTATATTGTATTTTTCTAATAATTGCCATTAGTATTCTGGATCCTTGTTGTCACCCAATGTATGTTGGAAAGCAGATAATGAATGTTTTTCTCTCTACTGATCAATATCTCAAAATATAGCTCTGGGGCGATTGAAGATGGTAAAAATTAAAAGCTGTAGAGCATAATTAAATTAGTTTTGGGAAGATGGCCTTCCTTCAAGTTTCTAGTTTATAATCTAAATATACTGTCTATAATACTTCTTTATCAGTGGGAATGAGTGTTGGGAAATAATATTGAGGCATGATTGAATTGTTTTTATGAAATTCTGCATTGTTTAGAAAATATTAATTTTTGAAGTTTAGATTGATTAATTTCTGATGAAATAAACTGATGAAAACTGCTTTTAAATAACACTTAAAGTTATTTTATTAAAACAATTAACTTCATGAGAACAATCTCTACATGTTGTGTAATAGTTGCTATGCAGTTGCTAGGGACAAGCAAAATCAACAAACTAAATAGAATCATTGTTGTCCAAGTGCTTTGCAAATACTTGAAGGCAAAGCCACTTGGATTATTCCAAACCACTTGAAGAGTGATATAGCGCACTTTCTCCAACAATTTCCCATGTGATCTACTTATTAGACACAACCTTTTTCTCAATTTACTGCAAATACTGATAGTAGTGATAGTATACATTTTTGGATTTTTATTTTTGTAATGAAAATTAACATTTACATTTATTTCTTATTCCATCTGAGAGCTAAATTTGCCATGGTGATTACATACAATTACAAAAACAAAACATGAAAATATTAAAAATAAGTTTAAAATATTGACAGAAGATGTTGTTCGTTGTGTGACATTTAGCTGTCTCATATTAAATCATTTTAAAAGACACATTCATTCACATGTTACTTAGCTAAAAACATTTTTTAAAGCAATACCAATTGGCAATTAACTCCTTCAATCAACTAACTCATGGCGTATTAATACTTTGTTGATATCACACTTCAGGATAATGATGTACATAGTAACAATGAGTAATAAAATTGTAATTCTACAAATTTCATAATCACATTCAGTTTTGTGAGAGATGAATTTCCATTATAATTATTTATAAAAGTTTATTGAGATCATACAAGTAATAAATAACATTGGTGGCATAATATATTATCAGGTCTGTAGATTATAAATGAATATACACTATATAGTATATGGGTACTTGAATCACCAATTAATTTGTGTTACACTTAACATAATACATATACGAAATTGTTTGCTGACAATCGCTTAGGGCCGGTCTTACATTCTTCTAATAGGAAAGTTATTTGTAGCAATTAAGCTATTTGGAGGATTTCAAGGGTTTTGATTGGTGGTTGCCATGGAGACAACAAGCTATTCAACAGAAAGGTACTTATTGGGACATTGTAAGACTGGACCTTAGTCACACATTTCTAGCCTAATTAATTGTATGTACAGTGTCAGTTTGACCACGTAACGACGTAGATACATCGTCTCACGTCAATTCCGTTTCATCAGGTACGACCACTTTGCTGTCCTGTGCGAGTTGCTCCCAGCCGCCGTGCCTTCTCTCGCGGTCACCCTCCTGGCCACCTCTAACGGCTACTTCAACCAGTCCCTCAAGGGGACGTTGTACTCGTCTCTGGGCTGCCCTCGTAACGTGGCGACGCACTATCACTCCGACGACGCCATCGTCAGCCTCAACAACGACCCCCATCTCTGGGACAAGTTCGGGCGTTGTTTCTTCCCGGGCGCTCCGTTCTTCAAGCTCACGTCGCGGCTACACGCGGCTCAGCAGGAGGTGAAGGAGTTCCTCGTGTCCGTGACGCAGTCCAAGGGGTGGATGACGGACTTCAACGTCCGACACAACTTCTCTAGTCCACTCAGAGTGGACGAGCTGATGGCGGATCACCCTCGCGTCTATCACACGCTCGCGTCGCTGGTGCGGACCGCCAAAGACGCGATGGAAGACGTGTTCGACTCTTACACCATCGCCGAGTGGATAGAGCAGCGCATCTATCCGGATCTAAAGACTCTCGATCAGTTGCAACGGGATTCGATAGCGCTGAAGGCCGTGCGCGTGTGGCCAAGTAGACCGTTCGCTCCGCTACGGGAACTGCAGAAACTCGGCTTGCAACTGTCCGAGGAAGACGCGGATACTAACGGGACACCGCCTATGCAAAGGAAATAACATCAAACTTTTGTAATAAAGATGTTTTGCTTATTCGTGGTTAAAGTGTTGTGTAGACAGATCTAACAAACTGTTGTAGAATGTATACTAATTGCATTGTGAACCACCTTGCAGTGAATTAATATGAACATACATACATTAAGCCTGGCTTTTAGGTGAGCTGTCATGTAGAGACAAAAGTGAATTTTGATTAGCCTGCAATTATATATAATATACGTGTTTGTAATCGGAAAGTGGGGAACGTAAATGAGAACACAGAATAGTTATTCCTCGTTTATGCTTGATATTCCGCTAAAGTAAACAAGGCAATGTGTCAAATGACCTTCATCAGTAATAAGAACTATTGCAGTATAGCGAGAAGAACATTCCTACGTGAAAATGGGTGTTTGGAGTTGACAAGATACACAGTGTTCAGTACCTATAGCGTAACCTTTGTTTAAAGGCTCTTCTGTGAATAATTCACAAATATCCCAACTATACTATTTTTTATTGTTGCCTGCGAAAGATGAACGAACTTCTTGCACTTTGTGTGAACAAATTATGTATCTATCTTTCCTTGTACCTATTGTATTGTTCAGCTAAGTATTATAGTGCATATTATTCTAGTTACATGACAGAGTATCTCTATTGGTTGTTAAATGTGCCTATAAGAAATGTGCACCCCTCTCCTATAGTTCTAGCAACGAAGAGCGATCGTTATGAAAATCAAGCAACATCTGGGACCAAGAGGATGTTTATTATTAGACATACTCTAGTAAAGAGAGGTTCATAAAAATAGTCTGACTTCTTTTTTTTATTTGTAAATTGACGAGTAGCTAATTGAAGAAAATAATGGTTAGTGCTTCAAATTCATGACAATGAGGGTTGCTCCCAGATATAGTCACTTAGGGCCATAGTATAATCTTATTGTGGCATTTAACAATGCAATTTGCATAACAGTTATTTGTGTTTGATTGTTACGGTGACCATATTAATGTAGTATCTGTGAAACATCTACAACAATATGAAATTGTGGAAGGAGGGTCCCTACCCCTAAACGGTGGTATGAGAGGCTACTGAGCCTAACCGTAGTTTGACCTACAGGAAAAAATAAATTATGAATTTATACTAATGGTATGTTTAACTGTATGAATGTAAGCCTACACTATTTATTTATGTAGCAATAATGTATGTCCATATGAAAGAAACACACATTTAAGTCTGTGTCTAAGGTGTTATAACAATAAGAGTTATTATTTTATCTAACAGTTACCAACCTAACGTACAGAATACAATAAGAAAGCTTTCGGATGGATAGACAAGACATATTTAACTCAAACCCAGGGCACATACCACATATTGGTGTTCTTGAAACCGTTCACGATGCTTGCCCAAGTATTAAAGTATGGGAGCACCTCAGACAATCTAGGACATAGCATAATTATGGTCACCTTATTACTTGTGTGAGACTGATGACAAATGAATGTTGAAGATACAGTAAATAAAGTTGTGATTAATGTTATAAAAAAAAGTGTAAGGTTGAATTTTATTTGTTCACTAGGGCCTATCTTTTTCCTTTCACATTGCCATTGGGGGTGGTGAGGCAGATTTTTCTCTTTTGAGGGGTTAAACTGTTTCAAGTTACTTCTTTATGAGGAAGAGGATGGCTAAACCAATTTAATTTGGTGTTTTGGGTAAGCACCCTCCCCACACGCCTTCGTGATTTGATACCACGTACATGGTCAACCCATTGGTATAAGCTCGGTCAACTGGGAGAGCATCCTGTA
Organism: Isoperla grammatica; assembly: GCA_945910005.1. NCBI lineage: Eukaryota > Metazoa > Arthropoda > Insecta > Plecoptera > Perlodidae > Isoperla > Isoperla grammatica. The sequence goes on along the minus strand of OX246738.1, from coordinate 109,009,747 downwards.
GACCAAACATATGTCAGAGTGCCGAGGTGTGAGAGAACGTATGTCCAAGTGTTCGTAGGAGGACACATGTTCAAGTAAGTTAGACGAAAGACTACTGACGGTATTAAAACTGCCAATATTAAAACCCCTGAGAAATTTCTGTTTTTTTTATCATATCTCACGAAAAAGTGAAAACCAAGCTCAATAAGGTAAGAGCTAAATACTAGGTGAAAAATATTTTAATATTTTAATTATTATTATTGTGTTTCAAATTTAATTTGTAATTATTTAATTAATTAATTAATTTAGTAATACAAAGAAACTATACACTTAAATAACATTAAAGTTTTTTTTTTTTAGATATAGTATTCAGTTCTTTTGAATCCGAATCGAGCTCAAATTTCCCTTTTTCAATGAGCTGTAGGTAGCACTATTGAGACATGATGAAAACAGTAAATTATGCGTGTGTAATATTGGTGGTAGTCTTTCCACTCAAGAGTAGTGAAAGACAAAGACCTCTTCATCGTCTCTTACGACTAGCAGACTCACCCTATGCGAATTCTACCCCTGGCCCAGACTGTGGTGTGCTGAGACTGTTGACAGGAGCCAGTGATGGCTCGTGTGATTTCCAGTGGGCAGGGCCATACGGCACAAATCAGTTTATATTTAGTTTTCTACATGTATGTATACTTTGCTTTATCCAGAACAAAATAATAGCACAATGAAAACTCCCCTGATATTTTAATGTATGTACACTAGTTCTTCTCTTCTTTTAGATTCAGCAAATTCCTCGATTACTTGCTTGTTAAAATCAGGAATAGAATTGATCATACTCTTCTCGAGGGTGAGCATCGCCAGGGCAGTCAACTTTTCTGATCCCATTGTATTTCTGAGAAATGGTTTTATTCGCTTTAACGTAGAACAGCACCTTTCACTTTCTGCAGTTGTCGTTGGTATTGTCACTATTATTTTCAAAATAGCAATACATTCCGAAAAAGTGTGTACCATGTTATTATCGAAAAATAATTGTAATAGGCCTAATGGTGTATCAACGAACGCACGCACAGATGTGGACACACAGGCCTTGCACAGATTCGTAGTGCGCAGATCTGTGCGAGAGTATAAAACTTGCAGCTCCATTCTTAACTTCTGGCTGTCAATTGCAGGAAATGACAACACAGTTGACTGGAAATTCCTTTCGGGAAATTTTACGCTGTATTGTTTGAAATTTTTTACACAAAACAACTTCAAAGCACAGAAATGATCTGAAAATTCAAATCTGTCTGTAATATTGTTTCTTAAAGTATCACAAATTTCAAGAGCAGTGGTACGATTATTCGCGCTGTTTTCGTAGTCAACACGCCTTCTTTTGCTCGTGGGTTCACTGGTCGATACTTTGCCTTCGTCTTGTTCGTACATTTTGCGGACATTAGATACAGCATTGCAGAACTGTTTTTCCAAGTCTTTAACTTTAACAGAATCAATGTTTCTTTGTTGCATTAAATCAAAGAAAATTGCAACATGAGGTATTATTTTGTAGTAAAATGTTAGCCAGAATAAAAATCCTGGATCTTCTAAAGTTGCCACAAACCCTGCCGCTTGACAAGCATCTTTGTCTATCATTTCTGTGTCCCTAATATGTTCGAAACATTTGATCAAACTGTCTTTGTACTCGTACACAGTACTAACAGTTCTACGTTGAAAGTACCACCTCGTGGGCTTCCACCCAGAACCAGTTGTTCTTTTTATAAATCCAATAAAGCAATCCATGCTCTGAGCAGATCTTGTACAAAATTGACATATTCCTTGTATATCTTGAAAGAATTTCCTGCTTCGGGTACAAGAAGTCACGTTTTGTAGAATCAAGTTTCCTTTATGCGCATAACAATGGATAGAATTGGCGTTTGGATATTTTTCCCTGACCAAGCATTGTACATCTCCTTTTGTCGCCCTTATAACGGATGCCCCGTCATAAATTTGACAAATTAGTTTTTCAGGACACTTGTCTATTCCCAATTCACTTAATTGTTCCAAAATCTTTTCCGCCAATCCATTAGCCCTTGAATCATTCACTTCAAAAAAGCCCCAAAATCGTTCATGTCGATTACCTTTGATTTGATATCTTAAATTTAGTACTATTTTAGTTTTGCATGAACTATCTGTTGTTTCGTCAGCCCGAAATGATAGATAATCTACCTCATTAATTTCATCTGATATTTTTTTTTGACAGACTGATAAGATCGCATCTAATAAATCGTTTTGAATCGTCTTTGATGTCAAAACGCTTTCAACTGTCGATGTATAATTTATTAATCCTTTGAAAACACCCAAAATATTTGAATCTTCAGTTTCATCAAGACATCTCAAAGGAAGCTCGAATTTGCCACATAATTTAAGAGCATCTATAATACGTGATAAAATATATCTATTTGTATCCACCGATTCATTGTGTTTACGAATCGAAAGTCCGTCGCTGTCATCGGGTTGTTGTCTGATATTATTTCTTCCTAGCAACGCTAGACTCATTGCGTTGTTCACGTGAATTTTGGATAGTCCGTGGATTTTAATTTTCAAAGGCAATTTTTGCAAAAGTTTGACACCAAGCTTGGTCCATGTATGGTCAGATACATCGCCACCAAACAAAAGGCATGGGAAACAGAAGAATGCGTTAGCTACAGGACACCCACAAATCCATTCGCATTTTTCGTACGTTGATCTGTTAAACATTCTATTATATGTTCTCGATCTGGATACGCACACTTGGTTAATGCACAAGTCTGGCCTTGGTGGACCTAATGCCTTTGCTAACAGTCGATCTTCGTAACTTAAATGTTTATGTTTTAAGTGTCTTACCTCATTCATTTTCAAATCATACAAAGACTGATAAAAGGTGAACTATCACACGTCACCTGCTTTACGATGCAGGACTGCCTGCAACCCGCTCAATATCGGGCAACGCTCAACTGAAACTGCGCATGCGCGGCAGGCTCACAATCTACTCTGTGTCCCAAAGCAGGTAATGACAACGCGATAAGGCACGTAGCCAACGTGAGCCAGTGCTCATTACTACGCCTTTATTGCTATATTTCAACTGTGCATATTTCAAATACAACTAATTAGTGCTTGTTCTTGTTGAAAGTTGTAGTGTATTCTAATATGTTGTGTTGGCCGGAGGTGACGGTCTCGTAGGGCACTCCAAAGCAGACTTGCAGGGAATATTTTTCGCAGGTAGGTTGGCTATAGCAGAGTCGATTATCAAGTTTTCTCGCGGGTGAACTTCTTTATCGACATCATCTAAAAGTCAAGTTAGTCAATATATTTGTTACCAGGTAGCAGCACGACGCTACATTGATTCCAAGGTCTACTGGATTGCCGCTAGGCCTCGCTACTAGCGGCACAGGCCGATGGGCTACTCTGCGCTTCGCAATTACTCCGCTAGGAGGAAATCCAGTAGACCTTGCATTGATTCCATCGCAGTCGCACTTGTGCCTGTTGCTCTCTTCCTCTTGTTGTAGAAGAGTGAAGGGGGTGTGGTGCTGGGAAATTGACATGCCCCTGTTATTTTTCTCTCGACATGGCCTAGCTAGGGTACGGTGAAAGTCGGTGAAAGTACGATTTTATAACTGGACCATTATGCCTCAAGACTTCATCTAGAGACAATGTTTAAAATAGTAGGTTAGTTGCTGGTGGGCGCACATTCATGTAAGTGAAAGATGTCAGTTTAAGAATCCTTTTAGCCGACCTATTCATAACCTCACTCGTCACGTAGGCCTAGGCCTAGGATAGCAAAGGCGTCAAGGTAATCGTTAAAACTTCGAATAGCATAGGCTAAGCCTTAGTTCGTATAAGCCTACTACCTAGCCAATGCCTAGGTAGGTAGGCCCTAATTATAGCCTAGGTTTAGGAAATAGGTAGACCTACCTAGGCCTAGCCCTAAACCCTAGATAGGCCCTAGCCTTATGCCTAGACCTAGGAGGCTCTTGTCATGGCTCTATCCATAATGTCAAGTTTTGGTACTTAAAATTGGTAAGTAGACCTAACCTAGGTCTAAGCTCTCTCATTTATTTGACCTGTTGTAATTTCTCCTGCATTCTTAGCCCAGTTAAATATGGGCTGCAAGTGCAAATTGCCAACACAAAAAATAAAATTATTGACTGCATGGTTATTTAAGGTTTACTCGTTGGGCCATTGTAGGTCTACGTACTCAAATCAGTTCTGATGTAGAATTTCATATTTGTTTTAATAAAGCGCTATTCACAATCAGTTGTAAGGCATTTAAGGTTTAAATCGTATGGTTTTATGGAGAAAGGCGTAAGAAATGTCTTAGCATAAACTTCTTGTGCCTTACACCTTACGACAGGTTGTGCCCATTATATAAGACCTAGTAATTGGACTGTACACTGTTCCTTGTCAAGATAAAAACAATTAACTTTCAAGTCAATACATCTTGACAAGGAACAAGGTACAGTCCAATTACTAGGTATTATATAACGTTTTACCTGTTCTACTATGTTTCCGTTTTAATTAGGTTGTGACCAGTTGCATTGAAACATACACATTGCAATTAAACCATACGACCTACACCGTAGGCCTAAGCCTTAAAACTGATTGTGAATGGTTCTTAACTCATGTAGCCTATTCAAGATCAGTTGACTATGACGTGATATTTTGGAATCGAGTAAGATTTCCTTACTCTCCGAGTATGAGTTAGTTTGCAAGTAAGGTGCCCCAATATTTTATCAACTTCTGTTATTGTTTTCATATCATCATTGCAAAAGATTCTGAGTTTGAGAATAATCGAGTTGCATAGGTGGTTGTAATGTAAGAAGTGGACACCATGCAAATAGTAAGGTAGGCCTGTATGCTATAACCCGCATCTCACCACAGTGTGGTTTACAGCAATTGAAACATGACGAATGACCACCTGCGCTCAGAGCTACCCTTCATGGCAGTCTTTTGTCCAGTCTCTCACATGTTAATTTTTCTTTCCTTTCAGCATACCGTACTGTTTGAAGATTGGAATTCACTGTACTATTATCTGCAGTAGGCTACTCTTTAGTGATTAGTCAATAGATGCAATGGTTCAAACTCGCTCTGGAAAAACAAATCGTATCCAAAGTGCCTTCTCGGATATTTCGGATGACATTAACAGTGTTGACATAAAAATGAAATCACCAAAAACAAATGGATCTGCCAAAATTGCAAATGGTGCTTCAAAGAAAATCAGTGAAATGAAAATCGGTGAAACCCCTCCAAAATCGGCTGATACAAAAACGCACCCAACCGTTTACGTCGTGTTCCTGTCATTGCTTTTAGACTTGCTAGCATTTACAATGATTCTGCCACTTCTACCTTCTCTTTTGGATCATTATCGGCAGAACGACAGCCCAGATGGACTCTACCCGTGGCTTTTAAACAAAGTTCGCTTCTTTCAAGAACTCGTTGGTGCCCCTGATCGATTCAACTCGGTTCTTTTTGGAGGTAAGTGCTTGAACGATTTCAATGGCAATCAAATAAAATATGTGGTTAAGTGTTCAGATAGCATCAACCATAAAACTATTGCAGATATGCTGTTACTTGAGAGTCTAGAAGTTACGTTTCAATTTTAAAGATTAGATTCCCCTTTGGACTTTGTGCAAGTTTCAAGAATGTTTGTGAAGAATATTTACCAATCATATACCATTAGGGCCTATATCAGACCATTTGATCATTATTGGAATGTTTGTTTCTGCTCTATTTTTTTTTCAATTCAATACTTGTTACTTATAAACAGGACTACTGCCACTACCACTGTAACCGTCACGCCGCTATCTTGCACATTTATATAACTGTAAAACCAATAACCATATTAGAAAACTCCCACACACAGGACTCCAATCCTAGGTGGGTTTTCTTCCTTTTATTAGGAAAACGCTCCGGGTTGCCAGATGAGCGGTTTTGTTTTCAATAAATCAAACAAATCTTTTGCATATCATAGGCATAAAGGCCTAATGATTTAAAAAAATATACGTAGGCCCTACCTTTATAATAAAAAATAAACATATTTTTTTTTACAAGGCGGCGGTTTAACTTACAACCTTAGAACTTGTGTATATTATTTCTCGACATGTTGCCAATAATTTCACGAAATATTATTTAAATCTGTTTAGATGTTTTCTTTAAATAAATTAAAATCTTCAAGTTGATTTTTCAATGGATTTCCGCATAATTTCATTCGACCGTGGTCTACTCAATAGGCTCTCAACAGAAGATGTTACGATGATACAATTTGATTTTGCAAAACCCCAGAAAGTGCTGGTAGGTCTAACACGCCACCTAAAATGTTAAAATTTAGTTTTGAACATTTTATAATCTTAACCTACTTTTAGTTCCACTAAAGTTTATATTACACAAGTGTACTTTTTTTTATTGACTACCGGTATTTAAGAAAATGAAATTTGCTCCAAGTGGCACTTTATTGTGCATTGAAGGTAGGCTACCTACATGCTGGCAGTATTACATTTTTAAATTGTTTTGCAGGATTTCTTGGATCGATTTTCTCATTTCTCCAGTTCATTGCGGCTCCTCTTGTAGGGGGCCTATCTGATGTGTATGGACGTAAGCCAGTTCTTCTTACTTGTCTGGTATGTATATATATTTAGTAGTTACATTAGGCAGTGTAACTTCTAATATTTAAGCACTACCCACGAGTGTTGGTAGACCTATCAGTATCGCAATCCGGAAATCGTGAAAGAGTTAACTTACATGGTTCTTATGTCGCTGTTCACAACTAAATCGTAATGTCCTATGATTGTAATGGAAAGGTGACGACTATTGTGATCCTGATTACGATACTGACAATTATGGTTAAGGGCTTCCGCTTAACGGTTCATAAGTTTTTAATAATGCCTAGTAATCATGGAAAGCATTGCCTTTGCAATATGTTAGGAATACATCCAACCCTTCAAATGTATATGTAGGTTATTTTATCCCTGGATTCCTTGTATTCATTGTATTCATTGTAGCCCTATAGCTGGTCCTTTTTATAATCCTATTTTGATATTATCCAGTATGTGCATATTATTGTAACCGCTCTCTTTAATAATCATGTTAGCATTATACCATATGTGCATCTCTTTGTATAGCCGCTATCTTTTATAATTATGCTTGTATTATACCGTTTGTGCATTTCATGGTACAACCTGCCCTTATTATGATTATGTTAGCATTTTATTTTATTCTATTTTATTTTATTGCACTAATTCTACTGTACTCTTACCATATATGGTATATGTGTTAGCCAATAGAGTAGGCTATCTGGCACCCTGTATTTTTTTTTTTTTTTTTATTGCTCTAATTTTACTGTACTCTTACCATAAATTGCATTATTGTATATGTGTTAGCCAATAGAGTATCTGGCACCCTGTATCAGCCAGCTGTTTATAAAATTGTAAATATCTGTAAAATAATCTGACAAAACCAATATTTGTACCATGTACAGGTCTGATGGTGAATAAAAATCTTATCTTATCTTATCTTATCTTATCCATTGGTAATCTAATCTTGTATCATTATTAGGTTTTAAATTTTAAAACTTGTAATTGATTTTTAGAGAGTGAAACAAGTGTCTCAATTCAACTTTAATGACACACGTTATATAGATATTGGCCTAATGCAACCTACTTCTCGGTAATATGTATTGTGGTCAAGTCTGATTTAGAATATTTCCACAGGGAGGCATTGCATTCTCTTACGTCCTATGGGCACTCTCAAAGAGTTTCGCCTTGTTCGTACTTGCCAGGGTGGTCGGAGGGATCAGCAAGGGGAATGTGAATCTGTCCATGGCCATAATCACCGACGTTTCTTCGAGTGCCACACGAGGGAGAGGAATGGTAAGATAAACATTTATACTACTAATATAATGTTTGCCGAGCGTGTGGTTTGGTGGTGTAATTGCTGCGAGCTGGTCATGTTTTGTAGCTATCCCAGTCAAATACAGATATACGAACAGTGTTAGCCCGCAACATGTGGCAGTGTTATACATGATTGTATCTATCTATTGACTTCTGTTGATCCATGTACAACATGCGTTGTACTGACTTAGGGCCTATGACAACACATGGTTGTGTAACATGCTTCACCATCGCAGGCTTTTAGGACAAGTTCAATTGTATGTAATTATTGTGTTTTTACTTTTTATAGATATTTTGTCAACAATGAGTTTTGAAGATACAATTACATCTTGGATGTACTGTAATTAATTCATGAAATAGTAACAATATTCTAAGGGTAGGCCCTACTATAGTAGAGGCAACTCTACTGACAGAGCAAAAACATTTCAATTCATAATCTACTTGTCATTTTCATTCAAGTGCATTTGTGGAGTTTGAAAAGACTCCCCTCCAGCAAGAGGGTGTGGATCCGTGGGCTTGCATTTGTTTAGATTCCGGTATACCTATTTTGGCATGAATGTAAGCATTTTTTGAGCATATCTTGGCTATTTTTAATACAGGAATAAATACATAATTTATGTATGTATGTACCAATTATTAAACTTCAGTTTTCTCCATTTTAAGTAGGTCATATTTTCTTACTGTAGGCAGTGAAATGATGTAGCATTTAAAAAGTACTGTAGCATCCCATATAGTGGCCAAAATCATAATAATAGTGCTTGTTTGTTTATAGTTTCCACCCATGAATAGAAACTTGCCAAGCATGATTGGTTACTCTCCAATACTACTACTACTACTGCCCAACCCATGGATTAAAATTAGGGATGTCAACGGGTACCCGGGTACCCGTTACCCGCCCGGTACACACGGGTACGGTTCCAACTTTTCAATACCCGTTACCCGGTACTACCCGTTCCCTTCTTCTGCTCAAAACGAAATTAATTCAACATTGCAATATTTCCCTACTGGCGTCTTTGTGCGAGCGTACGAGCCACTCTTTTCAATTGGCCGGCATTTAACTTGACCCCCCCCCCCTGCCCTCAACAGCGCCGTTGACGAATGAGACGTAAAGTATCATCATCTTCTGTAGGCCTATGGAAGAATGCTGCGGAACGGTTGCGAGTCCGAGGGAGCGCACCCGCCGCCCGTTGTAGCTTTACCGCGATCATGTTCTCGTGTTCGAGCTCGGACTATGACGTCATCGCTTTGACGCCGCCGACCACCGCCTTCCGTAGCGGAGACGCAAGCTTTGAAGCTTTGTTGTATACTTCCGCGATCGTTTTGCATCGAAGACAATGCAACCTGATACCGTTTAACAATATAACGTCTCTTTCCACAACTTTGCGAATCATTTGACACCCATGACGATAAAACGCGTATTTAGTATTATTTACTACCCGGGTAGTCCGGGTACGGCGCGAGGGTACCCGGGTACAAATATTTCCGGGTATTGACATCCCTAATTAAAATGATGTTGCATACTACTAATGTTAATTTTAGCTTTCTTAAATACCTATTTTATTATTTTATGTCTGGTTTGTTGTGTACCATTAGTTTTAAGATACTTATTGACGATGTCCATACATGTATTATGTAGGCCCTATATGTCTGCGGACGAAATAAATTGAAATTGAAATTGAAATGGCCAGCTGGCGAGCAGTAATGTTTTTGCCCCGTTTATACTCTACAGAATAATGCAACGCTCTCTAAATCCAATTTAATTTCTGTTTCCAGGCGATGGTTGGGATCGCCTTCTCAGTAGGCTTCATCATTGGGCCTGTGATTGGTGCAATGTTTGCCCGTTGGTCTCATGGACAGACCGGGGATTGGTTTATAGTTCCTGCGTTATTTGCCCTAGCCCTGTCTCTGGCCGATATTGTCTTTGTGGCATTTTATTTCAAAGAATCGTTACCTAAAGCGAAGAGAGCCAAGTCGATTGCTGGCAGTCTTAGCCAGGCTACAGCTTACATAAACGTAAAAGACATTTTCAATTTCAAGGCTGTCAAAAATTTATCACCAAAAGGTACGTTTTATAATTTTTTTATTTTTTAGTTTATTTGCATTCCAATATAATACATGTGAATTATTCAAAAACACCATTTTGTCCTCATCTCAGTACTGTATGCCTATAGGCAACCAAGGATCTACATAAGTTAGTATAATACAATAGTTAGTATACTAACTTATGTAGATCCTTGGTTTTATTGTGGGTCTCAAACCCACTCAATTTTATTTGAGGGATTGATCTAATAGTAGTGTGTGGTGTATGCAAATCATCACCAAAGATATTTGTCGAGATAACAGTTTACTTTTTCTTTTCAGATTTGAAAGAACTTCGTCTATTAGGATTCACGTATTTTGTCTACCTTTTCTTATATTCTGGTCTTGAATTCACCCTAACGTTTCTGACGCACCACAAATTTAACTACACGTCGATGCAACAGGGCTGGATGTTCTTTGCTATCGGTCTTACGATGGCCATCTTACAGGGTGGGTTTGTGAGAAGATTACCCGAAGAACGAATCAAGCCAACTGCAGTACTGGTTAGTAGAAGATCAATTTTCAGTTCCTAATATAGAATATGTAGTTAACTAGCCTATATACTGTGGAAATAATTTCTAGAAAACGGGAAAAATGTGCAAGAATTTAATTAAATGCAGCAATTTTATGCTCATACATATGTATAGCCTACCAATGCTGTGTCAGATAAGCTTAAACTTTCCACTATTATGGGAGGCAGCACTTCTTCCTTGCATTGTGACCATCGTGATGTACGTTCGTTTGTAAAATGCCATGATGTACGCCTTCCTCAATTTCTAAAATTTGTACACATTAATTTTCGCTCACTAATAGGTTGGGAACGGTAACGGCGCTTTAGTACACAGCATAATTAACTCCATCGATGTATCTTGCCTTACATATTATTTATACTACTTTTATAGATTACCGTACAACTTGTGACTAACATTGTTTCTTATTTTCAGGGATTGATGTTGATAATACCGTCATTTATTTGTGTGGGCCTGGCAAATACAGCATGGCTGTTGTACGTGGGACTTCTGCTTTTCGCTGTCTGTGAGTGCCTGTTACGTACCAATACTCTTGTCAGAAATGCAAAAATTGAGTAGCTCATCAATGTATTTTGAAATTTAGTTTAGTTTAGTTTAGTTTAGTTTAGTTTATTGGACACTATATACATACATTACATAATTAATAATGATACATATTTGATGACAGATACAGTGATGTATTGTTGTTCTGTTTTATATAGCCTAATAATAGTAATTGTACAGAGATAAAAAGGAAGAATACAATACAAATAAAATAAAATAAGCAAGTTATTAATTATAGCAGTGATAACATTAAATCATAAGTCAAATAAAAGAGTTAGCATTAGCTATAAATTATAATGGTTGATTAAGATATTCGTTTATGTTTTAAAATTGGTAGTCAAATGAAGGAAAACTATGGGTTGAAACCTGGTTAAAAGTTGTTCTCTAGTGTAACCTATTAATGTTAGAAGAATAACAATTACAGTAAATCTATTTATTCAAACTTAAGTTTCCTATTCCTGTTATTTACTAAATTACCTGGACCTCTATTTGGTAACTCTATTGGACCAATTTAGGACCAAAATTACATCCATTTTTGCCAAGAACAATTACATGACTCATTATGGTTCTTGTGATTTAGTTGGGGGAAAAAAGGAAAGGAGACCATCAGCTTACCTGAAAGTACGTGGGTGGCTGCGAGAGTCGTAGATTACATGAATATATACATCGGTTTTTGGCGGATGTAGTTTTAATTTTGGTCCAAAATTGATTTGATAGAGTTACAGATTAGATGTCCGAGCTGAAATCTTCTATCCTGTTTTTTCATTTATTGTTTTTAAGTTTTAAGGGTACCTAAGTCTAAGTTATTTTGTAAAAGTGTTTGTAAAAGAATTGTAAAACCACATTCGATTCTAAACTAAAGTACATAACCGCCTTCTCTTTCAGCAACTGCAATGGTGGTGTCGTGCATGATGGCTCTCGTGTCCAAGTTTGGCTCGCACGATCAGAAGGGGACGGTGATGGGCATCTTCCGCTCTCTGGGCGCGCTGGCCCGTGCTGTCGGGCCTATTGTCGCTTCAGTCGGTGAGTTGAACGCTGCTTTTCTGCATGGTCTATTGAGTTGGACACTTTTTGTTCAAGTAACTCAACTATCGTCGATTCGTCTTTTGAAAAAGAAATATTTTAATCATAATTGATTCTCGTGAACAAAAATACCTTGCAAAATCGTTACTGTTTTAAATTTATTTTTTACGACTATGTGGTAAAAAGTAAAAATTCAATTCACTTTAAGTTTTTTCAAAGTGCATCTGGAGTCTGGACTGTAGTTTAGTGTATTTACTATTTTTATTATTTATGTTTAAAAACCGTGAGAGATGGAGGGAACTACTAAACAGCCTTCTGGTGACGGAAGAAGTGATCGAGGAAGAGGTTGAGGAAGTGGTTGTGTCAGTCCTGGCTAGCCGGCAACAAAGACATTAGCCCAAGACATGGAGTACTTTGCTACTCCCCCCTACCCGATAATTAATGTTGGAAACGGGGTCAAGATATATATATATGTTTAAAAATGTAAAAAAAAATATCTTTGCTCCACTCATGGGCCTACTAGAAACAACACAACTATTGTACTTTAGGTAAAGTACTTAGCTCAAGGCTTATGGTTATTTCTTTATTCATCCCCCAACCAGTGACTCCACAGAAAGTAGGCAATCCACAATGCACTTGTTTGTATTTTTAAGGTATCTTCATAACTGGCCAATTTTAAACATTTTATTTTTTATATTGAGTATGCCCTTCAACTATTTATATGGCCATTGGATTGGCCTTTAATGAAGACAAACATATACATTCAGTAAGAAAAAACTGTGTTTGTTTTTTGTCTTAGCCTACTGGAGCATTGGATCCACTCCAACGTACCTTTTGGGTGGTGTTGCGCTAATCTGGCCTTGGTGGATGCTGCGACGTAGCTCTGCTTAAACAACGAGTCATGGTGTATGCTGCAGCGTAGCTCTGCTTAATCAACGAGCCATGGTGGATGCTGCGACGTAGCTCTGCTTAAACAACGAGTCATGGTGGATGCTGCGACGTAGCTCTGCTTGAAAAACGAGTCATGGTGGATGCTGCGACGTAGCTCTGCTTGAAAAACGAGTCATGGTGGATGCTGCGACCTAGTTTTGCTTAAACAACGAGCTATGGTGGATGCTGCAGCGTAGCTCTGCTTAAACAACGAGTCATGGTGGATGCTGTGATGTAGCTCTGCTTAAACAACGAATCATGGTGGATACTGCGGCGTAGCTCTGCTTAAACAACGAGCTATGGTGGATGCTGCAAGGTAGCTCTGCTTAAACAACAAGCCATGGTGTATGCTGCGGCGTAGCTCTGCTTAAACAACGTCCTCGTGATGTTGCGCATAATTGTACAATTGGCAATCTGCAACTGCCCAGGGATGTACAATCTACGAACATTACAAACTGTTGACTTTAAAAGGTTTTATTAAAAGTAGGCTATAGAATATTAAATATTTGTCTTCCTTTGTCAAAACAAAATGGTAAATTAAATTTAATCGATACGATAACTTGATACCCGCCATAGAGAGAGTTAAAGCTGTATGTGAGAAAATCCCATCGTGAGTCTGAACTGTTGTACGTACGCAAGTTCCTGTAATCAATCAGTATCTCTTCAAGTATTACCTTTAACCTACCACATTCAGATAATCAGTGTGGAATATTGTGTGCATTAGTATTACTATCAGTACATTCATATACGTACTATATTTATAATATATATATACAATATTATATAACAATATATAAATGTAATAAAAATACTAAGGTTGTGATGTGTTCATAACATCAGGCGTGTGCAGAGCTAAATGTGTATTGTGTGGTACAAATGTTGCTGTGATTCAGTGCTATAAGGCTCTGTACTAGCCCAGGGAGTTTCTTGCCAGGCCAGCTTTTTAAGCAAACATTCTAGTTAGCAAGTTCCCGTTGTGTACACTCACTATAATCTGTCACCCGTGATATTTTTGGCTCGAAATAAAATGCATTTGAAATTGATATCAATGAACTGGGAGTGCATCTGGTGTGTACCAGAGCAACATGCCGGAAGTTATAGCATTTTCTTGTGGCATTTTCCATGCTTGTGTTTGTGAAAGCTTCAAACAATACAAGGGCAGCCATTTTTGGTGAATGTATATAGTATAGTAGTTGTAAGGCATTTCTGTCTCTGCATATCGAACATATTTTTAAAGCGTCTTTAATTGTAATGTGCAATAATTTTGTAGTTCTTGTTGTTAGTAGTACTAACTTTGCCAGTTATAAAAATTATAAACCTAGCATTTTAAGTTATTTTTGTATGTAAAATGGAGGGACCAAATTTTGTATCTAAATTAAATTTCTCAAACAGAAAAATTTGTGAATACAGTAGTAATAGAGCTTAATTTCAGATAATATAAACTACTCTACGTAGACAGACCCGTGGGAAACTGAATATATGTATATAATAGAGTATTACAGTGTTATTTAAATCTCGTACAGTATTTACATTTTTCATTGCATTTGTCATGCTCAGATTCTTCAAACAAATATGTGTTTCGCTTTAGGCACAACATAATGTGAATCCGCATTTGAATTTTTCAGCCTCAAAATTACCGTCAGTTGTACATTTCTACATTCTTTGATGAAATGTAAGCCCCTTAAAGTAATATCGGTTTACTTTTCAGCCTTCATCTGCATCCTACACCAAAGTAATTTATTTATTTTGTAGATAGCTGCACACTTCTGAATATACTCGCTCACATAAATATACGTATGTAATTAATTTTCCTTTAATATTAATTTATTCAAAATTTGTAAAAACCTTCTATTGATTATTTAATTACTGTATAAAAAATTTCACCTGAGGTATGTGAAATTCCCTCATCATTATTAACAATTAATTGTGTAGTCTTACCCAGCTAGCACCTCCACCATGTTCATAGCTTCACTCATACGCATACAACGTCTGAAAGTAAACGTACACTTTCACTTGGTGCATCAACGAATATTCCTCCATAAATGTTGAATTTGTTTTCACCTTTTTACCGGCACTTCTATCTAAAGAGATATATCCTTTATATTTTGAATTAAATGTGTGAACTGGGATCCAGAGGATACCTCTGTTTGCCAGCTACACTTGTCCTGCATATTTCGCTAGCACTGGTATTATGTATTAGTTAATATGCATAATGAACCTACATTTGAAGACGTAAGTCCGTAAGTCTTGAAAATATTTTGTAACAGCGTTGGAACTTGCAAGTGATGTTATCTGCCACTGGGCAATTTAGAAAGTTCATATTATTTCGACTGACCTTTTCCCCAAATAAAGAATTGTAAATTTACATTTTAAAGAATACTACTGTAGGTTAATTAGGGGGATGTATTTCTTGTATCAAAAATCAAAGTGATGTTTTTACCCCGTATTTTTTATAATGTTCAATACTATATTAGCCTATATAAGTGCAAATGCAATACTATATACGTAATATACAAATGCAATACTGTACATAGTAGGGATGACATTGATTAAAAAAATTTGGAATCTTTCAGTGCGGCATAGGAATCGATTCCCAAGTAAAATAAATTATCAAGTTTCGTTTCTAGCATCTGTTACTTCTATTTATTTGCAACTTAAGTCCAGTTACCCATAAGTAGTTGGCATGTGGGATTCATTTCTTTATAATAATAATAATGAAGTATTATTTCAATCAACATGCAGCAAGTATTTCTACCACATAACACAAATTGGAAGGAATCAATTCTTGAACTTAAGAATCAATTGGTAAAGAAAACGGTCTCTAGATATCATCCCTAGTACAGTACATAGACTACTAGTTAACTAATGGAGAGTGTTATAATTATGTAATATGAATAATATGTTACTTGTGCATTCAGTGTCTGTTGATCTTGGTAATAGTCACAAACTTGAGAAATACCAAAGTCACCACGTGTGTTTGTAACTAGTGTTGTCAGTGAAAATAATGTACCAGTTTCTTTGTCCACCAGTGGTTTCTAATGGCGTTCTCGAGTTTCATACACAAGGAATTATAATATTATTAGTTCATTGTATACTGGTATTACTTACGTTATTTAAGTTATCAGCTTAGTATGCGTTGTGGTGAACGAGGGGTGGAGGTCCTAAGCATACGCCACCTAGGTACGTCCGTTAAAATCCCATATAGGGCATAGGTTTTTAACTGTAGTTCATCTTCAACTATTGTCTTGTATAGCAAGATTGCAATAATAGTGACATACAGCAAAAAGAATCATATTCATATTCAATCGTTTAAACTAGGGATGACATCGGGTAACCGGGTTACCCGAATCCAAAAATTACCCAAATCCGTTCTAAGGATTCGAATCTTGTTCTGGTACATTTTTAGTTGAATTGTTGTATGCTTCAACAATGCGCCAACAATGGTGATAACAAAATGACTTGTTTCCATTCCATAAAATACTTTCCCGCTCCGTTATGTACCCATTATCGGCTTGATTAAAAATAGACTAAGCCTATTTTATGTGGTGTAATTGCTGCGGGCGAGTTCTGGTATCCCTGTGCTCCCACTGGTTCTCGGCCTACCCCCACCCCTTACCGACCATCATCACTGGCTGACAGAACGCACGCTGGCAGCTTCTGCCACGGGCGGTCAATGGCCTTCAAATAACATGTTGAGCGACGTGATTTACACTTCTAGGATTCGGGTTACCCGAATCCTTGAGGGGCTGGAATCGAATCCAGATTTTACTACCCGATGTCATCCCTAGTTTAAACATCCTCTGGATTCTAGTTGTGGGCACTATTGTCAAATTATATAGATTTTTCTTGTGAGCTTGTGCCCACTTCCCATTTACCCAACACACACTGGTTGAGAAAAATGATACTGCTTTTAAGGACTTTCTTTTCGTTTTACTTTTTTGTTATGATTAGGGATGATCACAATAATCAACATTATCAAATGATATTCATTAATGGAAATAAATGAGATAGTCGATTACAAAAATATCTTCAATTATTCTTATCAAATAGGTGTTTTCAAAATTCAAACCCTATTAAAATTGTATCCACTAATGACAGGCAATTATTCTACCAGAATAAAACTGCATATTTTGGTTAGTAAATTCACTTCAAATTTCCTTTCCAAAGTGCAGTATGAGATAATTAGTTTCAAAACTTCCAACACTTCCTTCAAAACAATTTTTCCACACATGTATGATTTGTATAATATTGATTGACAATACCATTGACCATTTGATTATTGATAATGTTTATATCATTATGCATCCATGATTATAATAATCTATAGAGTAAATATGTACAACAGAATGTTGCATTTATGATTTTTTAAATTTTAATTTTATATTTGTCTTAATATTTTTTAATTAATCTTTGTTTTAATTTTATATTTTGAGTGTTATAAAATAAACCTGTTTGAACAACTATCGAATTTATGGCTGTTATTTTGTTATACATTATTCTTGTATATTTATGATTATTATAATGTGCTGCTTTGTTATTATATTGTTATAGCTTTAAATTTAATTCATGTATGCTTACTTGTGTACCCTATTGGTGTGGTACCCTTAAAGTGTGCTTGCTAGAATTATTTAACATTTTGACTTTATCTACTCTTAAATTTCTATCATGTTTTGGAAGAAAATTTGTAAAATTACAAAATAAAAAACATACACCATGTATTGAATTCACAATTTATTTTCACGACGATCAAAATGTATACGTACTTACGTTGGGGACGCTGAATAACACCGAATGGAACAACGCCGAATCGGTCGTGTGTACTGCACTTTCAAGTATAATCCTAACCCAAAAAAGTAGACCTTGTAACCTGGAACAACGCCGAATCTTTTTCTGCGTTAATCCACCGGAACAACGCCGAATCTTTTTCGGCTTTAATCCACCGGAACAACGCAGAATCTTTTTCGGCTTAAATCCACCGGAACAACGCCGAATCTTTTTCTGCGTTAATCCACCGGAACAATGCAGAATCTTTCGGCTTTAATACACCGGAACAACGCAGAATCTTTTTCGGCTTAAATCCACCGGAACAACGCCGAATCTTTTTCGACTTAAATCCACCGGAACAACGCCGAATCTTTTTCTGCGTTAATCCACCGGAACAACACCGAAAATTTTTCGACGTTAATCCACCGGAACAACGCCGAATCTTTTTCGGCGTAAATCCACCGGAACAACGCCGAATCTTTTTCGATGTAGATCCAACGGAACAACGCCGATTCTCACAGTGTTAGTTATATTTCTTTTCAAAAATAATGTTTTTGGGTTCGTCAATTCATTCTACTCTCTGCACCGTTTAACCCGTGTATTACACAGAAAATGTTTCGGCGTTGTTCCAGTGGATTTACGCCGAAAAAGATTCGGCGTTGTTTCGGTGGATTAACGTCGAAAATTGTTCGGCGTTGTTCCGGTGGATTGACGCAGAAAAAGATTCGGCGTAGTTTCGGTGGATTTAAGCCGAAAAAGATTCTGCGTTGTTCCGGTGGATTAAAGCCGAAAAAGATTCTGCGTTGTTCCGGTGGATTAACGCAGAATAAGATTCGGCGTTGTTCCAGGTTACAAGGTCTACTTTTTTGGGTTAGGATGTTACTTGAAAGTGCAGTACACACGATCGATTCGGCGTTGTTCCATTCGGCGCTATTCAGGCTCCCCCTTACGTTTTGTGTAGGCATATTGTGTAGCTGGCCGCATGATCATCTCCAGCTACTAAAGCACAGATTTCTCACTGTGTGTGCATCTGTGATTTTTTTTATTTATTCAATTTGAAGATGTTATTTATTTTTTGAATGTAATGAAATTAAAAAAATTAAATAAAATAAAGGGACACCTTCAAATTGATTAATAAATGAAAAAAAAGTTCATCATCTTTAGAAATACCATAATATATTCTGCTGGACAGTGCAGATACCTGAGCTGGTATATCAGGTTCTTGATTCTTAGTTGTTATGCTGACTTGTAAAGTAACTCTCTTCCGTTGCTCTGGCTGTGAAGGTCACAGTGGCGTATAAAGGAATTCACATTGGGAGGGGGGGGGGGGGGGGGGGGTTGGGGCAAAGCCCCAGCCGCCAGAGGCCAATTTACCGTCGGCAATTTTTCTTCTTCAATAATTACGTTTTAAAGGCCTATAAACACGTTTAAAAGACTCGGACAATGTCATAAAGTAGGCACGAGTATGTAAAAATGACTACAATTAAAACTAAATACAGTTCATATTATTTTTATGTACAGTTAATATTATCAATTAGATAAAGTTTCCTACTACCTTCTGCCCATCTTTCTCTGCGTTCATTTTTTTTAATGGGGGGGTTTGAACCTCCCCCCCTTGAATACGTCACTTTAAGGTCGTAGTTGGGGGGGTGTTTATGAGGCAGGTGAATTGCAGCGAGCCTTATGTCAAGGGTGGGAGGCTCTAGGTATAGGGTACCGTCCCTAGTTTCCTCTGTGGCTGATGTTGGGGGCTGGGCCGTCTAAAGCATACACAATACACATACCCTGGGTGAGGTTGCGGCCAAATGTTGCGTGGTGACGGAGGATGCAAGGAGGTGGCTGATGTTGGGGGCTGGGCCGTCTAAAGCATACACAATACACATACCCTGGGTGAGGTTGCGGCCAAATGCTGCGTGGTGACGGAGGATGCAAGGAGGTGGCTGATGTTGGGGGCTGGGCCGTCTAAAGCATACACAATACACATACCCTGGGTGAGGTTGCGGCCAAATGTTGCGTGGTGACGGAGGATGCAAGGAGGTGGCTGATGTTGGGGGCTGGGCCGTCTAAAGCATACACAATACACATACCCTGGGTGAGGTTGCGGCCAAATGCTGCGTGGTGACGGAGGATGCAAGGAGGTGGCTGATGTTGGGGGCTGGGCCGTCTAAAGCATACACAATACACATACCCTGGGTGAGGTTGCGGCCAAATGTTGCGTGGTGACGGAGGATGCAAGGAGGTGGCTGATGTTGGGGGCTGGGCCGTCTAAAGCATACACAATACACATACCCTGGGTGAGGTTGCGGCCAAATGCTGCGTGGTGACGGAGGATGCAAGGAGGTGGCTGATGTTGGGGGCTGGGCCCTCTAAAGCATACACAATACACATACCCTGGGTGAGGTTGTGGCCAAATGTTGCGTGGTGACGGAGGATGCAAGGAGGTGGCTGATGTTGGGGGCTGGGCCGTCTAAAGCATACACAATACACATACCCTGGGTGAGGTTGCGGCCAAATGTTGCGTGGTGACGGAGGATGCAAGGAGGTGGCTGATGTTGGGGGCTGGGCCGTCTAAAGCATACACAATACAAATACCCTGGGTGAGGTTGCGGCCAAATGCTGCGTGGTGACGGAGGATGCAAGGAGGTGGCTGATGTTGGGGGCTGGGCCCTCTAAAGCATACACAATACACATACCCTGGGTGAGGTTGCGGCCAAATGTTGCGTGGTGACGGAGGATGCAAGGAGGTGGCTGATGTTGGGGGCTGGGCCGTCTAAAGCATACACAATACACATACCCTGGGTGAGGTTGCGGCCAAATGTTGCGTGGTGACGGAGGATGCAAGGAGGTGGCTGATGTTGGGGGCTGGGCCGTCTAAAGCATACACAATACACATACCCTGGGTGAGGTTGCGGCCAAATGCTGCGTGGTGACGGAGGATGCAAGGAGGTGGCTGATGTTGGGGGCTGGGCCCTCTAAAGCATACACAATACACATACCCTGGGTGAGGTTGCGGCCAAATGTAGCGTGGTGACGGAGGATGCAAGGAGGTGTCTATACCTTGTTTGAGGATGCCATTTAATCGATGTAAGTATGGGGTGCCGTTGTGTTTCTAGGGGTCTTGGGTGAGTGAGGACTTCTTCCTTATTTTATTCAGCTCGTATTTGATGTATGTATCATAACGTCCGAGGTATCGTTTGATTCAGAAACATTAAACTCGAGGTTTTGGTATAAAGGTGAATTCACGACCTTGCGTGGCCGTGCATGCAGCGCGGTGCAGCGGCTGGTAGACCAATCAGAAACGACTTGCATGCAGTGCAGTGCAGCGCTGCCGAAGTTGGTCGACATTCAACTTTTGCAGCACTGCACGCAAGTCATACCTCCATAGATCGTATATACTCTGATGGCTCACACTGGCTGTGGCCAAGGCGACTGACCCACCGAGGCTTTAAGCCAATCAGAAACAGACAATATCACGATTTAGATGGCCGTGATCACTGCAACCAAACTGCAACACGGCTCAAATCAAAACAAACATAACCCTACACACAGTTACATGAACGCGTCTTTTACAACACAAAAAGCAACCTAGAATGCTATATTTCTCTATTCTAGGAATTTCTCTATGTTCTAGAAAGCCTACAAGGTAATGCCTAGGCCTACGCCAATATCTTATTATTTCTTAACACTGAATTTATATGTATCGGCCTAGTAATACGGCAGTCCTAGTGATACAATAGGCGGAGGCCTAGGCAGTGAAACCGCATCTGTGCCGGCCGGGTCGTGAACACATAGAACTTCCCACGCACTACTGCAGCAGCACGGACGGCGCTGCATGCACGGCCACGCAAGGTCGTGAATTCACCTTAAGTGTTAGTGCGATGCTGACGTTTTTTGGGAGATATAGCTTGGGAAATGTCTGGTACAAATATGGTAATTCAGACGGTCAGGAAATAATTGTGTAAGGACAACCAGTGTTATATTTGTCTTATATTTGTCACAAAACGTTTGAACACAGACAACAATCACTTTTATAAAAACACGTTTTTTCGCAAAAGTTTTTGTTCGTTATTTTGTTATTCTCTTAGACCACTTTGTCTTATAAAAACCGGCAAAACCCCAGATAGCTTTGTTGACGCGTGGAACAGCCTGTCCTGTCGGGAATGCAAGTCAGTTTCTAATTTGGCCATGAACAGATTGGCGGAGGACGAGGCCATTCGGGTGTCCACGGCTGTCGGTGCCCTTGGTCATGATTTAATGCTTGCCCATAAATCTTAAGTTGAAAAGAATAAAATAAAAAATGCAACTCGTTGGTCATACTTATCCTGTTTACACGCGCAGTTAACAGTGGCGACGCTAGGATGTTCCATTAGGGGAGGCGGTTCAGGGGCGAGTATGCCAGTTAGGGGCGCAAACGCTATCGCAATCTGGACGTGTAAAGTACACCCCCCCTCCCTCCCCCCCCCCCCGGCATCGTGAACCCTTGGGTTTCAGATTGTTATACTAAACTGGAAGAAAATGTGTAATTATGCTCGTTCTGGTGCTCAGCATCAAACCGCAGGACGACTTGTTGCAAATTGATGACATTGACGATTGATTTTTCAATGGATAATATTGTCAAATTTCGAAGGCGATTGTTTCAAACGTAAGACACGGAAGGTACGCTCGCAACCTCTATACGCTTGATGCAGGATAACAATTAATGAAGTCACGCAAAGTTAATGGTTAATAGTCACCGAATAATTCAACCAACTCAAGGAGTGTCATCAAATGTTCGTTGCGTTCTTCGTTATGTCATCAGAACGTGGTTTGTTAGGTTACTAGAACTGGGATTTTAATAATTGGTCACTATTAGAGTATATCTTTACAGTAGACAGTATTATACAGTATACACTTAAAAGGTAAGTAAATAATATATATATTTGACAATTGAACGCGGTTTTGAATGCATAGAGATTGTTTTATAGTAAATACTGGTTGGGGGGGCGACTGGGGGGGCGAAGGCGATGCTCGGGGGGGCGACTGCCCCCCCTCGCTTCCCCTTAGCGTCGCCCCTGGCCAGTTAAGTCTGCAAGGACATCAACTTAGGTTATAATCGTTTGTGTGTTTCGGGCTTTAACGGTGAAACAGAAATTCCATCGTTTCTATAGTGTTTGGTGAGCTCTCGAATCAATAAATTTTACAAATTTTAAAACTTAACTTTCGAAACGCTACAGAGTACTGATAGATGTGGGGCTGACAACCTCCAGCGTTCAGAGCGCGTTGCGACTACGAATGTCCCAAGGTGGGACGTTTGTACAGG
>OX246738.1:108976708-108981708 GCA_945910005.1 Isoperla grammatica | reverse complement strand
ATGTTTTATCGCCTCTACCTCATCTGAAAAAGAATTTACGAAACCGTCAACTATACTAGTTGCATCAAGGGTTTTTCCCATGTATTTAGATATAATATCATCTGGCGAGTTTTTTGTCTGCTTACCAATTACCAAATTAATTTCGTTCCAAGTGTTTCGAATATTGTCTTTACAATTTGAAAACCTCCATTTATAATAACTAATTTTATCCCTAGCCAGCTGTTTACTTACCATGTTTCTGCATTTTTTGTATTCGTTTCTAAAATCCATATTATTACTAGAGTGTTTCCACTTACGAAACCACTTGTCCCTCTCTTTCATTTTCTTTTTCAAAGTAAGAGTAACCCATGGTTTCCGGTTTCTAGAATAAAGACCCGAACACATCCTAACTTCCTCAGCACTATCATCCACCCGCTTAAAGATATTAAAAATTTCATCATAAAGCTGACATGGGTCATCACAGTCCATTAAATTATCCCAATTAATGGCAGTTAACGCTTGTCTTATTTTGTTATCATTTAAAATTATTTTCTCTGTTTTCTCAGTTCCGTTCTTTCTTACGTCAATATCCTTATGAATTCCCACCCCCACAATATAATGGTCCGATATCTTAGCTTCGTATATAGCAGAGTGCAGATCCTTATCGCAGTTGACAAGTTTAACGAAAATATGATCTATACAAGTTCTAGAAATACAACCAGCCCTTTCTTCTACTCTTGTATCACCAGTAATGCATCCTCTCATACCATAACTTGCCATAACATCTTTATAACGTTGAACATTTATGTCACAATTATCATTTATATTTAAATTAACATCGCCAACTAAAACAATTTGATCCTGAACTGACACATTTTCTAACCAACAACTCAACTCATTGATAAAGTTTATAATATTTGTATTATTTGGCGGTCGATACAGGGATAACACACGCGTATTTACTCCATTTAGTGTAATAACACCATGTATACCTTCAAAATACTGGAACGTAGTAGTAGTAGTAGTAGTAGTAGTTTTTTTTTTTTTTTTTCAAATTTATTTATTGTCAAAACAAATCATACAGTACAAATAAATCAAACCCCACAAAGCTACGCAGTAGCTTGTCTGCGGGGTAACAATAAATCATGTTAATATTAAATGTCTTGACAAAAACACAAAAAAAAAAAAACACAACAAACGTTCTTCAAACACAAACACAAAGCACTTTGTACCTACCCTATAAGATTATAAAAAAGAACAAAAAGGGTCAACAAATTTACATTAATCCATACAAATAATATTTCTACATTCACATGTTACTGACTGTCCACTGTTTAAGGATTTTTTTAATTTGTGAAAAGGATGTAAGCGATACTAGCTCTTGTGGCAGTTTATTATACAATAATGGCACCAAATGTTTCTTTTGTTGCTCGCCATACCTATTAAAAATATCACGTGGCATCAGAAATCTTGTTTTATCTCTGGTATCGTGCGAATGCTGAGCCATTAATTTATGCTCTCGAGAGAAATAATTTGTTAATATGAAAATATAAAAATGTAATTTTCTAACTGTTAGTAATTTACAAGTATCAGATTTTTTTTTTTGAGTAGTAGTAGTAGTAGTAGTAGTAGTAGTAGTAGTAGTAGTAGTAGTAGTAGTAGTAGTAGTAGTAGTAGTAGTAGTAGTAGTAGTAGTAGTAGTAGTAGTAGTAGTAGTAGTAGTAGTAGTAGTAGTAGTAGTAGTAGTAGTAGTAGTAGTAGTAGTAGTAGTAGTAGTAGTAGTAGTAGTAGTAGTAGTAGTAGTAGTAGTAGTAGTAGTAGTAGTAGTAGTAGTAGTAGTAGTAGTAGTAGTAGTAGTAGTAGTAGTAGTAGTAGTAGTAGTAGTAGTAGTAGTAGTAGTAGTAGTAGTAGTAGTAGTAGTAGTAGTAGTAGTAGTAGTAGTAGTAGTAGTAGTAGTAGTAGTAGTAGTAGTAGTAGTAGTAGTAGTAGTAGTAGTAGTAGTAGTAGTAGTAGTAGTAGTAGTAGTAGTAGTAGTAGTAGTAGTAGTAGCAGTTTTTTTTTTTTTTTTTTTAAATTTATTTATTGTCAAAACAAATCATACAGTACAAATAAATCAAACCCCACAAAGCTACGCAGTAGCTTGTCTGCGGGGTAACAATAAATCATGTTAATATTAAATGTCTTGACTCCGCCTGACAAATACACAAAAACACAAAAAAAACACACAACAAACGTTCTTCAAACACAAACACAAAGCACTTTGTACCTACCAAATAAGATTATAAAAAAGAACAAAACGGGTTAACAAATTTATATTAAACCATACAAATAATATTTCTACACTCACATGTTATTGACTGTCCACTGTTTAAGGATTTTTTTAATTTGTGAAAAGGATGTAAGCGATACTAGCTCTTGTGGCAGTTTATTATACAATAATGGCACCAAATGTTTCTTTTGCTGCTCGCCATACCTATTAAAAATATCACGTGGCATCAGAAATCTTGTTTTATCTCTGGTATCGTGCGAATGCTGAGCCATTAATTTATGTTCTCGAGAGAAATAATTTGTTAATATGAAAATATAAAAATGTAATTTTCTGACTGTAAGTAATTTACAAGTATCAGATTTTCCAAAAATGACTTTCCAAATTGAATATTGCAATCTTTCAACTTTACTTAAATACGAGGCTGTGGTATTGCCCCATGATAACAGAGCGTATCTAATCAATGACTCACCAAGTGCATAATACACGGTTACTAAGACTCCTGTGGTTACATACGGCTTTAGAACGCGTATACTATATAGCGTAGACCGTAGCCTACGACAAAGCTTATCAATATGTTTATCCCATTTAAAAGTATTATCTACAGTGACACCTAAATAAACATGTTCAAAACAATTTTCTAAGAATTTGTGACAACTACATACCATTTGATTCGTTGAACAATTGAGCCTAAAATTCCTATGTAGACATGCATAGTCATGAAAAACAATTTTAAGTTGCTGTGACACTGTAGATGGAGAGTGTATATGCATTACCTTAGTTTTTTTATAGTTAATTGTCAAACCATTATCATGGGACCATCTCAAAATATTCAGAAAATCAACTTGGAGCAATTTATTTACAATGTCGAAAATTTTATTGATTGCCACTAAAACTGTGTCATCCGCATAAAGAAAAATGTAACATCCTGTCACAACTTTCAACATATCATTTACATACACTAAATACAATAGTGGACCCAAAATAGAGCCCTGAGGCACACCAGATTTACAGTTCCCCAATTGACTGTGAGTAGACCCATACTTAACAGTCACTCTCCTCCCTGTAAGATAATTCCGAAACAAATCTAAAAGAGGCCCACGTATTCCTATCTTTTTTAAAGCAAGCAACAGCCGATCATAAAGTAGGGTATCGAATGCTTTTGAAAAATCTATGAAAATTACACCAACATGTAAATTTCTATTTAAAGCTCCAAACACTGTGTCCGAAAAGTCATTAAGTAGACTTGATGTACTTTTATTTTTTTGGAAGCCATACTGTCTCCTGTCAATAATTTTGAAATCATGCATGTAAGAAATTAATTGATCCGCTAAAAATCTTTCCATAACTTTTTCAATTGAAGGCAGTATTGCAATGGGTCTGTAATTATTAAAATCCATGTGGTCACCACTTTTAAATATAGGCCTCAGAATAGAGCACTTCAAACCATCAGGAATTACCCCAGTTTTTACGATTAGATTGATCAACTGTGCTATAATTGGACTTATATTTCCAGATATTAATTTAATATCACACATCCTAATCCTATCGATGCCCGGACCTTTATTACTGCTTAGACTTTGAATGACGTCACTTATCAACTTAGGTGTTGCTTTTCGAAAATTCATCGATTGCAAAGCACAATCTCGATTCGCAGTTATAGTTTCAATGACACAATCATGTTTTATCGCCTCTACCTCATCTGAAAAAGAATTTACGAAACCGTCAACTATACTAGTTGCATCAAGGGTTTTTCCCATGTATTTAGATATAATATCATCTGGCGAGTTTTTTGTCTGCTTACCAATTACCAAATTAATTTCGTTCCACGTGTTTCGAATATTGTCTTTACAATTTGAAAACCTCAATTTATAATAACTAATTTTATCCCTAACCAGCTGTTTACTTACCATGTTTCTGCATTTTTTGTATTCGTTTCTAAAATCCATATTATTACTAGAGTGTTTCCACTTACGAAACCACTTGTCCCTCTCTTTCATTTTCTTTTTCAAAGTAAGAGTAACCCATGGTTTCCGGTTTCTAGAATAAAGACCCGAACACATCCTAACTTCCTCAGCACTATCATACACCCGCTTAAAGATATTAGAAATTTCATCATAAAGCTGACATGGGTCATCACAGTCCATTAAATGATCCCAATTAATGGCAGTTAACGCTTGTCTTATTTTGTTATAATTTAAAATTATTTTCTCTGTTTTCTCAGTTCCGTTCTTTCTTACGTCAATATCCTTATGAATTCCCACCCCCACAATATAATGGTCCGATATCTTAGCTTCGTATATAGCAGAGTGCAGATCCTTATCACAGTTGACAAGTTTAACGAAAATATGATCTATACAAGTTCTAGAAATACAACCAGCCCTTTCTTCTACTCTGGTATCACCAGTAATGCATCCTCTCATACCATAACTTGCCATAACATCTTTATAACGTTGAACATTTATGTCACAATTATCATTTATATTTAAATTAACATCGCCAACTAAAACAATTTGATCCTGAACTGACACATTTTCTAACCAACAACTCAACTCATTGATAAAGTTTATAATATTTGTATTATTTGGCGGTCGATATAGGGATAACACATGCGTATTTACTCCATTTAGTGTTTTAACACCATGTACACCTTCAAAATACTGGAACGTCAAGTCTGACAACACAAAATCAACTCCTTCACGAACGTAAACAATAACACCGCCACCGCGGCAACTCTCCCGCAAGCTCGAGTACA
>OX246738.1:108896708-108971708 GCA_945910005.1 Isoperla grammatica | reverse complement strand
ACCGAGACATTGCAAGATTAACATTTTCTCTGTGATGCTTTTTCGAAAATTCTGGATGCTGTTGGTTTAGCTTAGACTGAGACCACGAAAGTCGCCAAATAACATGAGTTTCTGGTAGGGGTGAGCGAATACCAATTTTCAAAGTCGAATACGAATATCGAATAATGAGACCAAAATATTTCGAATATCGAATTCGAATTCGAATATTTCGCACGTTATCGGCATTTTAATACATAAGGAATCAAGTTGTGTAAATGACATGAACGTAAATGTATCATGCATAAAGAAATAATACCAAGTCAGTTATTATTATGGATGGTTGAGGCCCTAACCTAATTAATTTGCCTATAGAAATAAGCATGGTTGTTTATTGAATTTCAAAGACTATTTAGGGACCTACTAGGGCCAAGGCCTAGGCCCAAGCCTATACACGTCTACTGTTTTTTTTAACTTGGAGGATAGGGTTAGGAGTTAGGACATAATGTCTAGGCCTAGGCCTAGGGCCTAGTCTATCCCATCACAGTTTATTGGATACAAAAAAATATACACCCCAATTTTGATCCAGTTTACCTTTCCTAGGCCTAGGCATATCCCATCACAGTTTATTGGATACAAAAAAATATACACCCCAATTTAGATCCAGTTTACCTTTCCTAGGCCTAGGCCTAGGCCTAGGCCTAAGCCTAAGCCTAGGCCTAGCCTATCCCGTCACAGTTTATTGGATACAAAAAAATATACACCCCAATTTAGATCCAGTTTACCTTTCCTAGGCCTAGGCATAGCCTATCCCATCAGTTTATTGGATGCAAAAAAATATACAGCCCAATTTAGATCAAGTTTACCTTTCCTAGGCCTAGCCTAGGCCTAGTCCTAGCCTAGGCCTAGTCCTAAACCAGCAAGGAAGAACTCCCATACCACGCTTTTCTTTCTTGTATTACTCTGAGGCTCACTTGGACCTAGGCCTAGGCCTCTGTCATCTTCAGCTTCACTCATGGTGCACAATAAATGAAATTAAAATAACCCTGGAACCGGAAATGCTTCTGCAAATGTATTTCTACAGAAATACATGCGGCCATATTGAAAAATGCAAGTCAGTAGCCGGCGAAATGGTGGGAGGTCGCATTTCCGGTTTATCGAAAATGCGGGATGTTCGAATGTTCGAATACTTCGAATTTTCGAATAGTTAGTATTCGAGTTTCGAATCGAATTATTTCCTGAACTATTCGTCGAACTATTCGAAAAATTCGAATATTCGACCATCCCTAGTTTCTGGACGTGGTTTGGTTTTAGAACAATATATTTTAAAGTTTGAATGTGTTTTTTTTTGCTCTATGAGGAGTGTTGACTCATTCTTATATTGCTTCTTTTCATAATAATTCTTTCAAAATACTTCTTTAAAGGTACCGGTACCTACTTATTTTTGACGTTTGTAACGTATTTCCTTTGAATATGTAAAGTGATCATTCGAAATTTAAAAAATGTTAATATAATTACCTCGCTATGATGTTTTTCCTGGAATAATGTTCGGTGAAATTTTCTTTTACCATCTAACTTTTATGAATGGAAATCTACAATTTGAAATTGATTTTTTTTTTTGTATTCAGAACGAATTGTGTAATTTAGTTGGGATCACTGTTCATGCGCTTGTGCGAGACTTTCAGGTGAGTTATGGCACTCTCAACGCAAGATGTTGGATCCGGCCTTCCACTCCGACAATCTGCGAGACTACCTCAGCATGTTTAACGAGAACAGCGAGATTCTGGTCGACAACTTGACTTCTCTTCTCGATCAAGACTGGGTCGACATACAGAAGTCGATTGCGCTCTGCTCTCTCGACAACCTGTGTAGTAAGTGCAGTGCAGCTTTTCGAGCATGGCTCTCTGCTCTCTCGACAACCTGTGTGGGAAGTGCAGTGCAGCTGTTAGACCATGGCTCTCTGCTCTCTCGACAACCTGTGTAGTAAGTGCAGTGCAGCTTTTCGAGCATGGCTCTCTGTTCTCTCGACTACCTGTGTGGTAAGTGCAGTGCTACTGTTAGACCATGGCTCACGGCGAAACGAGTCGGTTACTGACGGCCACGCCCCCCGTCATGGCCGACATCGTTCTGGGTCAACTGACCAATCAGAATGTAGTAGTTCAGGTAACTGCACGACTCGGGTTCCAAGCCTACTGCTCACGAGCAAGCACAAGGTTATGTCACAACCTCAAAATATTAGATTGCTTCAAGTATTTATTATATCACACAAAAATGCAAAAAAAAGGCCAAGCCCAAAACGGAGAAGTTCAACCGTTACAAACCAAAGAGGGCACACGTACAAAAAACTACAATTTCAAAAGAGGCTCAACACTTAAAGGGGTGATAAAATTGTGGCTAAGCCAACTATTTTATTTCAAATATATGAATATAGTAATAAATGAAATAAACAAATGTTTACATCACTTAATAATTGATATAAACAACATTTTCAAAATTAATTTGACTTATTGAAACATTTCGGGGTGGGAAACACAAAATGAACACACTTTATTTATAATTAAAAGATTGGCCGATGAATTTGTAATTTGGCTTTGGGTCGTATATTATTAGTATAACGTACTACAAAGCAAGCACTAACTCTTCAAGCTAATGAACTTTAAAATCAATTTAATATGTGATTAATAAACATTTCAGGACTTGGAAAATAAAACTAAGAATGTAAATTCTTTGGCCAAGCGTTTAATTATAAATAAAGTTTATTTATTTTGTTTTTCCCACCTCGGAATGTTTCAATAAGTCAATTTAATTTTGTAATTGTTGTTTATATATCAACAGGAAGGATACCTCTACGTCAAAAACCGCACAAAATTTTCATTTTTAAATTATATCACAAGAATGGGCTTCGAAATCGAAAATCTGAATCAACTGTGGTTTAGTAAAACCCTACACATTGAATGCGCTAAGTCGTGACTTAAATTATAATCAGTATGTTTTTTTATAAATAATCAATTTAATTACTAATTATCGAATTATAATCAAAATACTACGCTTATGGTAATAATATTTTATTCAATCTGTAGGGCTTACCAAAGCAAAGTTCGCTGCTGATTTAGATTTTCGATTTCTTGTTGCAATCTTGAGATATAATTTAAAAATGAACATTTTCTGCGGTTTGTGACGTAGAGACTACCCTTTGCCCTTAAGTGATGTAAACATAAATATATATTTGTTTCTTTCATTAATTACTATTATTTATATATAGGAAATAAAATAATTGGCTTGGCCACAATTTTAGATATCACCCATTTTAATGTTGAGCCTCTTTTGAAATTGGCGTATTTTGTACGTGTGCCCTCTTTGGTTTGTAACGGTTGATTTTCTCCGTTTTGGGCTTAGCCCTTTTTTTTGCAAATTTAATGTCATAAACCCAACGTGGGTTATTTTGGTATCCGCCTAGCGGAAGCTCGCCGAACTCGCAAGTTGGGAGTTCGGCGAGCCTCCGCTAGGCGATCAAGCAGACCTTGTCATTTTGTTGGTGATTTTCTTTCCCGTAGTTAAAACTTATTATTTTGTTTATGGTCACTGTCCAAGATAGGATTCTGAAAAATTTTCAGTTGTCTACATTGATGGCAAGAACGTTGTGACACAACATTATTTTTTTTCGTCGGCAACTTTTAATAAAAACTAATTTTTTGGGAGTATTTTCTTTCTTTCAGGTTGGCATTCTGTCCAATTACAATTTTTTGTGTGAAAGAGGATACCCCGGGAGCAGCACACAATTGGTGCAAAATTTGGTGTTTATAACTTTATTCGTTTGGGGCCCACAACCCGACAGGGAATAAGCCAGTAAGTAGTTAACTGAAGAATTTTTGAATTTTTTAATGATCTTTACGGCCTTTCATATGCAACATCCGATCGGGATGAAAGTTGAAATGGGTAGTCTCGTGGTAAAAGCCCACCGAATAAAGAAAATTTGAGGTTTCCATCTATTATGGGTTTAGCGTCGGCAACATCGTGTTAAGTGCACTTCGATGCTTGCTGTAAGAGTCGCGTAGTGGAAGCTAGCACATGGCTTGGCCATGTGCTAGCTTGGCCAATAAACAAATAGATTGTTTTTCTTTATAATTGTGGCCGGCTCTCATGTATTTTGCCGCGCGGTTAGACGATGCGCGGTGACAAATATCACATCGATTACCGTCACGGCCTGTCACAGCCGCGCGGCAAGAGTGAACCATGATTGGTCACCGCGCATCGCTTTGCCGCGCGGCAAAATACATGGGAACCGGGCATTAGTGATTTAACAATATACATTGGCTACATGTAGACGGCACGATTAAATAGTGAATTTTCATGAAGGTGGAATTCGATTTTTTCCAATTTCTGCCCCTTGTGGCGTTTCTGCATGCTTATAGGTCAGTCAGTTGAGACAAGGCCGTCCGGCTACCGCTTGTCGAATTTGGATTTCTCGTGTCGAAAGTAAATAATTTATTGGGGAAACGTGTTTTAGGTACGTTGATGGGGATAAAACTCGGAGCCCAGCTCGGAAAACAAGAAGAGTTCGTCACAGCTATTCACCGGTGAGTCTTTTATGTTACGTCCGCACTTGAGCGTTTCCCTCCTCCGAACCATCAGATGTTTTATGTGTTTTCCGTGTTGGTCGATGCTCGTTGTGTTACCTCCAGTGGGCCGGTATGGGCCGGTATGCATATCGTTACTTAAAATACCGACGGTATGCCATACCGGCACTAATTTGTATCGGTTGTAGGCATATCGACGAATTTTATTGAACGTTTTGTTGTACCTAACTTTGTATTTAAAGTTGCCTCAATGAAAGCATTCTGATGCTAACGACAATTCGAGCCCAAAGGTGAAAACTTAATTTTCTATTTCCCTAATTCCTACCATCCAATCTAAACAGGTAAATTGGGAATAGTTTAAGACCTTTCGTTGGTTACCTGTAACGGTGGGTGTGGCCAAACCGCCTGTGCACTCCACTAAGCCGAACCATTCATTTACGAATGTGTGAAATAACGCCAGGTATCTGTTGATTTTCTTTCAATTGGCGTTGAAAGGGGCGTCAGACAGTGACCTGAGATCGGTATGCGAATACTTTCCTTGTGGCTACTATATATTTGCTCATCCAATTTTTAAAGAAAGTAAATGTTCCTTATTTTGTTTTTTCCCCCACAAAATAATGTTTGTACCAAAAGTCCTTAACCCTTGCAATATGTTTACTATGTTGATGTGCATGTTGCAGTCATGCAACATGTTTACTATGTTGCAGTCTTGCAACATGTTTACTATGTTGATGTACCGGTACATCATGTTGATGTATATGTTGCAGTCTTGCAACATGTTTACTATGTTGATGTGCACGTTTCAGTCATGCAACATGTTTCCTATGTTGCAGTCTTGCAACATGTTTACTATGTTGATGTACCGGTACATGTTGATGTATATGTTGCAGTCTTGCAACATGTTTACTAGGCTGCAACATGTTTACTATGTTGATGTGCATGTTGCAGTATCTGTGAGATTATTGGTGGTCGCATCTTTCAACCGTGGCTGTTTCGCCCTTTGTCGTTCAAACTGAGTCCCTTGGGGCGAGAGGAGGCCAAGGTGTTGTATGTTATACACAGTTTTGCAGGCAAGGTGAGACAAGTTAGGTGTTGGATGTCATACACAGGTTAGCAGGCAAGGCGTGCAACTAACTATCAACCGTCAATTAAGTTTTGTCTCAGTTTTAAACAATGAATATCTAATTAAAAATGTAAAAATCCAATCTAAATATTACCTCAAGAGGACTAGGTGATCATTTTTGTATGTTGAATTTAAAATCTTGTAATTCCATCCGGTAGCTAGAAATCTGAGTGTTGCCCATAATCCTCAACTTCTGCCCATTTAGAACGATGTCTTTTACGATTTTTTTTGACATTTATGCAACATCAATGACAGTAAAGGTATCAATCATTGTCCAATAACATGATGAGATCGCGACTGAGAATTAAATGCAACGTCCTGTAAAACCTGCGGGGTTCTAGAGGGTAGGCCTACTGGTTTACCTTCGCTGTGTGGTCGTATAGAGGCGCCTTTTGGCAGGCAGTTTACGCGTATGGGCGGGAACCTTCACGATCGTGGGAAGAAATACTACGAATCTGTTGAATTTCCTTGAATCATGGTGCATTAAAGGAGGTGTAGATCAGAACGTATGGTCAACATGATATTCCTAGTTAAGTTAGGACTATAAAAAGTACTGCATTGCTTGATATTGTTTTTTAGTTTTTGTGAACTTGTCGAATTTCTTTACTAGGTATGATTGTTGTATGACCCATTTGTTTTTGTCTGGTAGGTGATTACGGAGAAGAGAGAAGAAGCATCGAAACCGCCGAGTCTACAGGAAGACAGTTCAGGTGAGAATCATGTGATCATGGAGTTTTATATTATAAATGCATTACGTGTTGCTCTATTCCAAGGTGGGTTCACTAAATCGCCACTACTTGCGCGCGGGATTCAGTGGACCTTGACTTTATCCTAGTCTCGAACATACCTGTTGATTCACAATGTCTTGGGATTGAGTGAACCTTGACTTCATCCTAGTCTCGAACACACCTGTTGATTCACAATGTCCTGGGATTCAGTGGACCTTGACTTCATCCTAGTCTCGAACATACCTGTTGATTCACAATGTCTTGGGATTGAGTGAACTTTGACTTCATCCTAGTCTCGAACACACCTGTTGATTCACAATGTCTTGAGCCTCTCCAAGAAAACTGACATAATATTGTCATGTTACGGATAGAGGTGGCTCAGCGGTAAGACGCGAGACTTTAATTCGGGAGGTCGTCGGTTCGATTCCGGCTACCGACAATGCTGACTGAAGGTTTTTCTTTTTCTCAGTCGTAAAAAGCGAATTCTGGGATTGGGGTACACTACTGACAGCCTTCAGACATACATTGCCGCCTATCCAAACATTCTAACATACACAGTCACCTGAAGAGCGGCACATCAGGTAAAGCTGGTGTGCACCTTATAACAGATATTCCTACAAAATTATTATTATTATGTTAATATATTTTTGACATTGTGCCACGCGATTTGGACACATCATCAGTAAAATGGTCTAAGATTGCCACTTATTGATTGTTTGTGGACGGTTATTATATTGTACTGTAAATACAACTTGACTGTTAATTGATACATTCTAAAGGAGGCTGCACAGAAGCCCGGGAACGTTGGATCTTGTGTTATTTTACGTCACGATGCACAATTGAGTTTCCCGTTCCCGTTTGCCCCGGTAACGAAAACGGCAGCTCGCCAAGTTAGTGTTCGGTCACCGTATATTACACGGGCCAATCAGAATCAAGCCTACTTGAAATTTAAAAAAGTTAACTTTGTTAAAGGCATTTTTTTTTTATCAAGAAGGTATTGTCATTTTGTCAGGTAATCCAACAAATATTATCGTGATTTTTGTTTGAAACTGTGAAGTTCGTTCGTTTCCGTGTCCGGAACACCGTTCTAGACAACTAATTTCCAAAAATCCGCCACTTTTATGGCTTTGTCATTTGCTAACTGTGAAGTGTAAACATTTCATAATGTTTCATAACATGACATCGTGAAACATGAGTGAACATCATTTTATTGTAAGCAGCACAGATGAACATAGTTTTGTATGGAATTTATGGTACAGGGATGTCCGCACCTCTACAAGAAGGTGACATGAATTACACGGACACAACCAAAGATATGACGGAACAACAATGACAGACAATTCTAATTCTACCACACAGTCATGCGGTACCTTCGTATCTATATCTAAAAGTATAACAAATACAGGTTAAGTAACTTAACATTTTATTTGTTTGCGTCTTCTTTACGGGCTATGGTGCATCGAAGCCCTTTACCCCTTTACGTTACCGTTTACTCGTAACGTTCCCAGGCTATTGTGAACCCTCCTTTAAATATTTTATCACAATGGGTATAGGGCACTAGCAACACCGAAAGACAACAATGGAACAAATGAATTGAACTGATGGACAACTCATCAGCTGTCAAAATAATAAAATTGCAACCATAGAAATAAAAACAAGTGTAGCAATAGTAACTGCTAGCCATTTAAAACTCTTAATGATAGTCAACGACTAAGTGACAGTTTTGTTTATGTATTTGTTTGTTTTTTGTTTTGTTTTCCAAAATCAGACGAAATTATTTTTTGACAGCTTGTTGTTTGTCCATCGATTCAATTCATTTGTTTCATTGT
Organism: Isoperla grammatica; assembly: GCA_945910005.1. Lineage (NCBI taxonomy): Eukaryota > Metazoa > Arthropoda > Insecta > Plecoptera > Perlodidae > Isoperla > Isoperla grammatica. The sequence goes on along the minus strand of OX246738.1, from coordinate 108,963,475 downwards.
TGTCTTTTGGTGTTGCTAGTGCCCTATTGTGAAAACAATAATATACGCTAATAGACCTTCTTGAGAATTGATCTAGGACCCTTAGATAGGGCTAATCACGGCCCTCTACATCTTTAATGAGAAAAATGCACAACAGTGAAAAATGCACCTTAGCATAACTATCAAGGACCCTTAGATAGAGCTAATCACGGCTCTCTAGATCTTCAATGACAACAATGCACAACAGTGAAAAATGCACCTTAACATAACTACCAAGAATCCTTAGATTTAGCAAATCACGGCCCTCTAGATACATTCTGAAGAGACAAAGCGAACATCTACAAGGGTATTTATATGTGCATGGCTTCGATTGCTCCTCAGACAAATCCAAGAAACGCCGGCCAAACCTCATTGAAACACTTCTCAACCATTCCGACGAGAAAGGTGTCCTCCTGTCTGACCAGGACATTATTGACGAGGTCTCTTTATTTTTGTTCATTGGCCATGACACGACAACTGTGTCCATCTGCTGGGCACTGTTCGTCCTTGGGTCACATCCAGAGATACAAGTAAGAGCATGAAATTCAACCACATCAATTAAAGGTCGGGTTTATGGTGGGTTTTCAGCTAAGCGTTGGGAGCGAAGCGAGGGCGCGACGCTTAAAGGGATAGTCAGATGAAAAACTAAAAAATCACCAATTAGTCATTAGTCCATGAAATTCAGTTATGTGTAAAATACAATTGATATAGGTTGCTTCAATGCAAGAAAAAAAATAGTGAACAATTAGCTATTCTACAGATTCCCTTCGGCAGCTCTTGTTGCATTTTTCTTCTAAAGCGTAGTGTAACTGTATCGGTTCTGAGGTCGCTGGCGCCTTCCCGATAGACAGAGGACTCATTGTGTTATACGAGACCAGCCCGCGCTCCGCGAAACGCTCGGCGACTGCGGACAGTACCGCTCAAAACAGATTGCAACTTTTCTGCACATCATGTCACAAAAAAATTAATTGCAGGGTATTTTGTAGAAGTAAACGTTCGTACTAAGAAGCATGTTATCGGTAGAGAAACGATGCACATTAAACCTCATGATCGATTTTTGATCAGTGCCCTATTTTAGCGGTGGTTTTACTTTCTCAAGGCAACATTTTTTTTATATGGGAATTACCATGAGAAAAGTTGCTCGGTGCTACTTGGTAGCACCAAACCAAATAATCGCGTTTTCTTTAATTTTTTTAACCGCCTGCTTTTAAAGTATGGTATCTTTTAGTCATGTTTTTTATATTTAAAGGTGGACATCTACAAATGGTAGTTCTTTAGTTTTTCACCCGACCATCCCTTTAAAGGGATAGTCAGGTGAAAAACTAAAAAACTACCATTTGTGTACATGTCCACCTTGAAATATGGAAAACATGACTAAAAGATACCATTACTTTAAAAGCAGGTGGGGAAAAATTAAGAAAACCGCGATTTTTGGCTTGTTGCTACCAAGTAGCACCGAGCAACTTTTCTCATGGTCATTTCCATATGAAAAAAATGTTGCCTTGAGATAGTAAACCACCGCTAAAATAGGGCACTTATCAAAAATCGATCACAAGGTTTAATGTGCACCGTTTATAAACGTCCATAATAATTATTGTTGTACGTAGATGTACAAGTAAAGTTTTTGTGAGTGGAGTCTAAACATTAATGTAAATATTTTATTATACCTTCTACTGACGTTTGAGCCCCATGCACATAGACTTGTGTTTGTAAAGTTCTTCCCCTCTTCAAACTGTTTAGTCACATGCCAACTCGTTGTATCCGTTTGTAAAGTCGCCCCACAGCTACTTTAAGGCAAAGGCCGTCACAGATGGGCGTGTCGGAGCCAATCAGCGGGCGGCTTTCATCAATACTCACACTTAGTTGGCCAAGTCTCAGGGGACATCACAGATGGGCGTGTCGGAGCCAATCAGCGGGCGGCTTTCACCAATACTCACACTTAGTTGGCCAAGTCTCAGGTGACGTCACAGATGGGCGAGTCGGAGCCAATCAGCGGGCGGCTGTCACCAATACTCACATTTGGTTGGCCAAGCCTCAGGTGACGTCACAGATGGGCGTGTCGGAGCCAATCAGCGGGCGGCTTTCACCAATACTCACATTTGGTTGGCCAAGTCTCAGGTGACGTCACAGATGGGCGTGTCGGAGCCAATCAGCGGGCGGCTTTCACCAATACTCACACTTAGTTGGCCAAACCTCTGGGGACGTAACAGATGGGCGTGTCGGAGCCAATCAGCGGGCGGCTTTCACCAATACTCACACTTAGTTGGCCAAGCCTCACTCATCTGTGACGGGTCCAGCACCAAAGTTGCTGTGAAGCGACTTTACTGCCGAAAATCATACTGATTCTTGTTGTTCTTTTATACATTCGTAAATGTAGTCAGCCCTTAAGTAAATTCCACTATAGCCATCTTAGTCCCGCCTAGTGTGGTGTGGGTTTCACGATTCTCGTACATGATCGTAAATTGTAACTTTTGGCTTGTTTCAAATAAATGTTAGCAACTAGGGAAGAAGAAATAAGTTTTTAGTGTTTGGACTATTTTGTCAGCATGGACACAACTAGTTGAGCCTACACTGGGGCAAGTTTAAGTACTATTTTATTCCTCCAGGATCGTGTTGCTGAAGAACTTGATTCAATATTCGGGGACTCGAATCGTCATCCGGAGCTCAGTGACCTGCACGAAATGAAATACATGGATCGAGTGATCAAGGAAGCTTTGCGGCTCTATCCTGGAGTCCCGTCATTCGCCCGTAAATTGGAACACGATATGGAAGTCGGTGAGCTATATACTGAAATTATCATGCGTCCATTTTGTAAACCACTGCATGAGACTGTTGCCATTATTTTAGATGGTCAATCTTTTAGAAGACAACCTACGTACGTACAGAAAGTTGTCGCACAACAACTTTTCTCCTGCATTCGTCACAGGCGAGGAACACACTCCCATTAGTAGCCAATAAGCGATCGCTATTGCGGGGGTTTGTTTCGAGTGGTTCGCTGGTTGGCTACAGCTCCTCGCCTTTGACGAAAGCTTCGGAATTGTAGTCGTGCGACGACTTTGTAACCACAAGCCTTGGTTAGGCAGAACCCAGGAGGTCACTGTAGACTTTTATTGAGAGCAATTTGTTATCTGTGTTGAGAGCTTGTTCAGCTTGTTTATTCGCGAACAAACAAACTACGTCATAACTCGTTGTTTAGGATCTCGTTAGGATAGATATAGGATAGGTCGAGTATAACCTTGTTTGTTTGGTCCTTCGATAGATCTCTACGTGGCAACGCCGAGACCGTAAAAAAAGCTATGTTTAGAGTGAAGATTTTGGTACTCTCTGCTAATGCTACGTTAACCCACCACCAAGTACCAAATTTGGGAATATTTAATAATGATGATTACTGTACCATTGGAGACCGTTGGCCAGAGAAATCTTTTGTGTTAGAGAGTTTGGCCTGGTCCCACTTTGTAATACTGATGCAACAATTGTTGGGTACCTACCGTAAAGAAACTAAACAGGATTGGGTACCTATAGGAGCTTGTTAGGGAACTTGTTAGGGACCTTTTAAAGAAACGCGTGTTCCTTTTCTTCATGCAAGGATATTTTAACATAAAAGGATCCAGATTATGCTAGTTTTATGGTTTTTCTTAGTACACAGAATTGCTTTCAATATATTTTTTCTAATGTTTAATTTTTAAACTTTTCTAATATCCCGCCAGTTACGTTTCGTCCAGGGGGGTAGGGTTTAATAAACGGCATCTGAAACAAGGTAGGCCTACTCTACAACGCCAAGAAGCAAATACACACCCGTTCTATTAAATTAGCAAAGCGACATTACCACGATGAAAGGATATTTCCCCTGCCAATAAAGTTAGAGCGACATGGCAAATAATTCAAAGGGAAACCAGTTCTTGCAGAAATGCAACAAAGTTTAACTTAGTAATAAACGGTAAGCATACCGAGGACCCTCATATCATAGCTGACCACTTTAATTACTTCTTCAAAAATCTAGCTACATTCCCCATCCACCACAACCCAATAATTCTAATCACACAGCCCAGGTGGATAATTCATTAACTTTCTCTTTGTCTCCCACCACCCTTAACGAGGTATTTAAGTCCAGCATCAAAATCAAAGGTAAATATTCTAGTGGACCAGATGGCGTACCAAGCGCAATCCTAAAAAGGGCTGCAAAATTCATCTCTCACCCCCTATCCCATATAATAAACACGTGATTCGAGTATGGAATACTCCCATCTATACTAAAAACAATCCTTATCATACCCGTGTACAACTAAGTTAAGAATGACGATGCTCAAAACTACCGCCCTATTTCGTTACCTTCATCATTTTCAAAAAATTTTGAAACCCTTGTCCATGCTCGTATAACATCATACTTGGAGAAAAACAACATACTGAATGACCATCAGCATGGCTTCCGATCAGAAAAATCCACCACTACAGCAATCTTGATGCAAACAAAAATGCAATCGACCTGTTTTATGACCTTACCAAAGCATTCGACACGTTAGACCATAATATATAACTTCATAAATTAACCTCCATGGGATTTACGGGCCCTATTCATGAGTGGATAACTTCTTTCATATATGGCCGCACCCAGTGCGTCGGGATACCCTCCCTCTCTTCACACATGCCGGTGTTGTCCAGCCCAATCTTAGTAGAAAATGGAGTACCCCAGGGAACAGTGCTCGGGCCCCTTCTCTTCCTGTTGTACATAAATGATCTGCCTAAGATACTCCATACAGCTTCCCTACATACCAGTATAGAAGTACCAGTATTAATTTACTGTATAAGTGCAGTCTATACTGCCCGCAAATAATTGTAAATTACTGTTTTCTACCTGTATTGTATAATTAATCATACGTTACCTATGAATTTTTTATTTTATAATTAACCATATGCTACCTATGTATATCCTTAGATTTTAAGCTTAATTTAGTCCAAGGCCTGTGCCGCTTTCATGTTTAAGTCAATGACGGTACCCATAAATGTAATTAGACCAAGAAGTAAGATAGTGTCAGGGGAGTCAGGACCGCCCACAATTAGTTTCCAACTTAACAAGTGCGAATCACTAACGTTTTTCCCGATTATCTAGTACAATTTGGTTGCATTAAGTTTTTTGACGGAAACCTGCTTGCACGTTTTCTTGCATGTTACCGTCAAAAAAACTTACCGCAACCAAATATTGTACTAGATAATCGGGAAAAACGTTATTGATTCGCGCTTGTTAAGTTGGAAACTAAATGTGGGCGTCCGAATACTATCTTACTTCTTGCTGTGAGAGACCTTTATTATGTAATTAATAAAGGGAAGATCAATAAATGAAATGAAATGAAATTTTCGACAATGAATTGCCCCTCGCAATCGTCTCGTAAACAATCAAGACGGTTTGCCCGTGTAACATGTGTTTATGTCCAATAAACTGGTTCTAGACGGATACACCATACCGGCTGGTACCAACATGACCGTAATGTCGTACTTCATGCATCGCGACCCGAAGTACTTCCCAGATCCCGAGAAGTTCGACCCCGACAGGTTCCTGCCAGAGCAGATGGAAGGCAGACATCCATTCTGCTACGTTCCGTTTAGTGCGGGGCCCAGGAGTTGCATTGGTAATGGTTCTCTTTTCAATCTTTACTTCTCACTCCTAGGAGGGGCGGTTTCGGAGTGTTTTTGATTAGCAATGCTTGATGTGGTTTAAAATATAGCGATTTCGAATTTGAAATATGAACTTCAAGATAACTTCAATCAAAGCCAACCACTATATATTAACAAAATACATCCGCGATAATATCAGAATAAGAACTCACCCTTAAAGTACGCCTAATATATACATTAATATGCTGACCTCAACTATCGCTTTGCAGGTCAGCGCTTCAGCACGCTACAAGAGAAGGTGATGTTAACGTTTATCCTGCGCAAATTCCGAATCACCTCATTGGATAAGAGAGATGACATCAAAGGAAACATGGAGATTGTCTTAAGGGCCGCACCCAATCTTAGGATCAAGTTTACACCCAGAACATAAACTCCATCGAACATGGAGCTTGTCTTGAGGGCCGCACCCAGTCTTAGGATCAAGTTAACACCCAGAACATACGACCATCGAACATGGAGCTTGTCTTAAGGGCCGCACCCAGTCTTAGGATCAAGTTTACACCCCTAGAACATAAGACTCCCTCGAACATGGAGCTTGTCTTGACGGCCGCACCCAGTCTTAGGATCAAGTTTACACCCAGAACATAAGACTCTATCGAACATGGAGCTTGTCTTGAGGGCCGCACCCAGTCTTAGGATCAAGTTTACACCCAGAACATAAGACTCTATCGAACATGGAGCTTGTCTTGAGGGCCGCACCCAGTCTTAGGATCAAGTTTACACCCAGAACATAAGACTCCCTCGAACATGGAGCTTGTCTTGAGGGCCGCACCCAGTCTTAGGATCATGTTTACACCCAGAACATAAGACTCCATCGAACATGGAGCTTGTCTTGAGGGCCGCACCCAGTCTTAGGATCAAGTTTACACCCAGAACATAAGACTGCATCGAACATGGAGCTTGTCTTGAGGGCCGCACCCAGTCTTAGGATCATGTTTACACCCAGAACATAAGACTCCATCGAGTATATTTAGAAAACAGAAGTCAGCATACATTTGTTGGTTGAGATATTGTCACTAGCCTGGCCTATCGGGATAGACTTGGTAGATATGCGGAAGAATAGAACTTATGTCAGCGACTTAGTGTTTTTATTTTGTATTATATTATTCATATGTATGGTTATTGGTATTATAATTGCACGCATGTAACAATTATAATTATTATGTATGGTTATTGGTATTACATTACTATTATGTATGGTTATTGGTATTATAATTACACGGATGCAACAATTATTATTATTATTATTATTAGCATGTAAAGTTGTTGGTATTACATTATTATTATGTATGGTTATTATTATTATAATTACACGGATGCAACAAACCTATTGATCGCCACAGAGAACTGAACCCGTAGGCTGCCCAACACTGACTGCCCTTCCACCGTGGCCGTGGGCTTCCAACCCCCACCGGGCACCCATAGTGTCTTGTCCGCTCTCTAGCGGCACAGCTGTGAGGCAAGGTGACCAATGGATGCAACAACTCTATCAATCACACCACAGAGAACTGAACCCGTAGGCTGCCCAACACTGACTGCCCTTCCACCGTGGCCGTGGGCTTCCAACCCCCACCGGGCACCCATAGTGTCTTGTCCGCTCTCTAGCGGCACAGCTGTGAGGCAAGGTGACCAATGGATGCAACAACTCTATCAATCACACCACAGAGGACTGAACCTGTAGGCTGCCCAACACTGACTGCCCTTCCACCGTGGCCGTGGGCTTCCAACCCCCACCGGGCACCCATAGTGTCTTGTCCGCTCTCTAGCGGCACAGCTGTGAGGCAAGGTGACCAATGGATGCAACAACTCTATCAATCACACCACAGAGGACTGAACCTGTAGGCTGCCCAACACTGACTGCCCTTCCACCGTGGCCGTGGGCTTCCAACCCCCACCGGGCACCCATAGTGTCTTGTCCGCTCTCTAGCGGCACAGCTGTGAGGCAAAGTGACCGTGGGATGCAACAACTCTATCAATCACACCACAGAGAACTGAACCCGTAGGCTGCCCAACACTGACTGCCCTTCCACCGTGACCGTGGGCTTCCAACCCCCACCGGGCACCCATAGTGTCTTGTCCGCTCTCTAGCGGCACAGCTGTGAGGCAAGGTGACCGTGAGATGCAACAACTCTATCAATCACACCACAGAGAACTGAACCTGTAGGCTGCCCAACACTGACTGCCCTTCCACCGTGACCGTGGGCTTCCAACCCCCACCGGGCACCCATAGTGTCTTGTCCGCTCTCTAGCGGCACAGCTGTGAGGCAAGGTGACCATGAGATGCAACAACTCTATCAATCACACCACAGAGAACTGAACCTGTAGGCTGCCCAACACTGACTGCCCTTCCACCGTGACCGTGGGCTTCCAACCCCCACCGGGCACCCATAGTGTCTTGTCCGCTCTCTAGCGGCACAGCTGTGAGGCAAGGTGACCATGAGATGCAACAACTCTATCAATCACACCACAGAGGACTGAACCTGTAGGCTGCCCAACACTGACTGCCCTTCCACCGTGGCCGTGGGCTTCCAACCCCCACCGGGCACCCATAGTGTCTTGTCCGCTCTCTAGCGGCACAGCTGTGAGGCAAGGTGACCGTGGGATGCAACAACTCTATCAATCACACCACAGAGGACTGAACCTGTAGGCTGCCCAACACTGACTGCCCTTCCACCGTGGCCGTGGGCTTCCAACCCCCACCGGGCACCCATAGTGTCTTGTCCGCTCTCTAGCGGCACAGCTGTGAGGCAAGGTGACCGTGGGATGCAACAACTCTATCAATCACACCACAGAGGACTGAACCTGTAGGCTCCCCAACACTGACTGCCCTTCCACCGTGACCGTGGGCTTCCAACCCCCACCGGGCACCCATAGTGTCTTGTCCGCTCTCTAGCGGCACAGCTGTGAGGCAAGGTGACCATGAGATGCAACAACTCTATCAATCACACCACAGAGGACTGAACCTGTAGGCTGCCCAACACTGACTGCCCTTCCACCGTGGCCGTGGGCTTCCAACCCCCACCGGGCACCCATAGTGTCTTGTCCGCTCTCTAGCGGCACAGCTGTGAGGCAAGGTGACCGTGAGATGCAACAACTCTATCAATCACACCACAGAGAACTGAACCCGTAGGCTGCCCAACACTGACTGCCCTTCCACCGTGGCCGTGAGCTTCCAACCCCCACCGGGCACCCATAGTGTCTTGTCCGCTCTCTAGCGGCACAGCTGTGAGGCAAGGTGACCGTGGGATGCAACAACTCTATCAATCACACCACAGAGGACTGAACCTGTAGGCTGCCCAACACTGACTGCCCTTCCACCGTGGCCGTGGGCTTCCAACCCCCACCGGGCACCCATAGTGTCTTGTCCGCTCTCTAGCGGCACAGCTGTGAGGCAAGGTGACCGTGGGATGCAACAACTCTATCAATCACACCACAGAGGACTGAACCTGTAGGCTGCCCAACACTGACTGCCCTTCCACCGTGGCCGTGGGCTTCCAACCCCCACCGGGCACCCATAGTGTCTTGTCCGCTCTCTAGCGGCACAGCTGTGAGGCAAGGTGACCGTGAGATGCAACAACTCTATCAATCACACCACAGAGAACTGAACCCGTAGGCTCCCCAACACAGACTGCCCTTCCACCGTGACCGTGGGCTTCCAACCCCCACCGGGCACCCATAGTGTCTTGTCCGCTCTCTAGCGGCACAGCTGTGAGGCAAGGTGACCAATGGAATGTCACAATATCATCAGATAAAACAGGAAATGGGTTTGGGGTACCTCAGGGTTCCGTTCTTGGACCTTTACTCTTTATAATAATAATAATATATAATAGTAAGGGCATGTACAGTATAATTGTACACTTGCGTAGACTTTATAAAAAACAAAAATGCAAAAAATTTGCAAAAAAGAGGCCAAGCCCAAAACGGAGAAGACAACCCGTTACAAACCAAAGAAGGCACACGCACAAAAACGCCAATTTCAAAACAGGCTCTACATTTCAAGGGGTGATATCTAAAACTCTGGCCAAGCCAATTATTTTATTTCCTACATATAAATATAGTAATTTTAATGAAATGAACAAATATTTAAATGTTTACATCACTTAATAATTGACAAATAAATATATTAACAAAAATTACAAAATTAAATTAACTTATTGCAACATTTCAAGGTAAGAAAAACAAAATGAACAAACTGTATTTATAATTAAAAGCTTGCCCGATGAATTTGCATTCTCAATTTTATTTTCCAAATCCTGAAATAGTTCTTGAATTACATATTAAATTGATTTTAAAGTTCATTTACTTGATGAGTTATTACCATTATTGCTTAATAGTACGTTATATTAATAATATATTACCCAAAGCCAAATTACAAATTCATCGGCCAAGGTTTTAATTATAAATACAGTGTGTTCATTTTGTTTTCCCACCTCGAAATGTTTCAATAAGTTAATTTAATTTAGTAATGCCCGGTATTTCAATGTCCAGTTAAAATCTACTCTTCAGTTAAATTGTTTTCACCATGACAACGGCCAATAGAAATACACCAAACTGGGCTTACCTGACAGTTAAATTTACTTGACACTTTAACAGGACATTGAAATACCGGCCCTAATTGTTGTAAATATATTTATTTATCAATTAGAAAGTGATGTAAACATTTATATATTTGTTCATTTTATTATAATTAATATATTTATATGTAGGAAACAAAAAAATTGCCACAATTTTAGATATCACCCATTTAAATGTTGAGCCTCTTTTGAAATAAGCCTTTATTGTGCGTGTGCCCTCTTTGCTTTGTAACGATTTGTCTTCTCCGTTTTGGGCTTGGCCTCTTTTTTGCAAATTTTTTGCATTTTTTTTTGTATATCAATGCTTTTTATTTAAAAGACTTGGCATGTATCCAATGGGGCTTTGCACGCAAAGCTTGACGTAGAATGCGCCACCACCGTCCAAGCCCAAATCCATGACCTGCTGGATGGGTAAATCAGCGCGGACAAGGTCTACTTGACCCATCCAGCAGGCTGTGATGGCAGCATTTTGCCAAAGACATTGGAATAGAAGTAGCGCCACGTATTTGGCGCCACCATAGTTCGAGATTTGGTTCGAGCTCAAGTCCAGAGCCTCCTGGATGGGTAAATCAGACCTTTTTTCATGGCTAAGTTATGCGGAGATCAAGTAGACCTTGTTTGAGGGCTGGCACTACGCTGGCGCTGCGAGTGGGAGAATGTGGCAGTGCAAAGCCCCATTCAACTTGATCTCCGCCTAGCGGATTCTCGTCGAACTCCCAACTTGCGAGTTCAGCGAGCCTCCGCTAGTCGGAGATCAAGCAACTAGCGCAGGCTCGCCGAACTCGCAATTTGGGAGTTCAGCGAGCCTCCGCTAGGTGGAGATCAAGCAACTAGCGCAGGCTCGCCGATCTCGCAATTTGGGAGTTCGACGAGCCTCCGCTAGGTGGAGATCAAGCGAACCTTGTTATTTTGTTGGTGATTTTCTTTCCCGTGATTAAAACTAATTATTTAGTTACATGGTCACTGTCCAAGATATGATTATTAAAATTTACTCAGTTGTCTTCATCGATGGCAAGAACGTTGTGACACAAAATTATTTTTTTTCGTCGGCCACTTTTAATAACTAATTTTTTGGGAGTATTTATTTTTTTCAGGTTGGCATTCTGTCCAATTACAATTTTTTTTGTGTGAAAGAAGATGCACCGGGAGGTGAAAAAAATTGGTGAAAAATTGGGTGTTTACATCTTCATTCGTTTGGGGCCCACAGACCGACAAGGAATTAGCCAGTAGTAGAAGTAGTTAACTGAAGAATTTTTTAATTTTTTAATGATCTTTACGGCTTTATACCATCCATACGCAACATTCGATCGGGATAAAATTTTAAATGAGTAGTCTCGTGGAAAAAACCCACCGATTAAAGAAAATTTGAGGTTTCCATCTATTATGGGTTTAGCGTCGGCAGCATCGTGTTAAGTGCACTTCGATGCTTGCTGTAAGAGTCGCGTAGTGGAAGCTCGCACATGGCTTGGCCCGGCGCGCTCCCGCGCGCCTAGATCATGGGTTTGAATTTTCTAACTGGGTCGTTGGAAGATATTATTTACTTCATAATTCTTCTAATAGTATTTTAAAAAATCTGTTTTATTGTGCATGTCGTGTCATCTATTATATGCAAATATGTCTACAAGTAGTGTAGCAAATACCTTTTTGAGTGTAGTACGTGCATAGGTGGTATGTTTTATTATTTCTCTATGGTATTTGATTTAATAAATAATTAAAACACAACAACACTCTGCCTTCTCACAACACTCTATGACAATGACAATGACGCCTAGCGGAGGCTCGTCGAACTCGCAAGTTGGGAGTTCGACGAGGCGGAGATCAAGTAGACCTATGACCAAAGATTACTGAGTGGAGAAGATGTTTCATCCATATGGGAATTCGTCTGCGCGTGTCTGAGCGAAATTTTCTAAGTCCGACGTGTAGTTCGAATTCTCACCGCGAGTCGCTCTTCCAAAAGTTTAAAACTCAAGATCCACTAAATTCCCTGGCACGTACTAGCGATCTAGTAGACCTTGTTTAATGGTAACGAAGTCAAACGCAAGGTCTACTAGATCGCTAGTAGCCGCCAGGGGATTTAGTGGACCTTGGTCAAACGTGCAGGGATAGCGCTCCTTACGGTCAGAATTCGAACTAGTGGTGAGACTTAGAAATTTCCGAAAAAACTCGCGCAGATATTTTAACACGGCGATGAAACATGCGACTAAGGTCGTATTCCTATGAGGTTCCATACCGCCCATTTTCACAGTCGATCTGTTTAAAAGCCCGTCAGGGGAGAATGGCATGGATGGTTGGAGACGATTGATGCACATAACCAATGTTATTGGGAAGAATTCTATCCTATTTATTTTTATTTTTATATTTTTTTTTGTTAATGGTGTATGGAAATGACGAGTTTTACCTTGTGTTAAGATCAGTTTATCAAGATGTAACTTACCGTATTAAGTTGTTGTTCGAGTCCAAAATTTTTAGATGAGCGTAGCGAAGCGAAGTGAATCTTTCCATACAACTCGATCGGCGCTTTGTCTGTGTGTCTGTATGTCTGTATGTATGTATGTATGTATGTATGTATGTGCGCTAAATTTTGTTCGTCGCGCACAGGTCAAACGGCTAAACATATTTGGCTGAAACTTTCGGGCAACGTTCGTGACCACTAAACTTGATGCTGTTAACATAACCAGAAACATTCGTCAAGATGCCAACCTACAAAAAATTAATTACTGAGAAATAAAATTTGTTTATTTATTTAATTAAATGAAAACTTACAAACGGATTTAAATGATGTTTGACTTGTAGGCTCACATCAACAGTACCAACACTCGATTATAGTTTCAAAATTGTAAGTTTATCCGCCATGTTATAAAAAAATATTGTTTCTTTACAGTAGTCATTTTTTCACTTTTATAGTGTTCCACCGATATCATTCGCATTTGCGGATTTTTGCAGTTAGATGCACGTAGTAAACACAAAAATAGCGTACGCAATCATACCTTTCTCATTACTAGGAAAACGCTCCGCGTTGACAGATGAGCGTTTTTTTTCAATGTATCAAATCAAATAAATCATTTGCATATCATATTACTCTTAAAAAAAAAAAAAATACCTTTATAATAAACATATGATTTTTTTACAAGATGGCGGATCAAGTTACAACATTACAACTTATTATACAACATTACAACTTAGTATATTATTTCTTGATATGTTGCTAATAAATGCACGAAATATAATTTAAATCCGTTAAGAAGTTTTCTTTAAAGAAATTAAAACCTTCAAGTTGATATATTTCCGCATAATTTCATTCGACCGTGGTCTACTCAATATGCTCTAATTCATAAACTCATAAACCTATCAGTGTATGGAAAGTTCCATAATGTAGATACAGACTATATCTAAAATTTAATATTAATAATTTATACAATAACCCGCTTTTAAATCATAATAAAAGCTTTTTAATTTGTCGACCAAGTTCGTTGTTAAAATTTGCATGTTTGCCGTGAATGTCATTAAATATAACACGTCATTGTAGCCATTCTATGATAGCTGTCAAAATTCCAAATACATAGTGAGAAAGGTCTGACTGCGTAAGCCATTTCTGCAGCATACTATGTGCATCTAACTTCAATGGTCCGCAAATGCGAATCATATCGGTGGAACACTGTACAAACGAAGAAAATTACTTCCGTAAATAAACAATATTTGTTTATAACATGGCGGTTAAAGCAACAATTTTAAAACTGTTGTCGTGTGTTGGTATTATTGATGTGGACTTACATATAAAAAATTATATATATCGGTGGGTAAGTTTTAATTTAATTTCATAAATAACAAAACATGTGTTTCAGTTGTTAATTTTTTGTAGGTTGGCATCTTATGTCATTGTAGCCATTTTATGACAGCTATCGAGATTACAAATAATAGTGCATAGGTATTGTTACGTACGCTATTTTTGGTGTATACTATGCAGTGCATCTAATTGCAAAAGTCCGCAAATGCGAATCATATCGGCGGAACACTGTAAAAATTAAGAAATGTTTGTTGTAAATAAACAATATTTTTTTATAACATGGCGGATAAACGTACAATTTTGAAATTATTGTCAATTGTTGGTACGGTTTATATAAATATACATGAGAAACATTATTCAAATCCGTTGGTAAGTTTTCATTTAATTAAATAAATAAACAAATTTTATTTTTCAGTAATTAATTTGTTGTAGGTTGGCATCTTGACGAATTTTGCTGGTTATGTTAACAGCATCGAGTTTAGTGGTCACAAATGTTGGCCGAAATTTTCAGCCAAATACGTCAAGCCGTTTGACCTGTGCGCGACGAACAAAATTAGCGCACATACATACATACATACACACACACATACACACAGACAAAGCGCCGATCGAGTTGTATGGAGAGATTCACTCCGCTTCGCTACGCTCATCTAACTAGGAAAACGCTCCGCGTTGACAGATGAGCGATTTTTTTCAATGTATCAAATCAAATAAATCATTTGCATATCATATTACTCTTTAAAAAAAAATACCTGTATCATAAACATATGATTTTTTTACAAGATGGCGGATCAAGTTACAAACTTATTACTTAAGTATATTGTTTTTTGATATGTTGCTAATAAAGGCACGAAATATTGTTTAAATCCGTTAAGAAGTTTTCTTTAAAGAAATTAAAACCTTCAAGTTGATGAATTTCCGCATAATTTCATTCGACCGTGGTCTACTCAATAGGCTCTAATTAATAAACTATTAAACCTATCAGTGTATGGAAAGTTCCATAATGTAGATACAGACTATATCTAAAATGTAATATTAATAATTCATACAATAACCCGCTTTTAAATCATAATAAAAGCTTTTTAATTTGTCGACCAAGTTCGTTGTTTACATTTGCATGTTTGCCGTGAAGGTCATAAAACATAACACGTCATTGTAGCCATTCTATGATAGCTATCAAAATTCCAAATACATAGTGAGAAAGGTCTGACTGCGTTAGCCATTTCGGCAGCATACTTTGTGCATCTAACTTTAACGGTCCGCAAATGCGAAGCATATCGGTGGAACACTGTAAAAACGAAGAAAATTACTGCCGTAAATAAACAATATTTGTTTATAACATGGCGGTTAAAGCTACAATTTTAAAACTGTTGTCAAGTGTTGGTACTATTAATGTGGACCTACATATAAAAAATCATTAATATCCGTGTGTAAGTTTTAATTAAATTAAATAAATAACAAAACACGTGTTTCAGTTGTTAATTTTTTGTAGGTTGGCATCTAATGTCATTGTAGCCATTCTATGACAGCTATCGAAATTCCAAATAACAGTGCAGAGGTATTGTTACGTACGCTATTTTTGGTGTATACTATGTGCATCTAATTGCAAAAGTCCGCAAATGCGAATCATATCGGCGGAACACTGTACAAATGAAGAAATTATTGTTGTAAATAAACAATATTTTTTTATAACATGGCGGATAAACGTACAATTTTGAAATTATTGTCAATTGTTGGTACTGTTGATATAAACCTACATGTGAAACATTATTTAAATCCGTTTGTAAGTTTTTATTTAATTTAATAAATAAACAAATTTTATTTTTCAGTTATTAATTTTTTGTAGGTTGGCATCTTGACGAATTTTGCTGGTTATGTTAACAGCATCGAGTTTAGTAGTCACAAATGTTGACAGAAATTTTCAGCCAAATACGTCAAGCCGTTTGACCTGTGCGCGACGAACAAAATTTAGCGCACATACATACATACATACATACATACATACAGACATACATACACACAGACAAAGCGCCGATCGAGTTGTATGGAGAGATTCACTCCGCTTCGCTACGCTCATCTAACTAGGAAAACGCTCCGCGTTGCCAGATGAGCGAGTTGGTTCAATGTTTTAAAGCAAACAAATCTTTTGAATATCATATTTCTCTTTAAAAAAAAAAAAATACCCTTATAATAAACATATGATTTTTTTTACAAGATGGCGGATATAGTTACAACCTTATAACTTAAGTATATTATTTCTTGATATGTTGCTAATAAATGCACAAAAGATTATTTAAATCCGTCAAGAAGTTTTCTTTAAGAAATTAAAACCTTCAAGTTGATGGATTTCCGCATAATTTCATTCGACCGTGGTCTACTCAATAGGCTCTTATTCATAAACTATTAAACATATCAGTGTATAGAAAGTTCCATAATGTAGATACAGACTAAATCTAAAATGAAATATTGTTTAATCATACAATAACTCGCATTTAAACTATAATAATAGCTTTTTAAATTGTGGACCAAGTTGGTTGTTATTTTCTGCATGTTTGCCGTGAAAGTCATAAAACATAACACGTCATTGTAGCCATCCTATGATAGCTATCAAAATTCCAAATACATAGTGAGAAAGGTCTGACTGCGTAAGCCATTTCGGCAGCATACTATGTGCATCTAACTTCAATGGTCCGCAAATGCGAATCATATCGATGGAACACTGTAAAAATGAAGAAATACATAGCCGTAAATAAACAATATTTTTTTATAAAATGGCGGTTGTAGCTACAATTTTGAAACTATTGTCAAGTGTTGAAACTAATAATGTGGACCTACATATAAAAAATCATTAATATCCGTGTGTAACTTTTAATTAGATTAAATTAATAAAAAAACATGTGTTTCAGTTGTTAATTTTTTGTAGGTTGGCATCTTACGTCATTATAGCCTTTTTATGACAGCTATCGAGATTCCAAATAATAATGAGAAAGGTATGATTGCGTACGATTTTTTTGTGTTTACTATGTGCATCTTATTGCAAAGATCCGCAAATGCGAATGATATCGGTGGAACACTGTAAAAATGAAAAAATTATTACCGTAAAGAAACAATATTTTTTTATAACATAGCGGATGAACTTACAATTTTGAAACTTTTGTCAACTGTTGGTACCGTTAATGTTAATCTACAAGTGAAACATCATTTAAATCCGTTTGTAAGTCTTCATTTAATTAAATAAATAAACAATTTTTATTTTTTAGTAATTAATTTTTTGAAGGTTGGCATCTTGACGAATTTTGCTGGTTATGTTAACAGCATCGAGTTAAGTGGTCACAAATGTTGCCCGAAAATTTCAGCCAAATACGTCAAGCCGTTAGACCTGTGCGCGACGAACAAAATTTAGCGCACACACATACATACATACATACAGACATACATACACACAGACAAAGCGCCGATCGAGTTGTATGGAAAGATTCACTCCGCTTCGCTACGCTCATCTAATAAATGAAAATCAGTTAACGCAGGGCGGTTTCCTAGTCATTAAATATTTAGACTGGTTATATCATTACAACCTTACAAAAACGATTTTTTTTTAAGTAATGAGTGCTATCAGTAGTCACTCTCTTGGGGAGGTGTCCCCCTAGCCAGTAAAAATATATTCGTTATGTCCTTGTTACTTGAATCCTACACGACGTGGTGACCGGTTCGCCCAACAGTTTAAACTGCGCATACCTTAAAAATTTAATAGCAGTTTATTTTTCAATCACATCCTTATACCGTACCGTATACCGGAGTAATGAAAATGCGTAGACAACGGTAATTTAGCGCACACACATACATACATACATACAGACATACATACACACAGACAAAGCGCCGATCGAGTTGTATGGAAAGATTCACTCCGCTTCGCTACGCTCATCTAATAAATGAAAATCAGTTAACGCAGGGCGGTTTCCTAGTCATTAAATATTTAGACTGGTTATATCACTAGGAAAACGCTCCACGTTGACAGATGAGCGATTTTTTTCAATGTATCAAATGAAATAAATCATTTGCATATCATATTACTCTTTTAAAAAACCAAATAACTTTTTAATAAACATATAATTTTTTTACAATATGGCGGATCAAGTAACAACCTTAAAACTTAAGTATATTATTTCTTGATATGTTGCTAATAAATGCACGAAATATTATTAAAATCCGTTAAGAAGTTTTCTTTACAGAAATTAAAACCTTCAAGTTGATGGATTTCCGCATAATTTCATTCGACCGTGGTCTACTCAATAGGCTCTAACTCATAAACTATTAAACCTATCTGTGTATGGAAAGTTCCATAATGTAGATACAGACTATATCAAAAATGATATAATTCTTAATCATACAATAACCCGCTTTTAAATCATAATAAAAGCTTTTTAATTTGTCGACCAAGTTCGTTGTTAACATTTGCATGTTTGCCGTGAAGGTCATTAAATATAACACGTCATTGTAGCCATTCTATGATAGCTATCAAAATTCCAAATACATAGTGAGAAAGGTCTGACTGCGTAAGCCATTTCGGTAGCATATTATGTACATCTAACTTCAATGGTCCGCAAATGCGAATCATATCGGTGGAACACTGTAAAAACAAAAAAAATTACTTCCGTAAATAAACAATATTTGTTTAAAACATTGCGGTTGAAGCTACAATTTTGAAACTGTTTTCGTGTGTTGTTACTATTAATGTGGACTCACATATAAAAAATTATTAATATCGGTGTATAAGTTTTAATTTAATTAAATAAATAACAAAACATGTGTTTCAGTTGTTAATTTTTTGTAGGTTGGCATCTTACGTCATTGTAGCCATTTTAAGACAGCTATCGACATTACAAATAATAACGAAAAAGCTACGATTGCGTACGTTATTTTTATGTTTACTATGTGCATCTTACTGCAAAGATCCGCAAATGCGAACGATATCGGTGGAACACTGTAAAAATGAAGAAATTATTGTTGTAAATAAACAATATTTTTTTATGACATGACGTGTAAACTTACAATTTTAAAACTATTGTCAAGTGTTGACCTTATTGATGTTAACCTACAAGTGAAACAAAATTAAAATCAGTGTGTAAGTTTTAATTTAATTAAATAAATAAACAAATTTTGTTTTTCAGTAATTATTTTTTGGTAGGTTGGCATCTTGACGAATTTTGCTGGTTATGTTAACAGCATCGAGTTTAGTGGTCACGAATGTTGCCCGAAAATTTTAGCAAAATACGTCAAGCCGTTTGACCTGTGCGCGACGAACAATATTTGGCGCACATACATACAGACATACATACAGACACACAGACAAAGCGCCGATCGAGTTGTATGGAGAGATTCACTCCGCTTCGCTACGCTCATCTAATTATTTGGAATCTCGATAGCTGTCACAGAATGGCTACAATGACATAAGATGCCAACCTACAAAAAATTAACAACTGAAACACATGTTTTGTTATTTATTTAATTAAATTAAAACTTATACACGGGTATAAATAATTTTTTATATATAGGTCCACATCAATACTACCAACACTCGACATTAGTTTCAAAATTGTTGCTTTAACCGCCATGTTATAAACAAATATTGTTTATTTACAGCAGACATTTTCTTCATTTTTACAGTGTTCCACCGATATGATTCGCATTTGCGGACCATCGAAGTTAGATGCACATTGTATGCTGCAGGAATGGCGTAGGGAGTCAGACCTTTCTCACTATGTATTTGGAATTTTTATAGCTATCATAGAATGGCTACAATGGCGTGTTATGTTTTATGACTTTCACGGCAAAAATGCAAATGTTAACAACGAACTTTGTAGACAAATAAAAAAGCTTTTATTATCATTTAAATGCGGTTATTGGATGATTAAACAATATTACATTTATAGATATTGTCTGTATCTACATTATGAAACTTTCCATACACTGATAGGTTTAATAGTTTATGAATTAGAGCCTTTTGAGTAGACCACGGTTGAATGCAATTATGCGGAAATACATTGAAAAATCAATTTAAAGGTTTTAATTTATTTAAAGAAAACTTCTTGACGGATTTAAATAATATTTCGTGCAGTTTTTAGTAACATATCGGCAAATAATATACACAAATTCTAAGATTGTAACATAAACCGCCATCTTGTAAAAAAATCATATGTTTGTTATAAAAGTATATTTTTTAAGCGGTGTATGATATGCAAAATATTTATTTGATTTACTAAAAAAAAAAAAAAATCGCTCATCTGGCAACGCGGAGCGTTTTCCAAGTTAGATGAGCGTAGCGAAGCGGAGTGAATCTCTCCATACAACTCGATCGGCGCTTTGTCTGTGTGTATGTCTGTATGTATGTCTGTGCGCTAAATTTTGTTCGTCGCGCACAGGTCAAACGGCTTGACGTATTTGGCTGAAATTTTCGGGCAACGTTCGTGATTACTAAACTCGATGCTGTTAACATAACCAGAAAAATTCGTCAAGATGCCAACTTACAAAAATTAATTACTGAAAAATAATATTTGTTTATTTATTTAATTAAATGAAAACTTACAAACGGATTTTAATAATGTTTCACTTGTAGGTTCAAATCAACAGTCCCAACACTTGACAACAGTTTAAAAATTGTAAGTTTATCCGCCATGTTATAAAAAAATATTGTTTATTTACGACAATACTTTCTTCATTTTTACAGTGTTCCACCGATATGATTCGCATTTGCGGACCTTTGCAGTTAGATGCACACTGTATACACCAAACATAGCGTACGTAACCATACCTATGCACTATTATTTGGAATTTCGATACATCTCATAGAATGACTACAATGACGTAAGATGCCAACCTACAAAAAATTAACAACTGAAACACAAGTTTTGTTATTTATTTAATTAAATTAAAACTTACACACCGATATAAATACTTTTTTATATGTAAGTCCACATCAATAGTACCAACACTCGACAACAGGTTCAATATTGCAGCTTTAACCGCCATGTTGTAAAAAAATATTGTTTATTTTCAGCTATATCTTTCTTCATTTTTACAGTGTTCCACCGATATGATTCGCATTTGCGGACCATTGAAGTTAGATGCACATAGTATGCTGCCGAAATGGCTTACGCAGTCAGACCTTTCTCACTAAATGTTTGGAATTTTGATAGCTATCATAGAATGGCTACAATAACGTGTTATATTTTATGACTTTCACGGCAAACATGCAGAAAATAACAACAAACTTGGTCGACAATTTAAAAAGCTATTATTTTAGTTTAAATGCAAGTTATTGTAAAATTAAACAATATTTCATTTTAGATATAGTCTGTATCTACATAATGGAACTTTCCATACACTGATAGGTTTAATAGTTTATGAATTAGAGCCTATTGAGTAGACCACAGTCGAATAAAATTATGCGGAAATCCATCAATTTGAATGTTTTAAGTTCTTTAAAGAAAACTTCTTAATGGATTTAAATAATATTTTGTGCATGTCTTAGCAACATATCAAGAAATAATATACTTTAGTTATAAGGTTGTAACTTGATCCGCCATCTTGTAAAAAAAATCATATGTTTATTATAAATGTATTTTTTTAAATAAAAGAGTAATATGATTTGCAAATGATTTATTTTATTTGATACAATGAAAAATCGCTCATCTGTCAACGCGGAGCGTTTTCCTAGTAGTTTATGAATTAGAGCCTATTGAGTAGACCACGGTCGAATGAAATTATGCGGAAATCCATCAACTTGAAGGTTTGAATTTCTTTAAAGAAAACTTCTTAACGGATTTAAATAATATTTCGTGAAATTATTAGCAACATATCAAGAAATAATATACTTAAGTAATAAGGTTGTAACTTGATCCACCATCTTGTAAAAAAATCATATGTTAAAGGTATTTTTTTTTTAAAGTGTAATATGATATGCAAATGATATATTTGATTTGATACATTGAAAAAATTGCTCATCTGTCAACGCGGAGCGTTTTCCTAGTATTTCGTGCATTTATTAGATGAGCGTAGCGAAGCGGAGTGAATCTCTCCATACAACTCGATCGGCGCTTTGTCTGTGTGTATGTATGTATGTCTGTATGTCTGTGCGCTAAATTTTGTTCGTCGCGCACAGGTCAAACGGCTTGAC
Source organism: Isoperla grammatica (assembly GCA_945910005.1). Taxonomy (NCBI): domain Eukaryota; kingdom Metazoa; phylum Arthropoda; class Insecta; order Plecoptera; family Perlodidae; genus Isoperla; species Isoperla grammatica. The sequence goes on along the minus strand of OX246738.1, from coordinate 108,941,253 downwards.
GTATTTGGCTGAAAATTTCGGTCATGATTTGTGACCACTAAACTCGATGCTGTTAACATAACCAGCAAAATTCGTCAAGATGCCAACCTACAAAAAATGTATTACTGAAAAATAAAATTCGTTTATTTATTTAATTAAATGAAAACTTACCAATGGATTTAAATAATGTTTCTCATGTAGGTTTATATAAACCGTACCAACAATTGACAATCATTTCAAAATTGTACGTTTATCCGCCATGTTATAAAAAAATATTGTTTATTTACAACAATAATTTCAACATTTTTACAGTGTTCCGCCGATATGATTCGCATTTGCGGACTTTTGCAATTAGATGCACATAGTATACACCAAAAATAGCGTACGGAACAATACCTATGCACTATTATTTGGATTCTCGATAACTGTCATAAAATGGCTACAATGACATAAGATGCCAACCTACAAAAAATTAACAACTGAAACACGTATTTTGTTATTTATTTATTTAAATTAAAACTTACACACGGATATTTATGATTTTTTATATGTAGGTCCACATTAATACTACCAACACTCGACATTAGTTTCACAATTGTTGCTTTAACCGCCATGTTATAAACAAATACTGTTTATTTACGGCAGACATTTTCTTCATTTTTACAGTGTTCCACCGATATGATTCGCATTTGCGGACCATTGAAGTTAGATGCACATAGTATACTCCGGGAATGGCGAAGGGAGTCAGACCTTTCTCATTATGTATTTGGAATTTTGATAGCTATCATAGAATGGCTACAATGACGTGTTATATTTAAGGACCTTCACGGCAAACATGCAAATGTTAACAACGAACTTGGTCGACAAATTAAAAAGCTTTTCTCATGATTTAAAAGCGGGTTATTGTATGATTAATTAATATTACATTTTAGATATAGTCTGTATCTACATTATGGAATTTTTCATACACTAATAGGTTTAATAGTTTATGAATTAGAGCCTATTGAGTAGACCACGGTTGAATGAAATTATGCGAAAATCCATCAACTTGAAGGTTTTAATTTCTTTAAAGAAAACTCCTTAACGGATTTTAATAATATTTAGTGCATTTATTAGCAACATATCAAGAAATAATATATTTAAGTTATAAGGTTGTAACTTGATCCGCCATCTTGTAAAAAAATCATATGTTTATTAGACCTATAAAGGTATATTTTTTTTTTAAGAGTAATATGATATGCAAATGATTTATTTGATTTGATACATTGAAAAAAATCGCTCATCTGTCAACGCGGAGCGTTTTCCTTGTTAGATGAGCGTAGCGAAGCGGAGTGAATCTCTCCATACAACTCGATCGGCGCTTTGTCTGTGTGTCTGTATGTATGTCTGTCTGTGCGCCCAATTTTGTTCGTCGCGCACAGGTCAAACGGCTTGACGTATTTTGCTGAAATTTTCGGGCAACATTTGTGACTACTAAACTCGATGCTGTTAACATAACCAGCAAAATTCGTCAAGATGCCAACCTACAAAAAATTAATTACCGAAAAACAAAATTTGTTTATTTATTTAATTAAATCTAAACTTACACACGGATTAAAATTATGTTTGACTTGAATGTTCACATCAATAATACCAACACTCGAAAATAGTTTCAAAATTGTAAGTTCATCCGCCATGTTATAAAAAAATATTGTTTCTTTCCGGTAATAATTTTTTCATTTTTACAGTGTTCCACCGATATCATTCGCATTTGCGGACTATTGCAGTTAGATGCACATAGTAAACACAAAAAAAGCGTACGCAATCAAACCTTTCTCATTATTATTTGGAATCTCAATAGCGGTCATAGAATGGCTACAGTGACGTAAGATGCCAACCTACAAAAAATTAACAACTGAAACACATGTTTTGTTATTTATTTAACTTAATTAAAACTTACACACTGATATTAATAATTTTTTATTTGTAAGTCCACATCAATAGTACCAACACACGACAACAGTTTCAAAATTGTAGCTTTAACCGCCATGTTATAAATAAATATTGTTTATTCACGGCAGTAATTTTCTTCGTTTTTACAGTGTTCCACCGATATGATTCGCATTTGCGGACCATTGAAGTTAGACGCACATAGTATGCTGCCGAAATGGCTTACGCAGTCAGACCTTTCTCATTGTTTATTTGGAATTTTGATAGCTATCATAGAATGGCTACAATGACGTGTTATATTTGATGACCTTCACGGCAAACATGCAAATGTTAACAACGAACTTGGTCGACAAATTAAAAAGCTTTTATTATGATTTAAAAGCGGGTAATTGTATGATTAATTAATATTTAATTTTAGATGTAGTCTGTATCTACATTATGGAACTTTCCATACACTGATAGGTTTAATAGTTTATGAATGAGAGCATATTGAGTAGACAGCGGTCGAATGAACAAATGCGGAGAGCCATTGAAAAATCAACTTGAAGGTTTTAATTTATTTAAATAAAACTTCTCAACGGATTTTAATAATATTTCGTGCAATTATTAGCAACATATCGAGAAATAATGTACACAAATTCCTAGATTGTAACTTAAACCGCCATCTTGTAAACAAGAATTTTGTTTATTTTAAAGTTTTTTTTTAAAGAGTAATATGATATTCAATAGATTTGTTTGATTTACAAAAAAAAAATCGCTCATCTGGCAACGCAGAGCGTTTTCCTAGTTAGCAACATCAAGAAATAATTGGATGAGCGTAGCGAAGCGGAGTGAATCTCTCCATACAACTCGATCGGCGCTTTGTCTGTGTGTATGTATGTATGTATGTATGTATGTCTGTATGTCTGTATGTGCGCTAAATTTTGTTCGTCGCGCACAGGTCAAACGGCTTGACGTATTTGGCTGAAATTTTCGGTCGACATTTGTGACCACTAAACTCGATGCTGTTAACATAACCAGCAAAATTCGTCAGGATGCCAACCTACAAAAAATAAAATTCTGAAAAACCAAATTTGTTTATTTATTTAATTAAATTAAAACTTACACACGGATTTTAATTATGTTCCACTTGTAGGATAACATCAATAGTCTCAACACTTGACAATAGTTTCAAAATTGTAAGTTCACCCGTCATGTCATAAAAAAATATTGTTTATTTACAACAATAATATCTTCATTTTTACAGTGTTCCACCGAAATCGTTCGCATTGGCGGATCTTTGCAGTAAGATGCACATTGTAAACACAAAAATAGCGTACGCAATCATACCTTTCTTACTTTTATTTGGAATCTCTAAAGCTGTCATAAAAAGGCTACAATGACGTAAGATGCCAACCTACAAAAAATTAACAACTGAAACACATGTTTTGTTATTTATTTAATTAAATTAAAACTTACACACCGATATGAATAATTTTGTATATGTAGGTCCACATCAATAGTACCAACACTCGACAACAGTTTTAAAATTGTATCTTTAACCGCCATTTTATAAACAAATATTGTTTATTTACGGCAGAAATTTTTTTCGTTTTTACAGTGTTCCACCGATATGATTCGCATTTGCGGACCATTGAAGTTAGATGCACATAGTATGCTGCCGAAATGGCTTACGCAGTCAGACCTTTCTCACTATGTATTTGGAATTTTGATAGCTATCATAGAATGGCTACAATGACGTGTTATGTTTTATGACTTTCACGGCAAAGATGCAGAAAATAACAACAAACTTGGTCGACAATTTAAAAAGCTATTATTATAATTTACATGCGAGTTATTGTATGATAAGACAATCATACATTTTAGATATAGTCTGTATCTACATTATGGAACTTTCCATACACTGATAGGTTTAATAGTTTATGAATTAGAGCCTATTGAGTAGACCACGGTCGAATGAAATTATGCGGAAATCCATCAACTTGAAGGTTTTAATTTCTTTAAAGAAAACTTCTTAACGGATTTAAATATTATTTCGTGCATTTATTAGCAACATATCAAGAAATAATATACTTAAGTTATAAGGTTGTAACTTGATCCGCCATCTTGTAAAAAAATCATATGTTTATTATAAAGGTATTTTTTTTTTAAAGAGTAATATGATATGCAAATGATTTATTTAATTTGATACATTGAAAAAAATCGCTCATCTGTCAACGCGGAGCGTTTTCCTAGTTAGATGAGCGTAGCGAAGCGGAGTGAATCTCTCCATACAACTCGATCGGCGCTTTGTCTGTGTGTATGTGTGTGTGTATGTATGTATGTGCGCTAAATTTTGTTCGTCGCGCACAGGTCAAACGGCTAGACGTATTTTGCTGAAATTTTCGGGCAACATTTGTGACCACTAAACTCGATGCTGTTAACATAACCAGCAAAATTCGTCAAGATGCCAACCTACAAAAAATTAATTACTGAAAGATAAAATTTGTTTGTTTATTTAATTAAATGAAAACTTACCAACGGATTTAAATAATGTTCCTTATGTAGGTTTATATAAACCGTACCAACAATTGACAATAATTTCAAAATTGTACGTTTATGCGCCGTGCTATAAAAAAATCATGTTTATTTACAACAATAATTTCTTCATTTTTACAGTGTTCCGCCCATATGATTCGCATTTGCGGACTTTTGCAATTAGATGCACATTGTATACACCAAAAATAGCGTACGTAACAATACCTATGCACTATTATTTGGAATCTTGATAGCTGTCATAAAATGTCTACAATGACATAAGATGCCAACCTACAAAAAATTAACAACTGAAACACATGTTTTGTTATTTATTTAATTAAATTAAAACTTACACACTAATATAAATGATTTTTCATATGTAGGTCCACATCAATACTACCAACACTCGACATTAGTTTCAAAATTGTTGCTTTAACCACCATGTTATAAACAAATATCGTTTATTAACGGCAGACATTTTCTTCATTTGTACCGTGTTCCACTGATATGATTCGCATTTGCGGACCATTGAAGTGAGATGCACATAGTATGCTGCCGAAATGGCATATGGAGTCAGACCTTTCTCACTATGTATTTGGAATTTTGATAGCTATCATAGAATGGCTACAATGACGTGTTATGTTTTATGACTTTCACGGCAAACATGCAGAAAATAACAACAAACTTGGTCGACAATTTAAAAAGCTATTATTATAGTTAAAATGCGAGTTATTGTATAATAAAACAATATTAAATTTTAGATATAGTCTGTATCTCCATTATGGAACTTCCCATACACTGATAGGTTTAATAGTTTATGAATAAGAGCCTATTGAGTAGACCACGGTCGAATGAAATTATGCGGAAATCCATCAACTTGAAGGTTTTAATTTCTTTAAAGAAAACTTCTTAACGGATTTCAATTAAATTTCGTGCATTTATCAGCAACATATCAAGAAATAATATAATTAAGTAATAAGGTTGTGACTTGATCCGCCATCTTGTAAAAAAATCATATGTTTATTATGAAGGTTACTTTTTTTTTTTAAATAGAGTAATATGATATGCAAATGATTTATTTCATTTGATACATTGAAAAAATCGCTCATCTGTCAACGCGGAGCGTTTTCCTAGTTAGATGAGCGTAGCGAAGCGGAGTGAATCTTTCCATACAACTCGATCGGCACTTTGTCTGTGTGTGTGTGTGTGTGTGTGTGTGTGTGTCTGTATGTGCGCTAAATTTTGTTCGTCGCGCACAGGTCAAACGGCTTGACGTATTTGGCTGAAATTTTCGGGCAACGTTTGTGACTACTAAACTCGATGCTGTTAACATAACCAGCAAAATTCGTCAAGATGCCAACCTACAAAAAATGAATTACTGATAAATAAAATTTGTTTATTTATTTAATTAAATGAAAACTTACTAACGGATTTAAATAATGTTTCACTTGTAGATTTACATCAACGATACCAACATTTGACAAAAGTTTCAAAATTGTAAGTTTATCCGCCATGTTTTAAAAAAATATTGTTTATTTACTACAATTATTTCTTCATTTTTACAGTGTTCCACCGATATGATTCGCATTTGCGGACTATTGCAGTTAGATGCAAATAATAAACACAAAAATACCGTACGCAATCATACCTTTCTCAGTATTATTTGGAATCTCAATAGCTATCATAGAATGGCTACAATGACGTAAGATGCCAACCTACAAAAAATTAACAACTGAAACACATGTTTTGTTATTTATTTAATTATATTAAAACTTACGCACCGATATTAATAATTTTTTAAATGTAAGTCTACATTAATAATACCAACACTCGACAACAGTTTCAAAATTGTAGCTTTAACCGCCATGTTGTAAACAAACATTGTTTATTTACGGCAGTAATTTTATTCGTGTTTACAGTGTTCCACCGATATGATTCGCATTTGCGGACCATTGAAGTTAGATGCACATAGTATGCTGCTGAAATGGCTTACGCAGTCAGACCTTTCTCACTGTGTATTTGGAATTTTGATAGCTATCATAGAATGGCTACAATGACGTGTTATATTTAATGACCTTCACGGCAAACATGCAAATGTTAACAAAGAACTTGGTCGACAAATAAAAAAGCTTTTATTATGATTTAAAAGCGGGTAATTGTATGATTAATTAATATAACATTGTAGATATAGTCTGTATCTACATTATGGAACTTTTTATACACTGATTGGTTTAATAGTTTATGAATTAGAGCCTATTGAGTAGACCACGGTCGAAATAAATTATGCGGAAATCCATCAACTTGAAGGTTTTAATTTCTTTAAAGAAAACTTCTTAACGGATTTCAATAATATTTCGTGCATTTATCAGCAACATATCAAGAAAAAATAAAATTAAGTTATAATTTTGTAACTTGATCCGCCAAATTGTAAAAAAATCATATATTTACTATACAGTTTTTTTTTTTAAGAGTAATATGATATGCAAATGATTTATTTGATTTGATACATTGAAATAAATCGCTCATCTGTCAACGCGGAGCGTTTTCCTAGTTAGATGAGCGTAGCGAAGCGGAGTGAATCTCTCCATACAACTCGATCGGCGCTTTGTCTGTGTGTGTGTGTGTGTGTGTATGTCTGTATGTATGTGCGCTAAATTTTGTTCGTCGCGCACAGGTCAAACGGCTTGACGTATTTGGCTGAAATTTTCGAGCAACGTTTGTGACTACTAAACTCGATGCTGTTAACATAACCAGCAAAATTCGTCAAGATGCCAACCTACAAAGAATTAATTACCGAAAAACAAAATTTGTTTATTTATTTTATTAAATCTAAACTTACACACGGATTTAAATAATGTTAGCCTTGTAGGTTCACATCAATAATACCAACACTCGATAAGAGTTTCAAAATTGTTAGTTCATCCGCCATGTTATAAAAAAATATTGTTTCTTTACGGTAATAATTTTTTTCATTTTTACAGTGTTCCACCGATATCATTCGCATTTGCGGATCTTTGCTGTAAGATGCACATAGTATACACACAAAAATTGTTCGTAATCATACCTTTCTCATTATTATTTGGAATCTCGATAGCTGTCATAAAAAGGCTATAATGACGTAAGATGCCAGCCTACAAAAAATTAACAACTGAAACACATGTTTTTTTATTAATTTAATCTATTTAAAACTTACACACAGATATTAATGATTTTTTATATATAGGTCCACATTATTAGTTCCAACACTTGACAATAGTTTCAAAATTGTAGGGTGAACCGCCATGTTATAAAAAAATATTGTTTATTTACGGCTATGTATTTCTTCATTTTTACAGTGTTCCACCGATATGATTCGCATTTGCGGACCATTGAAGATAGATGCACATAGTATGCTGCCGAAATGGCTTACGCAGTCAGACCTTTCTCACTATGTATTTGGAATTTTGATAGCTATCATAGGATGGCTACAATGACGTGTTATGTTTTATGACTTTCACGGCAAACATGCAGAAAATAACAACAAACTTGGTCGACAATTTTAAAAGCTATTATTATAGTTGAAATGCGAGTTATTGTATGATAAAACAATATTACATTTTAGATTTAGTCTGTATCTACATTATGAAACTTTCCATACACTTGTATGTTTAATAGTTTATGAAATAGAGCCTATTGAGTAGACCACGGTCGAATGAAATTATGCGGAAATCTATCAACTTGAAGGTTTTAATTTCTTTAAAGAAAACTTCTTAACGGATTTAAATAATATTTTGTGTATTTATTAGCAACATATCAAGAAATAATATACTTAAGTAATAAGGCTGTAACTTGATCCGCCATCTTTAAAAACATCATATGTTTTTTATAAAGGTTTTTTTTTTTTTTTTTTTTAAGAGTAATATGATATGCAAATGATTTATTTGATTTGATACATTGAAAAAAATCGCTCATCTGTCAACGCGGAGTGTTTTCCTAGTTAGATGAGCGTAGCGAAGCGGAGTGAATCTTTCCATACAACTCGATCGGCGCTTTGTCTGTGTGTGTGTATGTATGTATGTATGTGCGCTAAATTTTGTTCGTCGCGCACAGGTCAAACGGCTTGACGTATTTGGCTGAAATTTTCAGGCAACGTTTATGACTACTAAACTCGATGCTGTAAACATAACCAGCAATATTCGTTAAGATGCCAACCTACAAAAAATGAATTACTGAAAAATTAAATTTGTTTATTTATTTAATTAAATGAAAACTTACTAACGGATTTAAATAATGTTTCACTTGTAGGTTAATATCAACAGTACCAACAATTGGCAATTATTTCAAAATTGTACGTTTATCCGCCATGTTATAAAAAAATATTGTTTATTTACAACAATAATTTCTTTATTTTTACAGTGTTCCGCTGATATGATTCGCATTTGCGGAATTTTGCAATTAGATGCACATAGTATACACCAAAAATAGCGTACGTAACAATACCTATGCACTATTATTTGGAATCTCGATAGCTGTCATAAAATGGCTACAATGACATAAGATGCCAACCTACAAAAAATTAATAACTGAAACACATGTTTTTCTATTTATTTAATTAAATTAAAACTTACACACGGATATTATTGATTTTTTATATGTAGGTGCACATCAATACTACCAACACTCGACATTAGTTTCCAAATTGTAGCTTTAACCGCCATGTTATAAACAAATATTGTTTATTTACGGAAGTAATTTTCTTCGTTTTTACAGTGTTCCACCGATATGATTCGCATTTGCGGACCATTGAAGTTAGATGCACATAGTATGCTGCCGAAATCGCTTACGCAGTCAGACCTTTCTCACTATGTATTCGGAATTTTGATAGCTATCTTAGAATAGCTACAATGGCGTGTTATATTTAATGACCTTCACGGCAAACATGCAAATGTTAACAACGAACTTGGTCGACAAATTAAAAAGCCTTTATTATTATTTAAAAGCGGGTAATTGGATAATTAATTAATATTACAATTTAGATATAGTCTGTATCTACATTATAGAACTTTCCATACACTGATAGGTTCAATAGTTTATGAACTAGAGCCTATTGAGTAGACCACGGTCGAATGAAATTATGCGGAAACCCATCAACTTGAAGGTTTTAATTTCTTTAAAGAAAACTTCTTAACGGATTTAAATAATATTTCGTGCATTTATTAGCAACATATCAAGAAATAATATACTTAAGTTATAAGGCTGTAACTTGATCCGCCATCTTGTGAAAAATCATATGTTTATTATAAATGTTTTTTTTTTTTTTAAGAGTAATATGATATGCAAATGATTTATTTGATTTGATACATTGAAAAAATCGCTCATCTGTCAACGCGGAGCGTTTTCCTAGTATACTCAAGTGATTAGGTTTTAACTGGATCCGCCATCTTGTTAGATGAGCGTAGCGAAGCGGAGTGAATCTCTCCATACAACTCGATCGGCGCTTTGTCTGTGTGTATGTCTGTACGTATGTATGTCTGTATGTGCGCTAAATTTTGTTCGTCGCGCACAGGCCAAACGGCTTGACGTATTTGGCTGAGATTTTCGGTCAACATTTTTGACTACTAAACTCGATGCTGTTAACATAACCAGCAAAATTCGTCAAGATGCCAACCTACAAAAAATTAATTACTGAAAAACAAAAATTGTTTATTTATTTAATTATATGAAAACTTACGAACGGATTTAAATGATGTTTCACTTGTAGATTAACATAAACAATACCAACACTTGACAAAAGTTTCAAAATTGTAAGTTTATCCGCCATGTTTTAAAAAAATATTGTTTATTTACTGCAATAATTTCTTCATTTTTACAGTGTTCCACCGATTTGATTCGCATTTGGAGACTATTGCAGTTAGATGTACATATGTTACACCAAACATAGCGTACGTAATTATACATGTTCATTTTTATTTGGAATCTCGATAGCTGTCATAGAATGGGTACAATGACGTAAGATGCCAACCTACAAAAAATTAATAACTTAATAACATGTTTTTTAATTTATTGAATTAAATAACCATTTGCTCACGGATAAAAATACTTTTTTGCTTCTAGGTTCACATTAATAATACTAACACTCGACAATAGTTTCAAAATTGTAGCTTTAACGGCCAGTTTATAAAAAAATATTGTTTATTTACGGCAGACATTTTCTTTATTTTTACAGTGTTCCACCGATATGATTCGCATTTGGGGACCATTGAAGTTAGATGCACATAGTATGCTGCCGAAATGGCTTACGCAGTCAGACCTTTCTCACTATGTATTTGGAATTTTAATATCTATCATAGAATTGCTACAATGACGTGTTATGTTTTATGACTTCACGGCAAACATGCAGAAAATAACAACAAACTTGGTCGACAATTAAAAAAACTATTATTTTAGTTTAAATGCGACTTATTGTATGATTAAACAAAACAACATTTCAGATATAGTTTGTATCTATATTATGGAACTTTTCATACACTGATAGGTTTAATAGTTTATGAATTAGAGCCTATTGAGTAGACCACGGTCGAATGAAATTATGCGGAAATCCATCTACTTGAAGGTTTTAATTTCTTTAAAGAAAACTTCTTAACGGATTTAAATAATATTTCTTGCATTTATTAGCAACATATAAAGAAATAATATACTGAAGTAATAAGGTTGTAACTTGATCCGCCATCTTGTAAAAAAATCATATAATTATTATAAAGGTATTTTTTTTTTAAAAGAGTAGTATGATATGCATATGATTTATTTGATTTGATACATTGAAAAATCGCTCATCTGTCAACGCGGAGCGTTTTCCTAGTAAAAAAATCATATGTTTATTAGATGAGCGTAGCGAAGCGGAGTGAATCTCTCCATACAACTCGATCGGCGCTTTGTCTGTGTGTCTGTATGTATGTCTGTCTGTGCGCCAAATTTTGTTCGTCACGCACAGGTCAAACGGCTTGACGTATTTGGCTGAAATTTTCGGGCAACATTTGTAACCACTAAACTCGATGCTGTTAACATAACAAGCAAAATTCGTCAAGATGCCAACCTACAAAAAAATAATTACTGAAAAATAAAATTTGTTTATTTATTTGATTAAATGAAAACTTACAAACGGATTTAAATAATATTTCACGTGTAGGTTTATATCAACAGTACCAACAATTGACAATAATTTCAAATTTTACGTTTATCCGCCCAGTTATAAAAAAATATTGTTTATTTACAACAATAATTTCTTCATTTTTACAGTGTTCGGCCTATATGATTTGCATTTGCGGACTAATGCAGTTAGATGCACATAGTATACACCAAACATAGCGTACGTAACAATACCTATGCACTATTATTTGGAATTTCGATAGCTGTCATAGAATGGCTACAATGCCGTAAGATGCCAACCTACAAAAAATTAACAACTGAAACACATGTTTTGTTATTTATTTAATTAAATTAAAACTTACGCACTGATATAAATAATTTTTTATTTTTAAGTCCACATCAATAGAACCAACACACGACAACAGTTTCAAAATTGTAGCTTCAACCGCCATGTTATAAACAAATATTGTTTATTTACGGCAGTTATTTTCTTCGTTTTTACAGTGTTCCACCGATATGATTCGCATTTGCGGACCATTGACTTTAGATGCACATAGTATGCTGCCGAAATGGCGTTCGCAGTCAGACCTTTCTCACTACGTATTTGGAATTTTGATAGCTATCATAGAATGGCTACAATGACGTGTTATATTTAATGACCTTCACGGCAAACATGCAAATGTTAACAACGAACTTGGTCGACAAATTAAGAACTTTTATTATGATTTAAAAGCGGGTTATTGTATGATAAATTAATATGACATTTTAGATATAGTCTGTATCTACATTATGGAACTTTCCATACACTGATAGGTTTAATTAGATGAGCGTAGCGAAGCGGAGTGAATCTCTCCATACAACTCGATCGGCGCTTTGTCTGTGTGTATGTGTGTGTGTATGTATGTATGTGCGCTAAATTTTGTTCGTCGCGCACAGGTCAAACGGCTTGACGTATTTGGCTGACATTTTCTGTCAACATTTGTGACTACTAAACTCGATCCTGTTAACATAACCAGCAAAATTCGTCAAGATGCCAACCTACAAAAAATTAATAACTGAAAAATAAAATTTGTTTATTTATTTAATTAAATGAAAACTTACCAACGGATTTAAATAATGTTTATCATGTAGGTTGACATAAACCGAACCAACAATTGACAATAATTTCAAAATTGTACGTATATCCACCATGTTATAAAAAAATATTGTTTATTTACAACAATAATTTCATCATTTTTACAGTGTTCCGCCGATATGATTCGCATTTGCGGATTTTTGCAATAAGATGCACATAGTATACACCAAAAATAGCGTACGTAACTATACTTATGCACTATTATTTGGAATCTCGATAGCTGTCATAAAATGGCTACAATGACATAAGATGCCAACCTACAAAAAATTAACAACTGAAACACGTGTTTTGTTATTTATTTATTTAAATTAAAACTTACACACGGATATTAATGATTTTTTATATGTAGGTCCACATCAAATGTACCAACACTCGACATTAGTTTCAAAATTTTTGCTTTAACCGCCATGTTATAAACAAATATTGTTTATTTACGGTAGACATTTTCTTCATTTTTACAGTGTTCCACCGATATGATTCGCATTTGCGGACTATTGAAGTTAGATGCACATAGTATGCTGCAGAAATGGCGTAGGGAGTTAGACCTTTCTCACTATGTATTTGGAATTTTGATAGCTGTCATAGAATGGCTACAATGGCGTGTTATGTTTTATGACTTTCACGGCAAAAATGCAAATGTTAACAACGAACTTTGTAGACAAATAAAAACGCTTTTATTAAAATTTAAAAGCTGGTTTTTGTATGATAAAACAATAATACATTTTACATATAGTCTATATCTACATTATGGAACTTTCCATACACTGATAGGTTTAATAGTTTATGAATGAGAGCCTATTGAGTAGACCATGGTCGAATTAAATTATGCGGAAATCCATTGAAAAATCAACTTAAAGGTTTTAATTTATTTAAAGAAAACATTTTAACGGATTTAAATAATATTTCGTGCATTTATTAGAAACATATCGAGAAATAATATACACAAGTAATAAGGTTGTTACTTGCTCCGCCATTTTGTAAAAAAATCATATGTTTATTATTAAGTTTTTTTTTTTTATAAGAGAAATATGACATTCAAAAGATGTGTTTGCTTTAAAACATTGAACCAACTCGCTCATCTGTCAACGCGGAGCGTTTTCCTAGTTAGATGAGCGTAGCGAAGCGGAGTGAATCTCTCCATACAACTCGATCGGCGCTTTGTCTGTGTGTATGTGTGTGTGTATGTATGTATGTGCGCTAAATTTTGTTCGTCGCGCACAGGTCAAACGGCTAGACGTATTTTGCTGAAATTTTCGGGCAACATTTGTGACCACTAAACTCGATGCTGTTAACATAACCAGCAAAATTCGTCAAGATGCCAACCTACAAAAAATTAATTACTGAAAGATAAAATTTGTTTGTTTATTTAATTAAATGAAAACTTACCAACGGATTTAAATAATGTTCCTTATGTAGGTTTATATAAACCGTACCAACAATTGACAATAATTTCAAAATTGTACGTTTATGCGCCGTGTTATAAAAAAATCATGTTTATTTACAACAATAATTTCTTCATTTTTACAGTGTTCCGCCCATATGATTCGCATTTGCGGACTTTTGCAATTAGATGCACATTGTATACACCAAAAATAGCGTACGTAACAATACCTATGCACTATTATTTGGAATCTTGATAGCTGTCATAAAATGTCTACAATGACATAAGATGCCAACCTACAAAAAATTAACAACTGAAACACATGTTTTGTTATTTATTTAATTAAATTAAAACTTACACACTAATATAAATGATTTTTCATATGTAGGTCCACATCAATACTACCAACACTCGACATTAGTTTCAAAATTGTTGCTTTAACCACCATGTTATAAACAAATATCGTTTATTAACGGCAGACATTTTCTTCATTTGTACCGTGTTCCACTGATATGATTCGCATTTGCGGACCATTGAAGTGAGATGCACATAGTATGCTGCCGAAATGGCATATGGAGTCAGACCTTTCTCACTATGTATTTGGAATTTTGATAGCTATCATAGAATGGCTACAATGACGTGTTATGTTTTATGACTTTCACGGCAAACATGCAGAAAATAACAACAAACTTGGTCGACAATTTAAAAAGCTATTATTATAGTTAAAATGCGAGTTATTGTATAATAAAACAATATTAAATTTTAGATATAGTCTGTATCTCCATTATGGAACTTCCCATACACTGATAGGTTTAATAGTTTATGAATAAGAGCCTATTGAGTAGACCACGGTCGAATGAAATTATGCGGAAATCCATCAACTTGAAGGTTTTAATTTCTTTAAAGAAAACTTCTTAACGGATTTCAATTAAATTTCGTGCATTTATCAGCAACATATCAAGAAATAATATAATTAAGTAATAAGGTTGTGACTTGATCCGCCATCTTGTAAAAAAATCATATGTTTATTATGAAGGTTACTTTTTTTTTTTAAATAGAGTAATATGATATGCAAATGATTTATTTCATTTGACTAATTGAAAAAATCGCTCATCTGTCAACGCGGAGCGTTTTCCTAGTTAGATGAGCGTAGCGAAGCGGAGTGAATCTTTCCATACAACTCGATCGGCACTTTGTCTGTGTGTGTGTGTGTGTGTGTGTGTGTGTCTGTATGTGCGCTAAATTTTGTTCGTCGCGCACAGGTCAAACGGCTTGACGTATTTGGCTGAAATTTTCGGGCAACGTTTGTGACTACTAAACTCGATGCTGTTAACATAACCAGCAAAATTCGTCAAGATGCCAACCTACAAAAAATGAATTACTGATAAATAAAATTTGTTTATTTATTTAATTAAATGAAAACTTACTAACGGATTTAAATAATGTTTCACTTGTAGATTTACATCAACGATACCAACATTTGACAAAAGTTTCAAAATTGTAAGTTTATCCGCCATGTTTTAAAAAAATATTGTTTATTTACTACAATTATTTCTTCATTTTTACAGTGTTCCACCGATATGATTCGCATTTGCGGACTATTGCAGTTAGATGCAAATAATAAACACAAAAATACCGTACGCAATCATACCTTTCTCAGTATTATTTGGAATCTCAATAGCTATCATAGAATGGCTACAATGACGTAAGATGCCAACCTACAAAAAATTAACAACTGAAACACATGTTTTGTTATTTATTTAATTATATTAAAACTTACGCACCGATATTAATAATTTTTTAAATGTAAGTCTACATTAATAATACCAACACTCGACAACAGTTTCAAAATTGTAGCTTTAACCGCCATGTTGTAAACAAACATTGTTTATTTACGGCAGTAATTTTATTCGTGTTTACAGTGTTCCACCGATATGATTCGCATTTGCGGACCATTGAAGTTAGATGCACATAGTATGCTGCTGAAATGGCTTACGCAGTCAGACCTTTCTCACTGTGTATTTAGAATTTTGATAGCTATCATAGAATGGCTACAATGACGTGTTATATTTAATGACCTTCACGGCAAACATGCAAATGTTAACAAAGAACTTGGTCGACAAATAAAAAAGCTTTTATTATGATTTAAAAGCGGGTAATTGTATGATTAATTAATATAACATTGTAGATATAGTCTGTATCTACATTATGGAACTTTTTATACACTGATTGGTTTAATAGTTTATGAATTAGAGCCTATTGAGTAGACCACGGTCGAAATAAATTATGCGGAAATCCATCAACTTGAAGGTTTTAATTTCTTTAAAGAAAACTTCTTAACGGATTTCAATAATATTTCGTGCATTTATCAGCAACATATCAAGAAAAAATAAAATTAAGTTATAATTTTGTAACTTGATCCGCCATCTTGTAAAAAAATCATATATTTATTATACAGTTTTTTTTTTTAAGAGTAATATGATATGCAAATGATTTATTTGATTTGATACATTGAAATAAATCGCTCATCTGTCAACGCGGAGCGTTTTCCTAGTTAGATGAGCGTAGCGAAGCGGAGTGAATCTCTCCATACAACTCGATCGGCGCTTTGTCTGTGTGTGTGTGTGTGTGTATGTCTGTATGTATGTGCGCTAAATTTTGTTCGTCGCGCACAGGTCAAACGGCTTGACGTATTTGGCTGAAATTTTCGAGCAACGTTTGTGACTACTAAACTCGATGCTGTTAACATAACCAGCAAAATTCGTCAAGATGCCAACCTACAAAGAATTAATTACCGAAAAACAAAATTTGTTTATTTATTTTATTAAATCTAAACTTACACACGGATTTAAATAATGTTAGCCTTGTAGGTTCACATCAATAATACCAACACTCGATAAGAGTTTCAAAATTGTTAGTTCATCCGCCATGTTATAAAAAAATATTGTTTCTTTACGGTAATAATTTTTTTCATTTTTACAGTGTTCCACCGATATCATTCGCATTTGCGGATCTTTGCTGTAAGATGCACATAGTATACACACAAAAATTGTTCGTAATCATACCTTTCTCATTATTATTTGGAATCTCGATAGCTGTCATAAAAAGGCTATAATGACGTAAGATGCCAGCCTACAAAAAATTAACAACTGAAACACATGTTTTTTTATTAATTTAATCTATTTAAAACTTACACACAGATATTAATGATTTTTTATATATAGGTCCACATTATTAGTTCCAACACTTGACAATAGTTTCAAAATTGTAGGGTGAACCGCCATGTTATAAAAAAATATTGTTTATTTACGGCTATGTATTTCTTCATTTTTACAGTGTTCCACCGATATGATTCGCATTTGCGGACCATTGAAGATAGATGCACATAGTATGCTGCCGAAATGGCTTACGCAGTCAGACCTTTCTCACTATGTATTTGGAATTTTGATAGCTATCATAGGATGGCTACAATGACGTGTTATGTTTTATGACTTTCACGGCAAACATGCAGAAAATAACAACAAACTTGGTCGACAATTTTAAAAGCTATTATTATAGTTGAAATGCGAGTTATTGTATGATAAAACAATATTACATTTTAGATTTAGTCTGTATCTACATTATGAAACTTTCCATACACTTGTATGTTTAATAGTTTATGAAATAGAGCCTATTGAGTAGACCACGGTCGAATGAAATTATGCGGAAATCCATCAACTTGAAGGTTTTAATTTCTTTAAAGAAAACTTCTTAACGGATTTAAATAATATTTTGTGTATTTATTAGCAACATATCAAGAAATAATATACTTAAGTAATAAGGCTGTAACTTGATCCGCCATCTTTAAAAACATCATATGTTTATTATAAAGGTTTTTTTTTTTTTTTTTTTTAAGAGTAATATGATATGCAAATGATTTATTTGATTTGATACATTGAAAAAAATCGCTCATCTGTCAACGCGGAGCGTTTTCCTAGTAGTTTATGAATTAGAGCCTATTGAGTAGACCACGGTCGAATGAAATTATGCGGAAATCCATCAACTTGAAGGTTTTAATTTCTTTAAAGAAAACTTCTTAACGGATTAAATAATATTTCGTGCATCTATTAGCAACATATCGAGAAATAATATACTTAAGTTATAAGGATGTAACTTGATCCGCCATCTTGTAAAATAATCATAATATGTTTATTATAAAGGTATTTTTTTTTTTTAAGAGTAATATGATATGCAAATGATTTATTTGATTTCATACATTTAAAAAAAAATCGCTCATCTGGCAACGCGGAGCGTTTTCCTAGTTTAGATGAGCGTAGCGAAGCGGAGTGAATCTCTCCATACAACTCGATCGGCGCTTTGTCTGTGTGTATGTATGTCTGTATGTGTGTGCGCTAAATTTTGTTCGTCGCGCACAGCTCAAACGGCTTGACGTATTTGGCTGACATTTTCTGTCAACATTTGTGACTACTAAACTCGATGCTGTTAACATAACCAGCAAAATTCGTCAGGATGCCAACCTACAAAAAATTAATTTCTGAAAAACCAAATTTGTTTATTTATTTAATTAAATGAAAACTTACAAACGGATTTAAATAATGTTTCACATGTAGGTTAATATCAACAGTACCAACAATTGACAATTATTTCATAATTTTACGTTTATCCGCCATGTTATAAAAAAATATTGTTTATTGACAACAATAATGTCTTCATTTTTACAGTGTTCCGCCGATATGATTCGCATTTGCGGACTTTTGCAATTAGATGCACATAGTACACACCAAAAATAGCGTACGTAACAATACCTATGCAATATTATTTGGAATTTCGATAGCTGTCATAGAATGGCTGCAATGACGTAAGTTGCCAACCTACAAAAAATTAACAACTGAAACACATGTTTTGTTATTTATTTAATTAAATTAAAACTTACCAACCGATATAAATAATTTTTTATATGATAGTCCACATCAATAGTACCAACACACGACAACAGTTTCAAAATTGTAGCTTCAACCGCCATGTTATAAACAAATATTGTTTATTTACGACAGTAATTTTCTTCGTTTTTACAGTGTTCCACCGATATGATTCGCATTTGCGGACCATTGACTTTAGATGCACATAGTATGCTGCCGAAATGGCTTACGTAGTCAGACCTTTCTCACTATGTATTTGGAATATTGATAGCTATCATTCATAGAATGGCTACAATGACGTGTTATATTTAATGACCTTCACGGCAAACGTGCAAATGTCAACAACGAACTTGGTCGACAACATAAAAAGCTTTTATTATGATTTAAAAGCGGTTTATTGTATGATAAATGCATATAACATTTTAGATATAGTCTGTATCTACATTAGGGATTTTTCCATACATTGATAGGTTTATTAGTTTATGAATTAGAGCCTATTGAGTAGACCACGGTCGAATGAAATTATGTGGAAATCCATCAACTTGAAGGTTTTAATTTCTTTAAAGAAACCTTCTTAACGGATTTAAATAATATTACGTGCATTTATTAGCAACATATCAAGAAATAATATACTTAAGTTATAATGTTGTAACTTGATCCGCCATCTTGTAAAAAAATCATATGTTTATTATAAAGGTATTTTAAAAAAAAGAGTAATATGATATGCAAATGATTTATTTGATTTGATACATTGATAAAAATCGCTCATCTGTCAACGCGGAGCGTTTTCCTAGTATCGAAGAATCACGTTAGAAAGAAGAGTTGTTGCATTTCAATGTTGTTACATCTCACTCGTATACGAACGTCATTATGATGGCACATTTCAATTGTTGAGATTTTATCACGAATGACAGGCTACACACTACTCTTAAATCAATTAAGAAATAGTTATATTATAAATAATAATGTACCATTTAAATAATGTTTTATAATTTTTACACATCAACCTTGTTCTGAATAACTACGAACATTGGAGTTTAGACAACTTGTATTGTTTTTATATACTGGAATCATGATTTTGAAGTTGTAGTCAAACGCAAAGTAACCACTGGTTCAGTACCATTAAATTCCAATTTTATGTAAGGGAGGGTTTCTTGAATTGTTTTCATAAAATTTGGATTATGATATGTTTATAGAAAATGTTGGGACTGGTTCTGTTCTCTTTTCTCTTATTGTTCACAGGATACGTAATCAACGCTTCTCCATCTGGAACCACTGACCCGGACGACATGTACTGCCACATAAGACCGCAACTACCAATCTGGACCGATATTGTTATTGCGCCAAAGTCATAAACACTTTAGGGCACTAGTTTCTACATGATTCGTCAACGGAACAGCTTCCAATTGGGGACGCGTTGAGAGTGTTTTATTTTATTTTAGTTTTTGTGTAAGCAGTGTAACGGGTAAAATTAAATGAATCATTGTTATTATAAATGTATCAGAAGTGAGGTATCATTACAAAAAAAAAAAAAAGAAAAAGGGCTCCTAATGTTAAAAAATTACCCACACATTGACCTCGTAGCGCCTTGGTATAAATGCTTTTATATTGTAATCATTTTGTATAAAAAAAAAAAATTGATACATTCAGTATTCAGCTAAATATTTTGATGTACTTTGTATTTGTTTTGATTTGTTGTTTTAGACAACAGGAACCATACCTATCGAGGTATGGCTCTGTTTTGAGAGCCGCAGGCAGTGTGGTGAGGTGAAGGTTCAGCTGACCTGCACTTTTGCACGCTACGCATTACACTCTCATTTCTTAATTATTATTAGAGAAGCCTGATAGCTGAGTCAAGTGTAATTCCACCCCACGACAGGATATACGCATCCTGTGTGAACGGCACGAACACGTGTACGAGAGTTGATTCCTGGCTTTGAAAGAGTAAAGTCGACCTTTTGTATTTTGGATTCTAAATTATCACTGTCAGCTCAGTTTTTATTTGTATTGTACTTATTATTTAACTTAATCTTAACTTATTATTTGTGGAGATTCGTGAATAAATTATTGAACCATTACCACGTCACCGTTTAATCACCTGCAACTGGCTGGGTCAGTGTCCTACGTGCTCCCGCTCGTCCCCTCCACCACAGCACTGAGGGCTTGGATACCTTCACCCGTAACACTGGTGGCAGCAAAAAAAAAAAACTAAATGTGTTATTAAGTCAGTTGTGAGTGATTGGCGTCTGACGTTGGAAGTTTTTTTTTAATTACGGAGTTTTTGCGGGTGTTTATGCGTTTTTGTTAATTACTTGTTGTTACTACACGGCAGTGTTGCGTTACTGATACGTGTGGTTCGTGTCGGGGAAAACCTCAAGTCTCCGAGATATGTGTTCCTTACACACCGCTCTTGAATCGTGAACGTATAATGGAAGAACAGCGTAAAGAGTGGACGCAGCAAGAGACCAACGATCGAACCTGGTTCCATCAGTCAATGAATTATCGACTGTCTACCCTCGTCTTATCCACTGCCGTCATCGCTGCAATCATCTACCTGGTTCGGCACATACGCAGGACACGAGTCACGACCCCAGGACAACCCTGAGCTGCACCGCGTGAACATCGCAGAGCCCTACCCACGGAGTCATCGGCAGGTTCAACGGAAATAGAAGTGGCAGTTCTACCCCCACAAAGTGGACCCACTCCTACATTCTAAGTTAAGTACTAGGAAAACGCTCCGCGTTGACAGATGAGCGGTTGTTTCAATGTATCACATCAAATAAATCATTTGCATATCATATTACTCTTTAAAAAAAAAAATCCTTTATAATAAACATATGTTTTTTTTACAAAATGGCGGATCAAGTTACAACCTTATTACTTAAGTATATTATTTCTTGATATGTTGCTAATGAATGCACGAAAAATTCTTAAAATCCGTTAAGAAGTTTTCTTTAAAGAAATTAAAACCTTCAAGTTGATGGATTTTCGCATAATTTCATTCGACCGTGGTCTACTCAATAGGCCATAATTCATAAACTATTCAACCTATGTGTGTATGGAAAGTTCCATTATGTAGATACAGACTATATCTAAAATGGTATATAAATTAATCTTTCAATAACCCGCTTTTAAATCAAATAAAAGCTTTTTAATTTGTCGACCAAGTTCGTTGTAAACATTTGCATGTTTGCCGTGAAGGTCATTAAATATAACACGTCATTGTAGCCATCCTATGATAGCTATCGAAATTCCAAATACATAGTGAGAAAGGTCTGACTGCGTTAGCCATTTTAGCAGCATACTATGTGCATCTAACTTCAATGGTCCGCAAATGCGAATCATATCGGTGGAACACTGTAAAAACGAAGAAAATTACTGGCGTGAATAAACAATATTTGTTTATAACATGGCAGTTAAAGCTACAATTTTGAAACTGTTGTCGTGTGTTGGTACTATTGATGTGGACTTACATATAAAAAATTATTCATATCGGTGTGTAAGTTTTAATTTAATTAAATAAATAACAAAACATGTGTTTCAGTTGTTAATTTTTTGTAGGTTGGCATCTTACGTCATTGTAGCCATTCTATGACAGCTATCGAAATTCCAAATAAAAATGCATTGGTGTTGCTACGTACGCTATGTTTGGTGTATACTATGTGCATTTAACTGCAATAGTCCCCAAATGCGAATCATATCGGTGGAACACTGTAAAAATGAAGAAATTATTGTAGTAAATAAACAATATTTTTTTATAACATGGCGGATAAACTTACAATTTTAAAACTTTTGTCAAGTGTTGGTACCGTTGTTGTTAATACACAAGTGAAACACAATTCAAATCCGTGTGTAAGTTTTCATTTAATTAAATAAATAAACAAATTTTATTTTTCAGTAATTAATTTTTTGTAGGTTGGCATCTTGACGAATTTTGCTGGTTATGTTAACAGCATCGAGTTTAGTAGTCACAAACGTTGCCCGAAAATTTCAGCCAAATACGTTAAGCCGTTTGACCTGTGCGCGACGAACAAAATTTAGCGCACATACATACATACATACATACATACACACACACATACACACACACAGACAAAGCGCCGATCGAGTTGTATGGAGAGATTCACTCCGCTTCGCTACGCTCATCTAACTAGGAAAACGCTCCGCGTTGACAGATGAGCGATTTATTTAAATGTATCAAATCAAATAAATCATTTGCATATCATATTACTCTTTAAAAAAAAAATTACCTTTAGAATAAACATATGATTTTTTTACAAGATGGCGGATCAAGTAACAACATTTTAACTTAAGTATATTATTTCTTGATATATTGCTAATAAATGCACGAAATAATATTTTAATCCGTTAAGAAGTTTTCTTTAAAGAAATTAAAATCCTTCAAGTTGATGGATTTCCGCATAATTTCATTCGACCGTGGTCTACTCAATAGGCTCTAATTCATAAACTATTAGACCTATCAGTGTATAGAAAGTTCCATAATGTAGATACAGACTATATCTAAAATTAAATATTATTTAATCATACAGATACCCGCTTTTAAATCATAATAAAAGCTTTTTAATTTGTCGACCAAGTTCGTTGTTAACATTTGCATGTTTGCCGTGAAGGTCATTAAATATAACACGTCATTGTAGCCATTCTATGATAGCTATCAAAATTCCAAATACATAGTGAGAAAGGTCTGACTGCGTAAGCCATTTCGGCAGCATACTATGTGCATCTAACTTCAATGGTCCGCAAATGCGAATCATATCGGTGGAACACTGTAAAAACAAAGAAAATTACTGCCGTGAATAAACAATATTTATTTATAACATGGCGGTTAAAGCTACAATTTTGAAACTGTTGTTGTGTGTTGGTACTATTGATGTGGATTTACAAATAAAAAATTATTAATATCGGTGTGTAGGTTTTAATTTAGTTAAATAAATAACAAAACATGTGTTTCAGTTGTTAATTTTTTGTAGGTTGGCATCTTACGTCATTGTAGCCATTCTATGACCGCTATTGAGATTCCAAATAATAATGAGAAAGGTATGATTGCGTACGCTTTTTTTGTGTTTACGATGTGCATCTAACTGCAATAGTCCGCAAATGCGAATGATTTCGGTGGAACACTGTAAAAATGAAAAAATTATTACCGTAAAGAAACAATATTTTTTTATAACATGGCGGATGATTTTACAATTTTGAAACTATTATAGAGTGTTGGTACTATTGATGTGAACCTACAAGTCAAACATAATTTAAATCCGTGTGTAAGTTTAGATTTAATTAAATAAATAAACAAATTTTGTTTTTCGGTAATTAATTTTTTGTAGGTTGGCATCTTGACGAATTTTGCTGGTTATGTTAACAGCATCGAGTTTAGTAGTCACGAACGTTGCCCGAAAAGTTCAGCCAAATACGTCAAGCCGTTTGACCTGTGCGCGACGAACAAAAGTTAGCGCACATACAGACATACAGACATACATACATACATACATACATACATACACACAGACAAAGCGCCGATCGAGTTGTATGGAGAGATTCACTCCGCTTCGCTACGCTCATCTAATGAACGAAATATTATTCAAATCCGTTAAGAAGTTTTCTTTAAAGAAATTAAAACCTTCAAGTTGATGGATTTCCGCATAATTTCATTCGACCGTGGTCTACTCAATAGGCTCTAATTCATAAACTATTAAACCTATCAGTGTACGGAAAGTTCCATAATGTAGATACAGACTATATCTAAAATGTAGTATTGTTTAATCATACAATAACCCGCTTTTAAATCATAATAAAAGCTTTTAAATTTGTCGACCAAGTTCGTTGTTAACATTTGCATGTTTGCCGTGAAGGTCATTAAATATAACACGTCATTGTAGCCATTCTATGATAGCTATCAAAAATCCAAATACATAGTGAGAAAGGTCTGACTGCGTAAGCCATTTCGGCAGCATACTATGTGCATCTAACTTCAATGGTCCGCAAATGCGAATCATATCGGTGGAACACTGTAAAAATGAAGAAAATGTCTGCCAAAAATAAACAATATTTTTTTATAACATGGCGGCTGAATCTACAATTTTGAAACTTTTGTCATGTATTGGTACTGTTGATGTAGACCTACATATAAAACATCATTTATATCCGTGTGTAAGTTTTAATTAGATTAAATTAATAACAAAAAATATTTTTAATTAACTCATTTTTTGTAGGTTGGCATCTTACGTCATTGTAGCCTTTTTATGACAGTAATTGAGATTCCAAATATTAATGAGAAAGGTATGATTGCGTACGCTATTTTTGTGTTTACTATGTGCATCTAACTGCAAAGATCCGCAAATGCGAGTTATATCGGTGGAACACTGTTAAAATGAAAAAATTACTACCGTAAAGATTCAATATTTTTTTATAACATGGCGGATGATTTTAAAAATTTTGAAACTTTTGTCAAGTGTTAATACCGTTGATGTTAATCTACAAATGAAACAATATTTTTATCCGTGTGTAAGTTTTCATTTAATTAAATAAATAAACAAATTTTATTTTTCAGTAATTAATTTTTTGTAGGTTGGCATCTTGACGAATTTTGCTGGTTATGTTAACAGCATCGAGTTTAGTAGTCACAAATGTTGACAGAAAATGTCAGCCAAATACGTCAAGCCGTTTGACCTGTGCGCGACGAACAAAATTTAGCGCACATACATACATACACACACACATACACACAGACAAAGCGCCGATCGAGTTGTATGGAGAGATTCACTCCGCTTCGCTACGCTCATCTAACTAGGAAAACGCTCCGCGTTGCCAGATGAGCGATTTTTTTCAATGTATCAAATCAAATAAATCGTTTGCTTATCTGTTTAAAAAAAAAATACCTTTATAATAAACAAATGATTTTTTTACAAGATGGCGGATCAAGTTACATCCTTATAACTTAAGTATATTATTTCTTGATATGTTGCTAATAGATGCACGAAATATTATTCAAATCCGTTAAGAAGTTACCTTCAAGTTGATGGATTTCCGCATAATTTCATTCGACCGTGGTCTACTCAATAGGCTCTAATTCATAAACTTTTAAACCTTTCAGTGTATGGAAAGTTTCATAATGTAGATAAGACTATATCTAAAATGTAATATTAATAAATCATACAAGTACCTGCTTTTAAATCATAATAAAAGCTTTTTAATTTGTCGTCCAAGTTCGTTGTTAACATTTGCATGTTTGCCGTGAAGGTCATTAAATATAACACGTCATTGTAGCTATTCTATGATAGCTATCAAAATTCCAAATACATAGTGAGAAAGGTCTGACTGCGTAAGCCATTTCGGTAGCATACTTTGTGCATCTAACTTCAATGGTCCGCAAATGCGAATCATATCGGTGGAACACTGTAAACACGAAGAAAATTACTGCCGTAAATAAACAATATTTGTTTATAACATGGCGGTTAAAGCTACAATTTTGAAACTGTTGTCGTGTGTTGGTACTATTGATGTGGACTTACAAATAAAAAATTATTTAT
The DNA here is from genome assembly GCA_945910005.1 of Isoperla grammatica. Classification (NCBI taxonomy): domain Eukaryota; kingdom Metazoa; phylum Arthropoda; class Insecta; order Plecoptera; family Perlodidae; genus Isoperla; species Isoperla grammatica. The sequence continues at coordinate 108,914,721 of OX246738.1, read as the reverse complement.
TTCGGTGTGTAAGTTTTAATTTAATTAAATAAATAACAAAACATGTGTTTCAGTTGTTAATTTTTTGTAGGTTGGCATCTTACGTCATTGTAGCCATTCTATGACAGCTATTGAAATTCCAAATAATATTGCATAAGTATTGTTACGTACGCTATGTTTGGTGTATACTTTGTGCATCTAACTGCAATAGTCCGCAAATGCGAATCATATCGGTTGGACACTGTAAAAATGAAGAAATTATAGTAGTAAATAAACAATATTTTTTTATAACATGGCGGATAAACTTACAATTTTGAAACTTTTGTCAAGTGTTGATACCGTTAATGTTAATCTACATGTGAAACATTATTTAAATCCGTTGGTAAGTTTTTATTTAATTAAATAAATAAACAAATTTTATTTTTCAGTAATTAATTTTTTGTAGGTTGGCATCTTGAGGAATTTTGCTGGTTATGTTAACAGCATCGAGTTTAGTGGTCACAAATGTTGACCGAAATGTTCAGCCAAATACGTCAAGCCGTTTGACCTATGCGCGACGAACAAAATTTAGCGCACATACATACAGACATACACACACACACACAGACAAAGCGCCGATCGAGTTGTATGGAGAGATTCACTCCGCTTCGCTACGCTCATCTAACTAGGAAAACGCTCCGCGTTGACAGATGAGCGATTTATTTCAATGTATCAAATCAAATAAATCATTTGCATATCATATTACTCTTTAAAAAAAAAATACCTTTATAATAAACATATGATTTTTTTACAAGATGGCGGATCAAGTTACAACATTATAACTTAAGTATATTATTTCCTAATATGTTGCTAATAAAGGCACGAAATATTATTTAAATCCGTTAAGAAGTTTTCTTTAAAGAAATTAAAACCTTCAAGTTGATGGAGTTCCGCATAATTTCATTCGACCGTGGTCTACTCAATAGGCTCTAATTCATAAACTATTAAACCTATCAGTGAACGAAAAGTTCCATAAAGTAGATACAGACTATATCTTAAATGTTATAGTAATTCATCATACAATAACCCGCTTTTAAATCATAATAAAAGCTTTTTAATTTGTCGACCAAGTTCGTTGTTAACATTTGCATGTTTGCCGTGAAGGTCATTAAATATAACACGTCATTGTAGCCATTCTATGATAGCTATCAAAATTCCAAATACATAGTGAGAAAGGTCTGACTGCGTTAGCCATTTCGGCAGCATACTATGTGCATCTAACTTCAACGGTCCGCAAATGCGAATCATATCGGTGGAACACTGTAAAAATGAAGAAAATGTCTGCCGTAAATAAACAATATTTGTTTATAACATGGCGGTTTAAGCTACAATTTTGAAACTGTTGTCGTGTGTTAGTACTATTGATGTGGACTTACATATAAAAAATTATTTATATCCGTGTGTAAGTTTTAATTTAAATAAATAAATAACAAAACACGTGTTTCAGATGTTAATTTTTTGTAGGTTGGCATCTTATGTCATTGTAGCCATTTTATGACAGCAATCGAGATTCCAAATAAAAGTGCATAGGTATTGTTACGTACGCTTTTTTTGGTGTATACTATGTGCATCTAATTGCAAAAGTCCGCAAATGCGAATCATATCGGCGGAACACTGTAAAAATGAAGAAATTGTTGTTGTAAACAAACAATATTTTTTTATAACATGGCGGATAAACGTACAATTTTGAAATTATTGTCAATTGTTGGTTCGGTTTATATAAACCTACATCAGAAACATTATTTAAATCCGTTTGTAAGTTTTCATTTAATTAAATAAATAAACAAGTTTTGTCTTTTAGTAATTAATTGTTTGTAGGTTGGCATCTTGACGGATTTTGCTGGCTATGTTAACAGCATCGAGTTTAGTAGTCACAAATGTTGACAGAAAATTTCAGCCAAATACGTCAAGCCGTTTGACCTGTGCGCGACGAACAAAATTTAGCGCACATACATACAGACATACATACATACAGACATACATACACACAGACAAAGCGCCGATCGAGTTGTATGGAGAGATTCACTCCGCTTCGCTACGCTCATCTAACTAGGAAAACGCTCCGCGTTGACAGATGAGCGATTTTTTTCAATGTATCAAATCAAATAAATCATTTGCATATCATATTCCTCTTAAAAAAAAAAAATACCTTTATAATAAACATATGATTTTTTTACAAGATGGCGGATCAAGTTACAACATTATAACTAAGTATATTATTTCTTGATATGTTGCTAATAAATGCACGAAATATAATTTAAATCCGTTAAGAAGTTTTCTTTAAAGAAATTAAAACCTTCAAGTTGATGGATTTACGCATAATTTCATTCGACCGTGGTCTACTCAATAGGCTCTAATTCATAAACTCAGTGTATGGAAAGTTCCATAATGTAGATACAGACTATATCTAAAATGTAATATTAATTTATCATACAATTACCCGCTTTTAATTCATAATAAAAGCTTTTTAATTTGTCGACCAAGTTCGTTGTTAACATTTGCATGTTTGCCGTGAAGGTCATTAAATATAACACGTCATTGTAGCCATTCTATGATAGCTATCAAAAATCCAAATACATAGTGAGAAAGGTCCGACTCCGTAAGCCATTTCGGCAGCATACTATGTGCATCTAACTCCAATGGTCCGCAAATGCGAATCATATCGGTGGAACACTGTAAAAACGAAGAAAATTAATTCCGTAAATAAACAATATTTGTTTATAACATGGCGGTTGAAGCTACAATTGTGAAACTGTTGTCGTGTGTTGGTACTATTGATGTGGACTCACATATACAAAATTATTTATATCGGTGTGTAAGTTTTAATTTAATTAAATAAATAACAAAACATGTGTTTCAGTTGTTAATTTTTTGTAGGTTGGCATCTTACGTCATTGTAGCCATTCTATGACAGCTATCAAAATTCCAAATAATATTGCATAAGTATTGTTACGTACGCTATGTTTGGTGTATACTATGTGCATCTAACTGCAATAGTCCGCAAATGCAAATCATATCGGTGGAACACTGTAAAAATGAAGAAATAATTGTAGTAAATAAACAATATCTTTTTATAACATGGCGGATGAACTTACAATTTTGAAACTTTTGTCATGTGTTGGTATTATTGATGTTAATTTTAAAATGAAACATTATATAAATCCGTTGGTAAGTTTTAATTTAATTAAATAAATAAACAAATTTTATTTTTCAGTATTTAATTTTTTGTAGGTTGGCATCTTGACGAATTCTGCTGGTTATGTTAACAGCATCGAGTTTAGTGCTCACAAATGTTGACCGAAATTTTCAGCCGAATACGTCAAGCCGTTTGACCTGTGCGCGACGAACAAAATTTAGCGCACATACAGACACACACACACACACACACACACACACACACACACACACACACACACACACACACAGACAAAGCGCCGATCGAGTTGTATGGAGAGATTCACTCCGCTTCGCTACGCTCATCTAACTAGGAAAACGCTCCGCGTTGACAGATGAGCGATTTATTTCAATGTATCAAATCAAATAAATCATTTGCATATCATATTACTCTTTAAAAATAAACAATACCTTTATAATAAACATATGATTTTTTTACAAGATGGCGGATCAAGTTACAACATTATAACTTAAGTATATTATTTCTTGATATGTTGCTAATAAATGCACGAAATATTATTTAAATCCGTTAAGAAGTTTTCTTTAAAGAAATTAAAACCTTCAAGTTGATGGATTTCCGCATAATTTCATTCGACCGTGGTCTACTCAATAGGCTCTAATTCATTAACTATTAAACCTATCAGCGTATGGAAAGAACCATAATGTAGATACAGACTATATCTAAAATGTAATATTGTTAAATTATACAATAACTTGCATTTTAACTATAATAATAGCTTTTTAAATTGTCGACCAAGTTTGTTGTTATTTTCTGCATGTTTGCCGTGAAAGTCATAAAACATACCACGCCATTGTAGCCATTCTATGATAGCTATCATAATTCCAAATACATAGTGAGAAAGGTCTGACTGCGTAAGCTATTTCGGCAGCATACTATGTGCATCTAACTTCAATGGTCCGCAAATGCGAATCATATCGGTGAAACACTGTAAAAATGAAGACAGATATAGCTGAAAATAAACAATATTTTTTTACAACATGGCGGTTAAAGCTGCAATTTTGAAACTGTTGTCGAGTGTTGGTAATATTGATGTGGACTTACATATGAAAAAATATCTATATCGGTTTGTAAGTTTTAATTTAATTAAATAAATAACAAAACATGTGTTTTAGTTGTTAATTTTTTGTAGGTTGGCATCTTACGTCATTGTAGCCATTTTATGACATCTATCGAGATTCCAAATAAAACTGAGAAAGGTATGATTGCGTACGCTATTTTTGTGTTTACTATGAGCATCTTACTGCAAAGATCCGCAAATGCGAACGATATCGGTGGAACACTGTAAAAATGAAGAAATTATTGTTGTAAATAAACAATATTTTTTTATGACATGACGGGTAAACTTACAATTTTGAAACTATTGTCAAGTGTTAAAACTATTGATGTTAACCTACAAGTGAAACATAATTAAAATCCGTGTGTAAGTTTTAATTTAATTAAATAAATAAACAAATTTTGTTTTTCAGAAATTTATTTTTTGTAGGTTGGCATCCTGACGAATTTTGCTGTTTATGTTAACAGCATCGAGTTTAGTGGTCATAAATGTTGACCGAAAATGTCAGCCAAATACGTCAAGCCGTTTGACCTGTGTGCGACGAACAAAATTTGGCGCACATACATACATACATACGTACACACAGACAAAGCGCCGATCGAGTTGTATGGAAAGATTCACTCCGCTTCGCTACGCTCATCTAATTATTGGTCTAGCTATATATGTTACCTATGTGACAACAGCATAGGGTCAATGTACATTTTAGTGGGTTAGTAAAATTACAATCAATGGCGAAATAACCATGTGTTAGTTATTTAAATGACAGGATGTGTTATTTTCCTTATGTTAATTATATAGGTCATATTTGTGCTTACGCTTGTTGTCATGCGTAACACGCTGATAAGCACGTTCGTTTCAATGTCAAGTACGCTCCATTCAGATTAAGTTGTATCGTTGTTCGTAGAATAAGGTTTTGGTCTCACTTTAAATTGTTGGTGACTAAGCCATTACAGTTTTTCTTTTTTTTTCCTCTTTTCAAATAACTTTATTATTGACTGTTTTATCTTTTCAGAAGATGGTTACACACTAAAATATTTTTAAGGCTGGTCCACATAGATTTTTTAAGCATAAGATTTAAGGTTTTAAGACGTTGTTGCCAAGAACAACAATGAAAACAATCTCTTAAAACTAAAACTTTGTGTGAACGCCAGTACGTGTTTCCTATGATCCAACTTTACGACTATGCGTTAAACCTTAAATCTTATGCTACGTTTACAGCTACGCGTTGCGAGCGAAGCGAGGGCGCGAGCTCCAATCAGCGGCCGAGTTTCATGCAAAGAAGTTACAAACTCGGCCGCTGATTGGAGCTCGCGCCCTCGCTTCGCTCGCAACGCATAGCTGTAAACGTAGCATTAAGCGGCTGTTACACGGAGAAGTTGGAAAAGTGGAAAGAGAAAAGTAAAGAGAAAAGTTACTCTTTTACTTGTAGAGATAGCTTGTAGCTTATGGGACTTTTCGCGTTGCTGTCACACTAGGAAGTGAAAAAAGAGAAAAGTGACAAGTTCTCCAAAAAGTTGAACACTGCTCGACAAGTAAAGAGTGAAAAGAAAAACGACCTTGAAGAGTTGAAGCTGATTGGTCGCTGAGTACGACTCGGGAGAGCTGTGACGTCCAGACATTGCTATTCTAACCTACGAACCTTGTCACTTTGACAGCTTGTAGCCTTCTGGTTAAAACCGCATATGCCGATGGATTCGTCGTAGGAATAGGCTGCAATTGCTGTAAATATTAATGTAATTATCGCCATTGTAAGAAGACGGTGACGAAGAAGAAGAAACAGTTATTTGTTTATGTGCACCTTGGCGGAGATGGCGGCTATAGCGCGAGAACTTCCGCCCCGCAAGGCTCCGGGACCAGACCGCGTCACGGGGCAAATGATCACTGCCTTGCCTGACAACGCCGCCCACCTCCTCCTCGCAATCTTCAACGCCTGCCTCCGCCTGCAGCATTTCCCGGCGGCGTGGAAGGTTGCGAAGGTCATCACCTTCCTCAAGCCGGGAAAGTCCCCCCGAGACCCGGGCAATTACCGCCCTATCAGCCTTCTCTCCATTCTCTCGAAGATGTTCGAGAGAGTGATACTTGCGCGGCTCCAACGTCACGCTGACGACCGTGACTTTCTCCCGCCCGCCCAGTTCGGCTTCCGCGCGGGCCACTCAGCTGTCCACCAGGTCGCCCGCGTCGTTGCAACGATCCGCGCAGCGTGGGCTGAACAACAGGCGGCTGTCGGTGTTTTCCTCGATGTCTCCAAGGCATTCGACCGCGTTTGGCACGAGGGCCTTCTCCACAAACTCATCGCCTTGGACTTCCCGGACTACCTGGTGCGGCTCACGAGCTCTTACCTCCGCCGCCGCTCCTTCTTCGTCCAGCGGGGGGGATCCACCTCCTCCGCGCGGCCCATCGGGGCTGGGGTGCCCCAGGGCTCCGTTCTGGCGCCCTTCTACTTCAATGTCTACACTCATGATTTCCCGCCACCTCCCCCTGGTGTCACATACTTCTTCTTTGCGGACGACGTCTCGGCGGTAGCCACCGCCTCCCTTCCCGAAGTGGCCGTTGCGCGTGGTCAAGCTGCTCTCGACGGCGCCGCGGACTGGTACACCATGTGGCGCATGGGCCTCAACGCCTCCAAGACGTGCGCTACCCTGTTCCACCGCTCCCGTGGGCCGGAGCCGGCGCCGTTCCGCCTCCACGGCGAGGACATCATCTGGTCTAGCGTCTCCAAGTGCCTCGGGGTCCTGCTCGATCGCCGCTTCACCTTCGGGCCGCACGTCGCCGCCGCCGTCGCCAAGGGGACGGGCAAGTTGGCCTCCCTGTATCCGCTCCTCCGTAGTGCCTCGATGTCACCGGCGACGAAGCTGCGCCTATACACGTCCGTTGTGCGGCCTGCACTTAGTTACGCTGCCCCCGTGTGGTCCTCTTGTGCCGAGTCGCACATCCGACGGCTGCAAGTACTCCAAAACAAGGTACTCCGCCTTGTTGCGGAGGTCCCGCGGTCCACCCGAATGGCCGACGTGCACAACGACCTGGGCGTCCCCTTGGTGGGAGACTACCTCACCTCACTCGCGTCCTCCTTCTTCACTCGCATCGCCGATAGTGGCAACCCTCTAGGTAATTCGCGCCCTCGCTGCGGCGTCTGCTCCGCCTCCCGCCCCGCGCCGGCCCGACTACCCGCATCCAACCGAGCCACCCGCGAAGAGGGCGCGGGTGCGTGCTGCCTCTCCGCTGCCGAAGACCGCGGGACCCCGGGATATCCCGCCTCCCGCCGTCGCCACGTCTCCTCTGCCGGGGGCGCTCGCCCCGCCACGGGTCCCCTGTGCCTCTTCGTCGGCTCCGCCGCGCGTTTAAGGCCGCGACCGGCGTCCCCCATCCGCGTCGGCGCGGACATTAACATTAATTTCCTGTAACTAGCTGCTAGTTACGCTAAACACATATCTATCTATCTACATGTGCGCGTGTGCGTTCGTGTGACTTGAAGCCAGCGCCAAAAGTGCGCCTCGCTCATTGACTCTTGGCGCGCGCCCGGTGGCCAGTGTGCGAACTAACCGACCGTCCTGCGGTCTTGTCAGTCGCCTCATATTTTCGCAACTCCTAGTTGCCTTCGCCCTATTAGCCGCTTCTAATAACACTCGCAATTTTGGTTGGATTATTGGCACATCGTGTCAGGCACCGACGCCTTCAAGGGGGTGCGCCTCAGATCGCATGCAAACCCCCCACCTAGATGCTTTGTTGTTGTTACATGCATCGACGATCCAGTTTCGTAGAAACCGACTACAGTCTTCTAGTTGCCACCATTTGCCGCAAGAGCGCATTGTAGTTTTTTCGAAATACCGATAGGTTACGCCACACGCGCGCTCTTCTCTTTCAACTTGTGTAATCCCGTGTGACGGCTAGAAAAAGAACTTTTCTCTTCACTTTTTTCTTTTCACTTTTTTAACTTCTCCGTGTAACAGCCGCTTTATGCTTACAAAATCTGTGTGGACCAGCCCTTATAAGATAATTTTTATAATGTTACACAGGCAGTGTGTAGTCTATTATTTGCCTTCGCGCGTTCAAGTTGGCTATTTTCGAATAGTGCCTCAAGTTAATCTTTCGACTTTGTAAAGATGTTCTGACGTGATTCTGGTAAAATTTTGTAGTTACTATGGTAGTGTTCTATGTTTCGGTATTAAATATTTGTGGAAACAAGGTGAAGGTTCAAATGATACATTGTTAATGAAGTTACGACGAAGTGAATAATATGAGTATTGAAGATATATGCAGTTTATGATGATACCTTTGTGAAGCCATTGGAGCTTACGTTGATATTGAAGATGAGTATAATTGATGTTGGTGGTTGTTACCGGAATTCCTCGTGGCTTAGGCTGTGTTCCTGTGAGGGTGAGTCCGTCCTGTTATCAAGGTAGATCCTTTTAAACGTCCTTCGGGAGATGCAGGCACAGATGCGTGGAAAAGTAGGTGACAACGCACCTTATTGTTATCGGCGTACGGAGAGGTGTGTGTATCATAGCGCTCCTTGCGACTGAGGTCGTATTCCTATGAGGTTCCATACCGCCCATTTTCACAGTCGATCTGTTTAAAAGCCCGTCAGGGAAGAATGGCATGGATGGTTGGAGACGATTGATGCACATGACATAACCAATGTTATTGGGAAGAATTCTATCCTATTTATTTTTATTTTTTTATTTTTTTTTGTTAATGGTGTATGGAAATGACGAGTTTTACCTTGTGTTAAGATCAGTTTATCAAGATGTAGCTTACCGTATTAAGTTGTTGTTCGAGTCCAAAATTTGTATCGAAGAATCACGTTAGAAAGAAGAGTTGTTGCATTTCAATGTTGTTACATCTCACTCGTATACGAACGTCATTATGATGGCACATTTCAATTGTTGAGATTTTATCACGAATGACAGGCTACACACTACTCTTAAATCAATTAAGAAATAGTTATATTATAAATAATAATGTACCATTTAAATAATGTTTTATAATTTTTACACATCAACCTTGTTCTGAATAACTACGAACATTGGAGTTTCACTGACAACTTGTATTGTTTTTATATACTGGAATCATGATTTTGAAGTTGTAGTCAAACGCAAAGTAACCACTGGTTCAGTACCATTAAATTCCAATTTTATGTAAGGGAGGGTTTCTTGAATTGTTTTCATAAAATTTGGATTATGATATGTTTATAGAAAATGTTGGGACTGGTTCTGTTCTCTTTTCTCTTATTGTTCACAGGATACGTAATCAACGCTTCTCCATCTGGAACCACTGACCCGGACGACATGTACTGCCACATAAGACCGCAACTACCAATCTGGACCGATATTGTTATTGCGCCAAAGTCATAAACACTTTAGGGCACTAGTTTCTACATGATTCGTCAACGGAACAGCTTCCAATTGGGTACGCGTTGAGAGTGTTTTATTTTATTTTTTGTGTAAGCAGTGTAACGGGTAAAATTAAATGAATCATTGTTATTATAAATGTATCAGAAGTGAGGTATCATTACAAAAAAAAAAGGGCTCCTAATGTTAAAAAATTACCCACACATTGACCTCGTAGCGCCTTGGTATAAATGCTTTTATATTGTAATCATTTTGTATGAAAAAAAAAAATTGATACATTCAGTATTCAGCTAAATATTTTGATGTATTTTGTATTTGTTTTGATTTGTTGTTTTAGACAACAGGAACCATACCTATCGAGGTATGGCTCTGTTTTGAGAGCCGCAGGCAGTGTGGTGAGGTGAAGGTTCAGCTGACCTGCACTTTTGCACGCTATGCATTACACTCTCATTTCTTAATTATTATTGGTAAAGCCTGATAGCTGAGTCAAGTGTAATTCCACCCCACGACAGGATATACACATCCTGTGTGAACGGCACGAACACGTGTACGAGAGTTGATTCCTGGCTTTGAAAGAGTAAAGACCTTTTGTATTTTGGATTCTAAATTATCGCTGTCAGCTCAGTTTTTATTTGTATTGTACTTATTATTAAACTTAATCTTAACTTATTATTTGTGGAGATTCGTGAATAAATTATTGAACCATTACCACGTCGCCGTTTAATCACCTGCAGCTGGCTGGGTCAGTGTCCTGAAAGAGTAAAGACCTTTTGTATTTTGGATTCTAAATTATTGTTGTCAACTCAGTCATTATTTGTATTGTACTTATTATTTAACTTAACCTTAACTAATTATTTGTGGAGACTCGAGAATAAATTATTGAACCATTACCACGTCACCGTTTAAGGGCAAAGGATAGTCTCTACGTCAAAAACCGCAGAAAATGTTCATTATTAAATAATATCTCAAGATTGCAACAAGAAAGCGAAAATCTAAATCAGCAGCGAACTTTGCTTTGGTAAGCCCTACAGATTGAATAAAATATTATAACCATTAGCGTAGTATTTTGATTATAATTCGATAATTAGTAATAAAATTAATTATTTAGAAAAAAACATACTGATTATAATATAAGTCACGACTTAGCGCATTCAATGTGTAGGGCTTACTAAACCACAGTGCGCTGTTGATTAAGATTTTTGATTTCGAAGCCCATTCTTGTGATATAAATTAAAAATGAAAATTTGTTGCGGTTTTTGACGTAGGTGTATCCTTCCCTGTTAATCACCTGCAACTGGCTGGGTCAGTGTCCTACGTGCTCCCGCTCGTCCCCTCTACCACAGCACTGAGGGCTTGGATACCTTCACCCGTAACACTGGTGGCAGCGGTGTTAAGGGTGAAGGTCCTACTTGCTCCCGCTCTCCCCCGCTACCACAGCACTGAGGGCTTGGATACCTTCACCCTTAACACCGCTGCCACCAGTGTTAAAAAGGCATATTGTCACATGGCATTGTTGGTAACATATGTACAAACTCAAATTGTTTGAGGAATTTAGAAAAAAAAATTAAAGAAATCGGTCCATATTTAGCCGAGTAATTAGCAATTTTGTAAAATATTATTTGCGGGATGACGTCACCCGCGTGACGTCACTGACTATAAGCTGGCTGGCTACCGCGTGCCTGCCTCGCGCATCAACGGCGGCCCGCGCGCTGTTTAGTTGAAGCACCTTGAAGCCTGCCCTTAGCGCAAGATGCTTGGCCTGTCTCCCTACAGTTTTGAGCCAAATTACACAGAAGGAGAACAATTGGAAAATCAAAGGAACAGAGGGAGAAAGAAGCCTGGCTTAAAACATTCAGCGGTCGGAAAGGAAATATCGACTGGTGTACTTGTAACGAGTGTATTTCCATGGACACGGACATAGTCATTATGTTGTCACGAGTCTGACAAAATTACAAGTGTGCGCGATCATTTTGATTGTATTACTATTCACGACGCATTTCAACACATAATTAATATCCATTCCCTGAACACGGCAACACAACAGCTGTTGCTACACTCCACGTGCGAAAACGATCGACAACAGTGGCGGGAGACGTCAAGCAAAATGTGGCGTCACATTGCCTACAAGCAGTTTGTGGCGTGGATCAACTCATGGACTGCGCTTGGTAAAAATCATCGAATCGTTATTCCATCGTGTGTAGTGAAATCTATAAGGGAAGAATATCCTGCTGCCGACGGGAGTTATGTAGGGTTTAAATTTGCCTATGGCAAGACAGAGGACTATTTTGACTGAATACTATGTGAGTTATATAATATGTATAAGTTGTATACGCGGTACTAATTATTTAAAACATGATCCTCTATTTTAATGTGTATACAGTTTCAATACATATATCAAAATACGCTGTGAAAAGTTTCAGCACTCAATAAAATATACATATCCATTTTCTAACACGTTTCACTCAATGCTTACCTTTGCGAGTTACATATTTTCAAATCTTGAATATCTTGGCCTTGCTTTTACTTCTTCCATTGATGGCTTCATTGTTGGAGCAATATTTTGTGGTATATCGGTTTGGTATTGAGATATGTCATAGGTGTCCAACTTCATTATTTTCGTCATAAGCTCGTCGCGCCAGATGTTTGACTTACGTTCATATTTTTTTAAAAGTACCCATTGCCTCTGCGCCTTTGAAAATCTCAATGCTTCACCAATGCAACGTCTCCCTGTATTTGCATTATGGCTGATTACTGCAAGAGCAGATCGCGCAATCATACCATCGTATGGGAAATGCAGCCGTTTTGGTGTGTAAACGAGTCTTTCGTTGTGGTAGCTTTCAAGAGCGCCTAAAATAAAGGATATAAATGAAAACTTGTTATAAGTAATCTTGTATTTATATCTAAGTATCTATCATTGCTATATTTATCTGATGTATATTTTACATAAAATGTTAATGTACACTGGGGCGTTTGTTGTAGAAAAGGCCAAGTTGGCCAGCCCCCCTCCCCCCTCCACTACATTTCATTCTAAAAAGTAAAATCAATTAACTGGTTAAAAGATAATAATGGCGATTATTATTATTATTAGAGATCGGATTTATATTCCCCAAAACACCAAAATATTCCGTTTTATTCCTTGTAATTTTGTATTGCCGTTATGATAAAAGTGTCAACCCTCGTCTGCGAGACAAGAGTCAGCACCCGACCGAAGGCGCTAGGTGGATGAACGGTACATTGGCATTGTTTTGTTGCACGTGTAGAGGGAGGGGGTTAGACATAGCCAAGGTCTTCACTCTTCAGTGTCATTGACCGAGGTGTGGCCGGATGTGACCACTGGGTTTTAAAATTCTTTTAGAAACAGAAATATAAAAGTACAGTGTTGTTCAAAATTCTATTCATCCCTGCTAAACGGAAAAAACGGGAAAACGAAGAGAAAATTATTTTTCCGCAATATATTCTATGTATTCTCTACAAATAGGCAAAATATTCCCAAATATTCTCCAATACCTCTAAATATTCTCTGACATACCAAATATAGCTAAATATTCCCACACAAAAGTTTGTATTTTTGGTATCACAAGGTCATGAAACGCAAAGATATATAATTTCACACAGTTGCATAGCATACATAAAAACATGCAAATGTATACAAATCCGATCTATTATTATTATTTTTATTGTTGCAAATTGTTGCAAAGTAACTCATCTAGTTTTCAAAGGTTTGTAGTGCAACATTGTTGTTAATTCGTATAGTGATCTTCTTCCGTGTCCACGAAGACACCCAATCTATAACAATTAAGAATAACACTTGGAACATACCTGTATGGCAGTAGTTCTTGGCGTGTCTAACGTCTTTCAAAAATGTTTTATTCAAAACAACTTTGGCTAAAGCTTGGTGTGTTGCTGAGCCCGGAGTAATCCATTTTTTTGATTTATTTTCATCGCTTCCAATTTCTGCGTGGTCACATTTGTGGAAATGTTCGTTGTCCTGCCACACGTGTACATTTGCAACGTGCTCCATTACGCTAGTAAACTTTTCTACTAACTCGTCTTCATTTCCGTTGCATGTTTTCGAACACCACCATAGATGATTAAGAATGCTTTGTTTCCAATCACTGACCAGTGGATGTTTGTTTTCCATCCCCTTTAATTGTTTAGCTAAGCTTTTTGCGAGATGCCAAACATCAAACTCGTGGGTAATTGTGGGATAGGCTGTTCTTATCAACACACCAATTCCTCGATGCCGATCGGATAAGAAGAGTTTGATTGTTATGTTACTTGTCAAAGATTGTAAAATCTTATCACAAGCAGCCTTTTCTAGTTCGCCGTCAACTTGACCACGTTGTAAAATCACAAAATCTATTATTTTACCCGAACCAATATGCATCACACTGTATGTAACGTATTTCGCTGTGAAGCCTGGCGAATCAAACTGTCCATCCCCACAGACCCAAATATCTTCATTTGACTGCTTTAATTTTAAAAGTTGACTGTCTCGCATTTTCGTCCAGGTGTCAAGTATTGCAGGACGTACATACTTTTTAACATGCCTGTAGAATGTAGAAGCCGAAAGGAATGCTAATTGCAGTGCATCTGCGAAATTCTTGAAAGATGAAAAGCTTATGCCACATGTATAGATAGCAGCAGTGACATTGACGTTTCCGGTTGGTATTTTCCCCATCATTGGTTGTGAACGCCATGTTTTAGTATGCCCATAATGGCACATTGTACGTACATTTAACATACATCCCCTTACATCTCTTGTTATGTTTACAACAGGCGATCCACATTCCAAACAAAAGTTGAATAGCATTTCAAGACATGTCCAGAGTACTAGGAAATAGGAAGAATTTTGTTTCTCCTTGATATCGGTGTAGTTCTCATCGTCAGTCATATCGCTGTCACTCTCGTTATCAGATTCAAACTCATCACAACTTTCCATCTGAAAAGATTCGTCGTGGTCGTTGACCTCATTTGTATCAGATTCACTTTCAGATGTTGCATCCAACGTTACGCCCTGCGCAAGCTGTCTGGCTCTTGTTAGGGTTTCCAAACCAATATCACACTGAATTTCAATGTCTTTGTGATGTGCGTCATTCCCACCAATGTCTTGATTGTTGGAGGCTTCAATAATACCGATTATTGAATCGTTACAGCGTGAAGTAGATGCCGTGCTTGGGGTCACTTTCGGTACATTTTTCCGCTTTTTTGGTTTTGTCGCACTTTGGTCGATAATGTTTTCAATCAAATCTCGTTTGTTTTTAGTTTCAATGTACGATGACATTCGTTTTTTTTTTAATGAGTTCTCAAAACTACCCCTCAACTTTAAAGATGGTACTGCACATTTCTTTAGTTCACGTTTCGGTTTCACATTTGGCATTAATTTCATTTTTAAAGTATTAGAAATTTCGTAGTCTTCTTCAACGAAATGTTCGGAACATATACGGGTATACCTAGTTGGTATAAAGTTATCCCGTTTAATTTTCGTCACCCAGTTTTTTAAGCGCACTGGAGATTTATCCCTGTTCGGGAAACGGTGAAACGATATGCCACTTGAAGCTAAAAATGTGTTATAGCATCCGTATACACAACACGCTAGCACCATGTTTACCGATTTAATTAAAACATGAATATATACACCATATTACACTTGAGAATATATACACAATATTTACACAATCGCAGGCATAATCTTAGGTAGGATAAATACAAAAAACTCCACGCCCTTATACTGTTTGACAAACACTCGTACTATACGGCTGTTGTAACCTAATACTATTATATCAATCATTAGCACCAAAGATAGTAAGTGATTAGCACTAACAAGTTTTTAAAATAACATCACGAGAGAAACTTTATAGAATGACAGTGACACTGTGTTTGTATATAAGACACAAGAGCAAACCATCCAACCAGATCGAATGTCAACCCTTAACTGAATGGTGCGGGTGGTCAGTCATTCTTCCGTGCGACCCTCGCCTGGCGCTCGCTCAGCTCTTTATAGTCACTGACGTCACATGCCTCGGGGCGCGCGACAAAACAAACCGTTGTACGGCGGGTAGGCATCGTCCATGGATGTCATACACCGCGGTTTTCTTATTTTTTCAATGTCTAATTATGAATAAAAAATACTTTGTTTCATGTGACAATATGCCTTTAAGGGTGAAGGTATCCAAGCCCTCAGTGCTGTGGTAGAGGGGACGAGCGGGAGCACGTAGGACACTGACCCAGCCAGTTGCAGGTGATTAAACGGCGACGTGGTAATGGTTCAATAATTTATTAAACGGCGACGTGGTAATGGTTCAATAATTTATTCTCGAGTCTCCACAAATAATTAGTTAAGGTTAAGTTAAATAATAAGTACAATACAAATAATGACTGAGTTGACAACAATAATTTAGAATCTAAAATACAAAAGGTCTTTACTCTTTCAGGACACTGACCCAGCCAGTTGCAGGTGATTAAACGGTGACGTGGTAATGGTTCAATAATTTATTCACGAATCTCCACAAATAATAAGTTAAGATTAAGTTTAATAATAAGTACAATACAAATAAAAACTGAGCTGACAGCGATAATTTAGAATCCAAAATACAAAAGGTCGACTTTACTCTTTCAAAGCCAGGAATCAACTCTCGTACACGTGTTCGTGCCGTTCACACAGGATGTGTATATCCTGTCGTGGTGTGGAATTACACTTGACTCAGCTATCAGGCTTTACCAATAATGATTAAGAAATGAGAGTGTAATGCGTAGCGTGCAAAAGTGCAGGTCAGCTGAACCTTCACCTCACCACAATATTATTCATAATTCATATTTGTTATGCTTATGCTTATGCTGTTCACATAATTAGGAAGTGGAGCTTAATTTCAAACGTTTTTTTTTATCCAATCGTTTAAACTAGTTTTAACACTTGACTTCAAGGCCGCGCATGAGTGAAAGCTTGGACCATTGTGTATAAAATCCCTTACGGGGGGTATTTTAAACTCAATGCTTGGACGGTGGTGTTGTACGCTGGCTCTGCAGTGAACCTGTGATGTGCTGAAGAACTGGTCGAGGGAAACGTATCTGCAAAACTTGTAATTTGTTGGCACCAAACAGGTAAATAAGGTACTCATCTCCATTTCATTGGTGTAAACATGTTTTTTCATTTTTTATTTTCACAAAACACGCATAACAATCGTAAGAAAGATGAAATAAGGTTTGTTGTGTCATATCCACCTCGTCAATAAAATAATATATAAGTAAATAAAAGTAAAACAAGATTTTAATCGTTAAGTCTAGGTCTAAATCGAAGTTTAGACCTAGCAATCGAAAGTGCACGCTCGTTATAAGTCTTAAAATGGCGGACGAAAAAAACAGCTGCGAGAAGGAAGACGGAAAAGTGAAATGTTACATAAGTTTATTATATACATACCTCTAGTATTGTTATATAATGTAAACAGTGATAAAGTAGTGTTACACCAAGAAGTAAGATGCTGTTGTGACGACACAGAATTCGTTTACAACTTAAGAAGCACGAATCACTAACGTTTCTTCCCGATTATTTAGTACAATTCGGTTCCGTTAAGTTGGTTGCAGCAAACGACAAACACGTCATGAGTTACGTCATAGGTTTGTACAGGAAATTTAGTTTTTTTCGTAACTTGGAAGGTTTATAATTAACGTTCGAGGTTCGTTAATTTCTTTTTTTTTATTGTACATGTGAATTGATCAAAAACTTGATTATTACAATCTTTAAACTAAACGCACAAAGTATGTAGTCCCAAAACATACCTCCCAAGAGGCGTGGTCCAATGGCGTGGCGAAGGAAGAACGAACAAGCCGGCCAGTCGGTGTGAAAACGTTAAATGGCGGCTCAATGTGTTGGGTTGACGATAAGAAAACATCTTTGAAAATCGAAGAATAAAAGGGTAAGTAGGTTATATTGCATATTGACGGTAATAAATGTAAAGACAAACCTGCTCTTTGTTTTTTACACCTTTTGGTGTGGATAGCAATCGTAAATCGCCACCCCTGGCCCTAGGCTATGACAAGCCTACTAGGCCTACCAAGTCCATTTGATGATACCACCGCTTGTTATTGTAAAATCGCGTAATGCAAGGTCTACTTGATCTCCGCCTGGCGGAGATCAAGTACACCTTGGCGTGATGCGTTGTCACGTCTTGAAGGCGGTGAGCATGTGTAAAGAAGTAGTTCCGCGCACAACCAAGGCGTGAATAGGCGCGGACTGTTACTAATTTGCTAATAGGCCAAATCAACTATGACGCCAGCATCTTACTTCTTGGTGTAACACGACTTTAGGCCTACTCTAAAGCCTAAAACCTGCATCATACTGGAAAATTAATACTTTTACATTTCCTAACCTCCAAAGGCGTCGGTACAATTCGCGGATTG